>CM053763.1:124469797-124595657 GCA_028658305.1 Pachyuromys duprasi
TGTGTGTGTGTCTGTGTGTGTCTGTGTCTGTGTGTGTCTGTGTGTCTGTCTGTGTCTGTGTGTGTGTCTGTGTGTCTCTGTGTGTGTCTCTGTGTGTGTCTATGTGTGTGTCTGTGTCTGTGTGTGTCTGTGTGTGTCTGTGTGTGTGTCTGTGTGTGTGTCTATGTGTGTGTGTGTGTGTGTGTCTGTGTGTGTCTGTGTGTCTGTGTGTGTGTGTGTGTGTTAGGTGGTTCAGCAGCCGGAGCGGTGGTGCAGGTCTGTAATCTGAGCACTTTGGGAGGTAGAGACAGGATGATATTTCGTGAGTTGGAGGCCATCCTGGTCTACAAAGGGAGTCCAGAACAGCCAAGGCTACACAGAGAAACCCTGTCTTGAGCCCTCTTCCTCCCAAGGAAAGGAAAGGTTCGTAGAACTTCCCTGGCTCTCCCAACCCTGTTCCTGTCCCCATACGGGCTTCCTTCCACAGCCCTTACCTGACAGCTGATACTGAGCTAGCATCATTTCTCTCCCACACCGTAAGCCACAGAAAGGGATACAAGGACCACCTATGTATAGATCAAGCCATCGAGGGGGAAGCCCAGCCCAGGTAGAGAGGCTTGAGGAAGGGCTGTATATCTGTGGACAGGTGAAATTTGACAGTTTATTTTCCTGACCCCTCTACAACCTCACTGACCAGGCCCTGGTGCCTCCTGGTACAAAGCTGGGAAACAAGACAGCTGTTCCCTGGGTAACAAACAAAAGCCTTTCTTCGGCTGCAGCTGGTAGGGGTACTGGCAGTAGAGGAGGACACAGAAGCAGATACATATGCCTCTGGTTACAAAAGGACAGGGCTAGAGGGCAGAATCCCCTTGAACCCCAGGGACTTGAATCTCTGAAGGATTCCCACTCCCCAGGGACTAACCAATGGGTGCTGCTCACCCTCGAGTGGCACAGGAATCCTAGGTAGACAACGGCAGCTGCTGGCAGCAACACCAGCAGGAAGACTGTCCCAGGTAGCAGCAGATGAACCAGGAACCCAACTAGGGCCTGGCCAGACAGCAACAGGGTCCTGAGGCCTTGGGTAGCCAGGATGGGCCACCTCCAACATGCCATGACTGAAATACGGTAATCAGCACGCCTTCTTTGGGGTAGCATGGGTGCCGTGTCTGAGGCGCCTCCTTCATCCTCTTCTGTCTCCCTCTCCTGCCGCACACTCATGTCTCAGTAGTGGGCCTTGAAGGGTGTTTTTCCTAATCACAGTGGTAGGCAGCAGAACTAGCCCCCCACCACCCCAGGACCCTCCCAGATCCAGTTCACAACTAGATTCTAACCACTAGAGAGTGGACTCTTGTCCAGTTTAGTCTCTGAATATCAGTCTCCAGGCTACACCCCTGCCACAGTTTCCCCCACTACCTTGCTGGGCCTCGGTGCCAGACAAATGCAGGCAGCTCCTATGTGCTCTGGTCAGGTCTTACACAGCTGTCCCCATCTGAGCACTAGGGCCCTCCTTCCTCCTAGCCCGCCCTTTTCCCAGCTTGCAGCTCTCCCAAACAATGGCTTCATTTCACAGATCTTGGCTATGACAGATGCCCTAGCAATAGCTGCCATTTAGGGGCAAACTATAAACTTATTTCCCAGCCCTGAATTTCCCCTTATCTAACAGCTAGCCCCCTCCTTGGTCAGTGTTATGTGAAGACTCCAGGTGACTTCATGCTGTGGGGTGATTCATAGGATGGCACAGGGTTGTTCAGGTAGTGCTTACAGTAGTACCTGGCAGATAGTTCGTAAGTAATGAACAGTGGCTGCAATTACTCTGTACTAAATCCAGTCCATCATGGACATGTACAGCAAGCTTTTCAGATGATGCGAGCAGATAGTCCACCGAGAATTGCATCCCTCCTCTGGTCTCTGATCTCCACAGGCACCAGGCATGCATATGGTGCACATACAAACATTTGGGCAGAATGTTCATACCCATAAAGTAAAATAAATACTTCAAAAAAATAAGTGTTGTAAATCATCTCTCTGCCGAGCTCACACTCTTGTAATCTTTTAAATATTTACTTATTTATTTTTGTTGGTTCATTTTACTCTTGGTCTTACTGTATTGCCCTTATTTGCCAACCTTAGAACTCAGTATGTGGACCAGGATGACCTTGAACTACCTCTACCTCCCGAGTGATGAGACTAAAAGTGTGTCTCATAGATGAGCTTACACCTTTGATTCCAGCACTCAGGAGAGAGGGGCAGGTGAATTTCTGAGTATGGGACCAGCCTGGTCTACAAAGCAAGTTCCAGGACAGCCAGGGCTACACAGAGAAGCCCTGTCTTGAAAACACTAAAAGCATGCGCCACCATGCCTGGCTAATATTTTATTTTAAATATTTTAAAGGCTTATTTATTTTATATGTGAGAGTATTTGGCTACATGTATGTATATGTGCCATATGCGCGCCTGGTGTTCAAAAGAAAAAGGTGTCAGATTACCTGGAACTGGAGGCACAGATGGGTTGTGAGCTACCATGTAGGTTCTGGGAAGCCAGCTCCGGTTCTCTGTAAGAGCAATACATGTTCTTAACTGCTGAAGCCATCTCTCTGTCCCCTGACATTTTATTTTTGGTTTTGTATATGTGTCTTTATATGGGTATGTGCACAGGTGTCCTCAGAGGCCATGAGAGTCAGAGCTGGTCATGATGGTGCACACTTTTAATTACAGCACTTGGGAGGCAGAGGCAGGCAGATCATTATGAATTCCATGTCAGTTTGGTTTACACAGTAAGTTCTAGACTAGCTAAGGTTATATAGTGAGATACATGCTGGAAAAAAAAGAAAGAAAAGAAAAAGAGGAAGTAGTGGTAGGAGTGGGAGTCAGGTCCCTTGGTGCTGGAGTTACAAGTGGTTCTGAGATGCCCAGTGTAGGTGCTGGGAATTGAATTCAGACCCTCCGTTATAGCGGCATATGGTCGGTTAGATTCCCAGTACTCATGATAGATGGCTCCAGCTCCAGGGGAGCCGATGCACTTTTGGGCTCTTAGGGTACTCACACTGAAGTGTGTGTGTGTGTGTGTGGAACAAGGGTGCTGAAGCCTCAGCTCATCCCACCATGAATGTTTATACCAGTCCAGATCTCTGCTTCTTGTTGACTAGCCTCTTATAGAACATCTAGCTTAGAAGAGAGACAGACATTTAAAATGAACAGACTTTGGCCATTGAGATGGTCCAACAGGCACAGGTGTTTGCAGGGAAGCTTTACAATCTGAGTTCTATCTTGGGACCCAACTGGTAGGAGAAAACTGACTTCTGCAAGTTGTTTTCAGACCTTCACTGAGAACACAACTGTACAAAATAAATAAAATGAATAACATTTGTTTTTGTCCTGGAACTTGCCCTGTAGACCAGGCTGGCCTCAAACTCAGAGATCAGCCTGCCTCTGCCTCCCAAGTACTGGGATTAAAGGTGTGTGTAGCTGTACTTTTTATCTACTTTATTGGGGTTTATATCTCTACCTCCCTTCCAACCCCCCAACACTAGGTAGGTTAGAAAGAAGGTCAGTGGAGAGAAGGGGCATAGGTCTCTTTACTATTTCCAGCTTGTTAGGGTGGTTGGGTTCTTTGGGGCAACACTAATCTCAGTTGTCAGGGTATCTAGCAGTCCTGCAAACAGCAAATGAAGCAGCAGGACCAACAAGCAGCCTTCTTTATCCGACTGTCTCTTCAAAGCCTCCGAGAAGCAATCCCCTCCTCTCGCTGGGCTCAGGTATAAACATCAGTCCTCTGAATTAAACTGTCTGCAGCCACAAAGACCACAATCCACAATTGGCAGCAGCTCCACATCTCATACTAAGGATTAAAACAAAAACCTATTAATGTAACTGAGCTTTTAAAGAAACCCAAACTTCCATTACAAGTGTGTAATAATAAAGCCTGGCTAATAAAAAATTAATGAAGGCTGGAGAGATGGCTCAAAGGTTAAGAGCACTGTCTGCTCTTCCAGATGGACTGGAGTTCAATTCCCAGCAACCACATGGTAGTATGTAACCATCTATAATGAGATCTGGTGCCCTCTTCTGGCATGCAGGTGTACATGCAGACAGAACATTGTATACATAGCAAATAAATAAATATAAATTAATGAACAGAGTTTGGTTGAGGGCTAAAAAGAAAACAACAAGGTCAGAAGCAAAGGTTGCTTCAAATTGGCTCTTAAGCTCTCATCCCTTGAGAAGTAGCATCTAAATGGACTGATGAGATTGCCTGGGCAGGGCTCAGAGATAAGAGGAGCCCTTCACACATTTGTTTCAGACTCCTCCTTGTACTTGAACGGGCTGCTGTTCCCAGGATGAGAGAGTCCAAGTATGTCTGTTCATCTGTTGGGTATCTGGAGCTAAAACAGACAGCTCCATGCTGTGCTGCCCGTTGCTGGACACTCTTTTGCAGAGAGCTACAGTAGCTAGCCATAGAGATCAGCTGGCAAGGCCCTGCTGCCCATATCTAGAATCTCGCCAGGCGGTCAGCCCTGCCCTTTCTGTCTCAGGCCCAGAGTCAACTGTTCTCATGAATGACTTGTTCCTTCAGGGCCCTTTCCTACCTATAGGTACATAGGTACTTAGCAGCTCCTGTTCCAGAAACAGCCTTGCTTGCTTCCATCCCTTCCCACCCAGACATCTCTTTCTTCTCATGGCCTGCACTAGCCTGTCTTAACCTGTTCTCCAGGAGTTTCCAACCCCACATGTCAGCTGTCTAAGGTGAACTTTTTTCTCTTTCAAAGCATTTTATTAGCAAGAAGGATAGACCCTTACTGTGTCCCCTCCCCAACCCTGTCTGAAACCAGGAAGAGATGCGGTTCCAGCCCCAGGTTGGGGTGAGGGCAGGTAGGTCTCAGGGTGCCTGGAGGCAATTCAGAACATATCAAAGTTTGTGTTACTTGGAGGAAGGTAGGAAGGAGGTGCTGCAATGCAGGGCATGTTCCTGCTTGTCCTTCCCAACCCTGTCCTGGCCTTTCTTCCTGGTAGTGTGGCCAAGAGCTTTAGTCATCAGCAAGGGGGAAAGGGTGCTCTGGCTGGGGCTGGCAGGCAGAGACTTCTTTCAAATTACTAGATAAACAGTGTCGGATGGCCTCAGCATAGCCCCAAAGAAAGCTGCAGCCCTTTGCCCACTTTCAACTTCTAATCTAGCCTCCCAGGAGCAGCACCCACTCTCAGCCTGCAAGAAAAAAAATTCTGAGAAGCATCACCAGAATGAGGCTAGACTAGAAGTAGAATAGAGAACCCTCCTCCGGAAGACAGAACTCCTGTGCCAACTCCCTCTGGAGGTAGGGGGAGTCATGGTTCCTCAGAAGGCTCACTGGCATCTGCCTCCTGGTGTGGTGGTGACCTAGGACAGGTAAGGTGAACCAGCCAGAGGCCTCAGGGTGGCTGCAGGTCCCTGGTCTCCCATGATGGATTCCAGCAAGCTGGAGCAGGAACTACAGTGGATGAAGTTGGTCTGGGAGGAGGCCTCAGCAGACAGGACAGAGGGACCTCTTACCTCCCAGGACTGGAGCACCCTGTTTCAGGCAGTGTGGTGGGGTGCTCCTAGCCTGGTCGTGCAGCTGCTGAGGCAAGGCTCCAGCGTGGAGGAGAGGTGAGCCTCACGATTAACAACTAGCTCCAGACTCTCTCTGGCTGAAAGTATGGGCAGCACTCTGACTTCTTTCGCACCCTACAGGGATCACATGGGTCAGACTCCACTCCATCTGGCTGTGATGCGAGGCCACGTGCCGCTGGTTCGGCTACTGCTACAGCGTGGGGCTCTGGCAGAAGCAGTTGACCACACAGGGCGCACACCTTTGCATGAGGCTGCTTGGCATGGGCACTCGAACGTGGCAGAATTGTTGCTGCGGCGTGGGGCCTCAGCAGCAGTGCACTCTCAAGCAGGCCTCACCCCCCTGCACGGGGCAGCTGCCCTGGGCCGCACACTGCTGGTTACATGCCTTATGTCAGCTTCAGGTGCCAGCCCTGATGTCAAAGATGTGAGAGGTTGGACTGCTGCACAGTGGGCAGCGGCTTGCGGGCAACTGCCAGTGCTGGAGCTGCTGACTGCTGAAGGCTGCGGAGACCTGGACAGCGCCCTGCTGGTGTCTGCAGTGGCTGGAAGTGCATCTGCGCTGCGGCTTCTCCTGGCACTGGGGGCAAAGGTAGACGCCCTGGACAGCACAGGAGCCACTGCGCTTGGCCTGGCAGCTGGCTTCGGCCATTACCAAGTAGGTCCAGCCTTCATCTGCAATGATTGTGCCAGAATCTTACAGAATTCTTACACTTCCATAAGCTCTGGGCAAGGAGAGGAAGAAAATGGAAAGATGCCGAAGCACAGGGGGAGGGCAAAGGGATTGGGAGCTGAGCATGTGGCCAGCTGGGCCCTCCTTATATAACACCTGGCACTTTCATTTTGTTCTTGTAAATGGTAACAATGAATAGGTAAGTAGGTAGGTAGATAGATAGATTTTCTGAGATAGCATCTTATTATGTAGCGTTGGCTGGCCTGCAGCTTTCTATTTAGACTAAGCTGGTCCTGAACTCACATGAGCCCTCCAGCTTCCGGTTCCTGATTAATGGGATTAATCCCATTAATGGTGTGGGCCACCATGCCAGGCAACAAGTATTTATGTTAAATATTTGGCTGGAGCTCAAGATCAGCGGGGCCCAGAGGGCACCAGAGGATAGCAGCCTTGCACAGCGATGAGTTTGATCCAAGAATCTGGGGCTGCCTTAGATTCCTATTCATTCCTAAAAGAAAAAGAGGTTGTAGGTCAGGTTGACACCAGGCCTGGATCCTCACACCCCTGCACCTACTACCCTGCAAGGTAGTAGGTTCTTCCTGTCTTCTTCCTTTTTTATTCCAGGATGTTGAGGTGCTGCTGGGCCATGGGGCAGACCCAAGTAGCAGAGACAGGAACAACCGCTCTGCGCTCCACAGGGCTGCTGCTGGTGGCCACCTACCTGTCCTCCAGCTGCTGGTGGCCAGGGGTGCTGGTGTAGACGCTCAAGACTCACTGGGCCTCACACCCCTGCACTACGCTGCTCAGGGAGGCCATGCAGACATTGTCAGCCATCTCCTGGACAGGGCTGCACACATCAATGCCACTGGCTGGCTCCACAAGACCCCTCTGCACCTTGCTGTGGAGCGCGGCCACAGTCCCACCGTGGAACTTTTATTAAGCAGAGGAGCCAACCCTGCCTTGAGGACACAGTGGGGTGAAGAGGCCCAGATCCCTCAGGTGTCTGCCCCAGGCACTTCCTGATTTCCTCTACTAACCAAACTTTTCAGAAAATACAGAAAGATTAAAAAAGTAGAGCTATGCTTCTAACAAAATTAAGAGTTCAGGGTAAGGGAGGATTT
Source organism: Pachyuromys duprasi (assembly GCA_028658305.1). Taxonomy (NCBI): domain Eukaryota; kingdom Metazoa; phylum Chordata; class Mammalia; order Rodentia; family Muridae; genus Pachyuromys; species Pachyuromys duprasi. The sequence goes on from CM053763.1 coordinate 124,477,152, forward strand.
TTTTTGTTGTTAAGATTTGCTCACCAAGACTATAACCTAGTGGTTATATTCTCATTTCAAATGGATTATAATTCTGCCAGGCAGGTAAGATAACCCTGGTTAACAACTACTAAAACAAAACAAAACTGGTTTATTTAGAAATAACTGTGACAATGACAATATTTTTGCTATGTGAATCTCCCATTTGTTCAAAATGGCCACACTTGCAGTTTCCAGCTCAGTAAAACATGTTTAAATGCTTGAAATATAAGTTGGTTCTAGGACCTAAATGAGATTTACAAATGACAGTGTACATAAAATGTTATAGCTCAAAATCTACATAAGTTGCAACAGGGCCTCTTTGAGTGTTAGTCAGAGCCCATTATTAAGGGTTTTCCACTTATTAGTTTCTGAATGCCTGGAGTAAATTCCTGGTTGCTGGTGGGGTGCAGGTAACTTGCTGCTTCCCTGGGAGCCACAGCCCCATCTTCTCTGAGTTTCCTCCTGTGAAGCTAAGCATTTTTGGCTGTGATGGGAATAGAAGTCTCTTGACTCCTTCCAGGGAGAGACCATCTGTCTGGTCAGAGAGAAATCACTTGAGAATTTTTGGAAAGAGGTGTTGATGGCTTGATTTCTGTCCTCAGGAGTATAACTTCCCAAATTCAGCCTCCTCCACATGCTGGTTAGGTTGAGTATTGGCAACAGATTTGACTGAAACCTCATGGTTTCTACTTTGTCTGCTCACCATGGGGCTCCCCTTACCTTAACTGTCTGTGGAGATGTTCTGTTTCTATTTGTCTTTCACATTAGTTTCTTTTCTCACCCCTGTGACACGCTAGATGAAAGAAGTGACTTGTGGCTCGTAGTTTTGGAACACACAGTCCAGTCTATGAATGTGGCTCTGGTGGTAAAACGGCTAGTATGCACATGCCATTGACTGCTCCTGGAAAGAAGCTGTGTGCATCTGCAAAGACTGACAGACTGATTACAGCTGCAATGATGTGGAGAGGTTGGAATGTTGCAGCTTCAAAGTACTTTTTCTCAAGCTCGCTTTAGCCCCTGGATAGCCATTCCTTGCTCACCTCTGTGTTAGAACTAACAACCTGTGACTAACAGAAATATTTTGGAATCTATTAACTTAGTATAACACTAGCTTCCACCAATCCAAAAGCAAAAATGTCATCTGAGAGCCAGGGGTGGTGGCACATGCATTTGATGCCAGAATTTGGGAGGCAGAGGCAGGCAGATCTCTGTGAGGCAAGCCTGGTCTACAAAGTGAGCCCAGGACAGCCAGGGCTACACAGAGAAACCCCATTTCAAAAAAAAAAAGTCACCTGAGGCCTATGGGAGAGCTTCCCCATGTTGCTGTAAACGTCTCTGATATTCTCACTGATGTATTAAAAAAGGGTCTTGATTTATGGCTCTCTCTATTCTGTTATGAGAAAAACTTTAGGAAGCTGAGCATGGTGATACACACTTTTATTCTTATTTTTGTTGTTGTTTTGTTTCATTTTTCAAGACAGGGTTTCTCTGTGTAGCCCTGGTGGTCCTGAAACTTGCTCTGTAGGCCAGGTTGACCTCAAATTCACAGAAATCAGCCTGCCCCTGCCCCCCCCAAGTGCTGGAATTAAAAGCATTTGCCACAATACCTGGCAAAGTTTTGTTTTGTTTTCCAGACAGTGTTTTATTTTACAGCCCAGTCTGGCAGGTCTCCTATCTCGGGTTCCATAGCACTAGAGTTACAGGTGTAAATCACTATGCTCAAGCTCAGAAAGCTCTTCTTTTTGCTTGTTTGTTTGTTTTGAGGCAGTTTCTCCATGCAATAGTTTTTGCTGTCCTCCATCTCTAGAGATCTGCTTGCCTCTGCCTCCTGAGTGTTGGGATTAAAGGTGTGTGTCACCACATGCAACCACACCTGCCCCAGCCCCAAAAGCCCTCTCTCCCTCCCTCTCTCTCTCCCTGTCTCTGTGTGTGTCTCTGTCTCTCTTTTCTGAGACAGGGTTTCTCTGTATAGCCTTGGCTATCCTGGAATCCACTATGTAGAACAGGGTGGCCTTGAATTCACAGAGATCCACCTGCCTCTGCCTCCTGTGTGCTGGAATTAAAGTCGTGCAGCACCACCTCAGGAAACTCTTCTTTAAGTAGAATGCCAAGTAAACGTGGAAGGGATGGGAAATTCAGAAAATTGTCAATGGATATTCAAATTAGCATGAATTAAATGAAGGATAGAACATTTACATCATCTCAAAATGCTAAGGCCATGAATGAGTGTTGCTTGCATCTGTCACCAGTTCCCCCTACAGCTAGTGAAGTCATGAACACTGGTCACTTCCACCCAACACAACATTTTGCTCTTCCACCATCTTGGCTTCAGAACTGTTGGGTTTGTGATGGTATAACAGACCCCATCTCTTTCTTTCCTCTTCTGAGTGTGTTATATACTGTATCTTAATCAGAAGGTCAGGACTAACATGATCAATGCTGGTACAACTGATTTAATTCACAACTTCCCACTTTTTATCCATAATCATAAACTTAACCCTGCAATCCAACTGGAGTTGAAGGGGAATGAGGAAACTATGGAACCCAAAGAACTTCAGTGAAAGCAGAGATTTCAGGCCACTGTGAGCAGATGGGGTGGGATGCTCTCCTGAGCTACAGAAGGAATGGTCTGGTGGGTAAGATGCCCACAAGTCAGAAGACTTAGAGCTGTCCACAGTCGGAAATTGTGATCTTCTTGCTGGTCTTGACATTCCTGGACCTCAAATGATCCATGGCTTCCATGATGCTCATGCCATCTTTCACCTTCCTAGTGATCACATGCTTGCCATTCAGCCACTAGTCTTGGAGGTACAGATAAACTGGGAACCATTTGTGTTTGGTCCAGCATTTGCCATGGACAAGATGCCAGGACCTGTATTTTTCAGGATGAAGTTTTCATCCTTAGACTTCTCCCCGTAGATGGACCTGCCGCCTGTGCCATTATGGTGTGTGGAGTTCCCGCCCTGGCACATGAATCCTGGAATAATTCTGTGGAAGCAGGAACCCTTCTATCCTTTCTCTCCAGTGCTCAGATCGCGGAAGTTTTCTGTTTTTGGAACTTTGTCTGCAAACAGCTCGAAGGAGACTCGGCCCAAGGGCTCACCATCTGCAGCAATGTCAAAGAGCACAGTGGGGTTGACCATGGCTGCAGCAAAAGATCACAAAGGACAGCAACGTCTGCAAAATGCTTATGGCCCATTTTCACTATAGAAGATTTTTATATAACTCTGGGTCTTTTAGAATTAGTATGTTTTCCCAGTGAAAAACCACTCTAGTCATTAGAGATAATAAGAAAAAAACTTTTTAACAATAGTGTATGACTTCTGGGTAACAGTTTCATGGCCCCAAGTTATACTTTGAGCAATTAAACATGTTTCACAGAGACAGAAGTTCAAAGGTTTGGTTGTTTGGACAAATGGGGATATTTACAATGTAAAATTATTGTCATAGTTATGTCTGGACAGACTAGGGCTTCTTTTCCCAGACAATTAACTTGGTCCTCCTGCCTACCTGGCAGAATTATGCTCTTTTGGATAAGAGAACCAGGTAATGTTGGCCCCTATGCAGTTCTGCCCCTTTGACCTCTCCTATATAGGCATGCCCTTTGATATGAAAATAGGCCTAATAGACAGTTGTGAGCCAGGCTGTTTGTTTTTGTTATGCAAATAGCACCCAATTGGTACCAATCTTAGTGAACAAATCTTTTGTTTTTAACTAAATTATTTTTATTTTATTATTTTATGTGTATGGGTATTTTGCCTGAATTTATGTATGTATATCTGTGTACTTAGTGCTTTTAGGGCCCCCTGAGATCAGAAGAAGGCAATGGGTCTCCTGGAACTGGAGTTAAAGACAGTTGTGAGCAGTCATATGGGTGCTGGGAATTGAACCTGGGTGCTCTGGAAGAGCAGAAATTGCTCTTAACTACTGATTCATCTTTCCAACTACCCTAACCAACATATCTTAACAGAAACATATTGCAGTAAAGCTAATTTTTTTTTTCAGTTTGATTTTTTGAGACAGACTTGGCTGTCCGGGAACTCACTCTATAGCTTAGACTGACCTGGAACTGCCTCTGCCTCCCGAGTGTGCACCACTGCCCAGATCATAAAGCTAATTAAAAAAAAAATTATCTTGATGTGGGTGTATGGCCATGTATCATTTGCATGCAGTGCCCTGGAGGCCAGAAGAGGGCGTTAGATCCCTGGGACTGTAGTTAAGGATGATTGTGAGTCAGCTTATGGGTGCTCCTCCGAAAGAATAAGTGATCTTAACCACTGGGCCATCTTCTCCCCAGCCCAAGTAAATCTAAATCTTAATTATGTTAGAAGTACAGAAAAACAGGTGGTTTTTGTTTGTTTTGTTTTGTTTTTGAGACAGGGTTTCTCTGTGTAGCCTGGCTGGCCTTGCACTCACAGTGATCTACCTGCCTCTGTCTCCCTGAGTGCTGGGATCACAGGCTGCACTGCTGTGACCAGTTATTATTTTCTCTTTCTACAGTTTTTAATGTCTGGTTAGTATGCTACTCATCCTTGAGCGAATTCTACTTTACATTTTCTAAGCAAACTTAGTAGATCCTTTATAACATCGAGTTATTTCCAGTTTCATTTATATCATAGGCATAAATGCACAAATCAAACTTACTGATAATAAATCGTACACATTTGTTTTTATTGTTTATTTATTTATTTCAGGCAGGCCCTCACTGTGTCTCCCTAGGTGGCCAAGAACTAACTCTGTAGACTAGGCTGGCCTCCAACTCAGGGATTTACCAGCCTCCACCTTCTGAGTGTTGGTCTTAAAGACCTCTGCCATCAGACCTGGCTGTTGGGACCAATTAATGAATGATGAGGTACACAGCAGATCTTTTATGAAAGAGGTTTATTAGATGGAGATGAATAGAGAGTGGAGAGAAGGAGACATAATAGGGTAAGAGAAGGGATGCCCCGACAGAGAAAGGGAAGAGGTCAAGAGAGAGCAAGAGAATGACAAAGTGGGCAGGTTGATCCTTTTAAGGAGCAACGTAACCATGCCTACCAGGTGTGGCCACCTGGCCAGCGACATATGATGACATCATAGGTTGCTAGGCAACCCAGAAGCAGGTGCCTAAATACTAATACTGGCTACTAAATTGTTAAAATTATTTATTTTTGTGTATGTGTGCACCTGGATGTATATGCACCACTGGTGCAGGATCCTTTGTAGGTCAGAAGCGCGCATTTGATCCCTTGGAGCTGGAGTTACAGGTGCATGTGAGCTAACATGTGGATGCTTGGAGATGAAGCCATATCCTCTTCAAGAGCGGTATTTTTAACCACCGAGTCTTCTCTCCAAACCCCAGACATTTATTATTTCTTGAAAACAAGGTTATTTTATACAACATATTTTCCCTCTTCCTCATTTTTTCTAGTTTCTTTCTACCTTTCTGCTCTTAGCACTCCACATCTTTCTTCTGTCTCTTAATCAGGAGCCTGGCATGGTGGCCCACAGCTGTAATCCCAGCACTCAGGGAGGCAGAGGCAGGCAGATCTCTGTGAGTTCGAGTATAGCCTGGTCTACAAAAAGTGAGTCCACGACAGCCAACGCTACACAGAGAAACCATGTCTCGAAAAACCAAAAAAAGGGCTGCAGAGATGGGTCAGTGGTTAAGAGCACTGTTTGCTCTTCCTAAGGACCCAATTCCCAGTACCCACACGGTAGCTCCCAATTGTAACTCCAGGCCTGACAGCCTCACACCAATGCACATAAAATAAAGAAAATGAAATAAATTAAAAAAAGAAAACCCCAAACAAAAAAAACAGGCTCCAAGGGGTGATACACGCCTTTAAGTTCAGGCAGATCTCTGTTGAGTTTGACAATCAGGGGCTGTTACACAGAGAAACCTTGCATCCAAAAAGAAACAACAGGTAAATAAAGAAAAACAACAGCTTGGTGGTGGTCGCACACACCTTTAATTTCACAGTTGTCTTCTTTATACACTTAATCATGAGCCCCGCCTCTTTGGTGCCTCCGTCCATGACATCAACTCTATCCATCTGATCTGTTTCGTTCGCTTCACCAGAGTGCGGACCGTCACGCACAACGGAACTCAGCTAGGGAGCCCAGAGGCCTTCCGGAAGACAGTACGCGCGCACACACTGCCGGCCTTTCTGACCGTTGACCCGGAAGCGCTTATGGCAGTGCCTACGCATTCAGGAGCACACGATGGTCTTCCTTACCACGCGCCTCTGCCTGCGGAACCGCCTGACGGACCGCTATTGGCGGGTTCAGGAGGTGCTCAAACATGCTCGGGTGAGTGCGCGTGCCGATGAACCTAGGTTGGCACCGGCGAGGTGGCGCGCTGCCGTCCAGACACCCTTCTTCCGTTTTCTTTTTCTAGCATTTTAGGGGAAGGAAGAATCGCTGCTACCGGCTGGCAGTCAGGGCAGTGACCAGAGCCTTCGTTAAGTGTACGCAGGCTCGCAGACTGAAGAAGCGGAACCTGAGGACCGTAAGCGCAGCTCCTGGGAGCCCCGACCCCACCTTGTCCTCATCTCCCTAGAGCTCTGCTCTCTTTCACGTCAGGGTTCGAGAGTTCAGCCCTCCGTCCCCCGGAGCTTGGCCTTCTGTACCCACCTGAGGTTGGCGTTCATCCCCTGGAAGTCCCCTTCACCTTCTTGGACTGACGCTGTGTGAAGTGTTCGTCTGTCGTATGAAAGCTGTACTTGGAGCCAGAGTAGTAGTTCTTATAAGTACCTATGAACTAAGTCAACAGGGCCATATGAAGGGTCATTTCTGACCTTGAGAGTCAAAGTGTTCCCTTAAGCCTGGAGAGCAGTTAAGACTTGTTGGTCTGCTATATCAACAAAGTTCTGTTCCCACATCTGACAACTCACAACTACCCATACTTCTAGCTCCAGGAGATCCGATTCCTTTTGGTCTAAACATGTACCCATCCGCATACCCATATATATCCATATATATATACAAATAAAAAGAACTACAGGACTCCCCAACCGGAATGTGGCTATAGCTTGATGGCTGCTGTGCTCACAGCCTGGACAGTGTTGGTTTGGAATCCTGTCTGTTCTCAGCAGTACAGGCCTTTGGGGTAGGGTGGTGCTGCCGCCCCAGGACCTGGTGATTTGTTCAGGCTCAAAGTGTGCTGCAGTGTTATGAACACATGGGAATGTCCAGTTAATATGAGAAGTGAGCATTTGCTGCCACAGTGGAGGGCCTAAGGGCCTTGGACAGTCCTGGTCTCCCTGGGACTTGTTAGAAATGCACACTTTAAAGGCCCTACTCTGAACCTGCTAAATCAGGCTCTGAAAGGAGGGCCCATTAATTTGTGTTAAACTTCCAGGGATTCTGATGCAGGTTCAAACTTGAGACCTTTAGGATCTGCTCTGCCTTTGCAAAGAATGCTTAAAGGAGCCCTCTTACCCCCAACAGCACAAAACAAACCCCAGTGATACCTGATGTGTAAGAGCAGAGGCACACACCAGTTATACTGAAGACATACACAGTTGCTCAGCTTCTGGCCAGGATCACTTTGATTCAGAATTTTAGATTCTTCTGAGTCTTTCCAGATCGATGTTAAGGTGTTTGCCAGTGCCTGGCACAGACTCTATCCAATCAGCTAGATCCTCCAAAGACCCTCTCTCCCTTCAGAGAGTTTGCTGGTTGTATGTCTGCCACAGAGTCTCAATCTTTGTTTTATTGGTACATACAAATAGTTTGTAGTGGCTTGCTTACTTGATTGCCTTTTTTGAGGGAGAGGAAAGCAGTACTGAGGGTTGAATTAACCTAGGGCCTTGGACACACTAGGCATGGATTCTCTCTGTGTGCTTGCACTCCTGCATATGCATGAATGTGGAGATTAGAGAGTTACTTTCACGAGTCAGTTCTTCTACCTTGTTGAGGCAGAATCTCCCTTGCTGTTCCTGATACATGCTGTACTCTAAGCTAGCTGGCCCATGAAGTTCTGGTTCAACTATTAGGAGTGCTAAGATGGGGGGGGGGGGGAGGAAGGAGTGCTAGGATGGCCTTATGCTATTGTGTCCAGACTTTTCAGTTGAGTTCTAGGGATTGATGGCAGGTCATCAGGATTACACAGTAGTATGAACCATCTTTGTGACTTATAAATTTATATATATATATATATATATATATTTTTTTTTTGAGACAGGGTTTCTCTGTGTAGCCTTGGCTGTCCTGTACTCACTTTGTAGACCAGGCTGGCCTTGAACTCACAGAGATCCACCTGTCTCTGCCTTCCTGAGTGCTGAGATTACAGGCATGGCTCACCGTGCCCGGCTTGGCTTCTGAATTTCTAAGCTATATCCCCAGCCATTTTCATATGCATGGTGGTATGCAGAGGTCAACTTCAAGTGTCTTTCCTTCCTGTTTGACATGAGTTGGGACGTGAACATAGTTGAGGGTGCCTGCCCTGCAAGCTCTAGGGAAATCATGTCTCACAGAACACTTTAGTTCTCAGGCTCAACCTAAATTCATTCTACGGCCTAGGCTTACAATCATGCTGAACCGGTACTTGGAGCTGGTGTTACAGGCCTATACTACCAGGCCTATCCGTGCCTGCCTTTTTTTTCTTTCTTTCTTTCTTTCTTTCTTTTTAATTGTTTTTTGAGATAGATTTTTGCCATATAGCCCTACCTGCCCAGAAACTCCTTGTATAGACAGACCATCCTGGCCTCAAACTTGAAATGTTCCTCCTGCTTCCTAAGTGCTGGAATTTTAGGTATGCAGTATCACCCTAGCTTGCTTGTCATTTAGAAAGGAAAGTTTTTCTTTACTTTTTGTTGTTGTTAAGACAGCATCTCACTGTTTTGCCTTGGCTGTCCTAAAACTTGCTAAATAGACCAGGATGGCCTCTAATGCACAGAGATCTGCCTTGCTTTGCCTCCTGAGTGCTAGGATTAATGGCTTGTACCACCAAGACTGGTTTTGTACTTGGCTTTTTTGACATAGTGTTTTACTATGTAACCCGGCTGGGTGTAACTCCTGATCCTCCTGCTTCTTCCTCTGAAGTACTGCCTGCTTGTGATTCACAGTGGAGCTTGTCTGTATGAAATATATCAACCTTTGCTGTTGTTTTTCTTAAAAGCCTATTTGCCTGAGAAGAAAACATCTATTCTACTTATTTTTATAAGCACTTTTTAATTCAGTTAGAACCTTTGCTAAAAAGAGGATGTGGATACAACATTCAGAAACCAAACCTTTCTGGAGTTAGGTGTAGTGATACAGACCTTTAATCTAGGGAGGCGGAGGCACGCAGATCTCTGTGAGTTCAAGACCAGCCTGGTATATATAGTAATTTCTAGGGTAGCCAGAGCTATATAGTGAGGCCCTGTTTCAAAGAAAAGAAAGTCAGTCAATATCAAACATCTTAATGTTTTAATTCTAGCTCTGGATTAATCGAATTACAGCTGCCTCCCAGGAACATGGCTTACAGTACCCAGCATTCATTGGCAACTTAATTAAGGTAAGTTGAGAGTCTTATCAAGGGGTTGAGCACCTAAAGGAATTATGCCATCAGATGTGAGCCAGCCTGGCTTTAGTCTATGGGGTAGACATGAGTGTTGGTAGGGCTGCACTGTAAACTACTTCTTTTTGTCTGGATGGAGTTCTGGCAACCTAACCTGAGTTTCACTTGCCCTGCTGATAGTTTAGCATATGTAAGTAGTTGCATGTTACACAGTTGCCAACTTGGATGTTTCTGTATGAAAGAAAAAAGGTAGAAATCTGATGTTAACTTTAGAGTTTGAGGTTTGTTTTTTAAGTTTTATGTACAGCAGTTATTTTGCCTGCATATATGTCTGGGTAGTACATCTGTGCCTGGTATCCTTGGATGCTAGAATAAGATACAGATGATTGCAAACTACCATGTAGGTACTGGGAATTAAACCTAGATCCTCTGGAAGAGGAGTAAGTACTCTTAACTGCTGAGCAATCTCTCCAGCCATCCACATTTTTCTCTTTCAAAATGGAAATGGAAGTGGTAGGCATTCCATTTCCACCTTATCACAGATGTTGTCCTAGTGCTGTATAAGGGTGAGCTGCCGAAGTGTTATAGTCCTCATTTTACTCATGTGGGCCTGACGCTCAGAAAGCAGATTTACAGTTATAGGTATTTGGGGTATGATGGCATACACCTTTAGACTAAACACTTAAACACTTGGGAGGCAGAGACAAGTGGATCTCTCTTGAGTTTGAGGCCAACATGGTTTAGGCAGTAAGTTTCAGGACAGCCAGAGCTACATGATAGATTTTGTCGGGGGTGGGGAGAAAGTCACAGATCACATAGTAGGGTCCACTCAGTGCTTGATAGCAGTATTGACTATATGCAGCCAATCCCTCATTTTTCTTTTCTTGACTACACTAGTGGGAGTTACCAGCTTTGAAATCACCTGGCACTTTTATAGTCATTGCTAGGGATAAAACCCAGAGCCTTGTACATAAGCACTGTACCACTCAGTTATACTTCCAACTCTATATCCTCTCTCTGAGCCAGTCTTCATTTGAAATCACCTACTTCTGCCATCCCTGGAGTCTTATTTGATAGGAATCACAGCATAATGAGCTTATACATCTCTAAATTACAGTAAAGGGTTAGCCCAGGCCAGAAGTCTCAGTGTTAATCATTGATCTTAATCATGGGACCTGGGCCTTAGCTGGCTCTTTCATGTTTCAGCCTCTATAGGTACCCTTCCTTGTCCCCCACCCTTTTACCCTACAATGTCCTGCTGTGCCTATTCTGCAGTTCCCAAGTGTCCCACAGCAGCAGAGTGGCTTTGCTTACTCTACACTTACTAGAGGTCTTGTGGCGACATCCTCCTGTCTGTTCCAACAGGGGATGACCTCTATTTTACCAAAGTAGTTTTTTTGTTGGTTTTTGTTGAGATAGTCTCATTATGTATAGCTGGCTTAGAACTGCCTGCCTCTGTCTCCAAGGTGTTAGAATTAAGGCATGTGCCACTACACCTAGCTTTCTCAAGTGGTCTCTGATGCTGACTATAGGCTGTGGTTCTTTGTCTTTCCAGTGCCAGGTGGAGCTCAACAGGAAAGTACTTGTGGACCTGGCCGTCTATGAACCAAAGACTTTTAAATCTTTGGCTGCTTTGGCTAAGAGGAGGCAGCAGGAAGGATTTGCTGCAGCTTTGGGGGATGGAAAGGAGCCTGAAGGCATCTTTTCCAGAGTGGTGCAGTACCACTGAAACATAGAGTGTAATGGAAATTGTTATAAACAAGGTAGGAGCAAATGAATTGTGATCACAAAGTCTGATTTGTATTTATTTACATTTTAGTAGCAGGCTTGAGAGAACATGTTTTTACTCAATGATACAGATCCAAAACTGCCCTGTAAAGATTGTACAAATAAAACCTTTGTAGTGTTCAAGTTGAGTTATTTTCTGGCATAGGCAACCTACCTTTAGATGTCTAAAGCCTCTGTAGTGCCCATATGCTTTTCATTGGCTGTTACGTGAGAGGCCACTAAGGGTAGTGGGATTCAGGTTCACATGCTGGTTTTCCCTATAAAATTGGAGTTCTACACCAGGCTTCTGAATTGACACACCAATTTTCTAGTCTGCCTTAAGTACCCCCCAAACTATAGGTTTACTGTAAGCAACATTGATAATAACCTCTTTTGGTCTTTTCCTTGTGTATTGCATGGGCCCAGTGGCTCAACTCTTGAGCCATTAGCTTGTTTCCCCACTCTTTTTATGCTCCCAGTTGGGTAAAGATCCGAGGAATATGTACCCATACCAGGGATGTCATGCTCTTGGTCCCGATTTGAAAGGCTTTGTCAGCTTCAAAGCTGCCAGGGCTTTCAAGCTTGTATCATCTAGCTTGGTCTTTTTTTTTTTTTTTTTTTCCAAACTTTATTTTTGCAAAGTCAATCAAGAAGTATTGGAAGGAAAAGTGCATAAGTTATCCTTGCATATTTAGGAACTTCAGCAAATGAGAAAATGAGGGCTTAAAACAGTTGAATCAAAGGCAGTGCCCAGCAATGTGTATCTTAAAACAATAATGATGCCCTTTCTTAAGCAACATTCCTTTTTCTCCCCTAATAGCTACAATATGATACAGTATGCAACAGTTTACAAAGTGCTAGAATCAGAGGGTAAAGAATCCCATAAGCCATCCCACTTAAAATTTCCTACTATACAATGCTTTTTTGGTGCTTGATAAATCAAGATTTCACATAGCGATACAGTCAATAGAAACACCTCATACTTTGGGTTTAAGATCCATGTCCCTTCAGTTCGATGTTGTGACATCTGATTCTTCATCATTGTAAATATTTTCAGTCATCTGCCATATCTGCATAAAGTTATCTTCAGACACTGTAGCTTGGTCTTTTAACAAGATTGCTCTAAGGTTCAGGAATATATTCTGGACAATCTCTTTAGCAATGGCACCTCAGCAGCAATATTAATGCTGTATGATGTAGACGCTTTCATTTCTTCCTCCTGCAGTGGATAATGTATTCGGGTTAGGCCCATCCCTTGTTCTGTTGGGGTCCCCAAAGACTGCCTCTCTCTCTTAAACACCCTATTTCCATGCTTTGACCATGTTATTTAGTTTGCACTTCCTCACCTTTGTTCTGGTATCTACTGCTTGCCTCCTATTATTGGGCCTACATTTGATCTCACTCTAAGAGCTCTCACTAAAGCCTTTTCCTGAAAACAAAGCCTAGCAGACCCTGACAGTAACCCCTTTCTTTGATTTACTACATTTGCTCTTTGAGCAAAATCTATCAGGCCATTTTTTTTACTATGCTTTGAGGTGACAGTATTGTAAGACACTGTTCCTGAGATATGGACAAAAGGGTATTCATCCCGGATAGGGAACCACTGACTAACCAAAGTAGAGACTACTAAAGTCCAATTGGTAAACCAACAGTTTATTGGGGTTACTTATGGGAGCAGAATTAAGTCAAAAGCACACTCAATTGGAGTACACTGCAGAGCATACAGGCAGCTCAGCAGGTTTGAGAAGAGCTTGTCTAGGCTCCTAGGCTTGTCTGAGAGTCTCTCAGTAGTCCTTACAGCTGATGATGTGTTTGGACAGGGGACCTAATGAATCTGGTCAGTTTCAGGGACATCCTGAAGTTATTTTATTATCTTTACTTACTTAATTTATTTTAATTTAAAAGATAGTGTCAATAGCTTTGGTTGTCCTGGAACTTTGTAGACCAGGCTGCCCTTGAACTCAGAGATCCACCTGCCTTTGCCTCCTGAGTGCAAAGATTATAGGCATGTGCCATCATGCCCAACTACTTGTATCTTAAAGAGTTTCCCTGCAGGATGGAATGTTTTACTTCCTTTAAGAACATCATCTGTATGTGTGTTTAGAGGCGGTGCTGGAGAGATGGCTCAGCTGTTAAGAGCACAGGTTGCTCTTCCAGAGGTCCTGAGTTCAATATTCAGCAACCACATGGTGGCTCACAACCATCAATAATGTGATCTGTCCCTTCTGGCATGCAGGTATACATGCAGATAGAGCACTCATAAAATACTAAATCTTAAAGATTTTTTTCTAAAAAAAAAAAAAAAAAAAAAAAAAAGAATATCCTCTGGAACCAGGTAGTGCACTCTGTGATCCAGAGGCAGGTAGATCGCTGTAAGTTCAAGGCTAGCCTGGTCTACAAAGTGAGTCCAGGATAGCCAAGGCTACACAGAGAAACCCTGTCTTGAAAAACCAAAGGGGGGGGGAATATCTTTTGGCCTGGCACATGTAGACCTTTAATCCCAGCACTCAGGATTAAAGGACTCACAAAGGCAAGCAGATCTCTGAGTTCAAGGCCAGCCTGGTCTACAGAATAAGTTCCAACACACCCAGGGCTGTTATAGAGAAATCCCATCTTGGAAAAAAACAAACAAAATCTCTTGTTTTCATTAGCTTCCTCATGATGAAATGTTTCATCTTGGGGGAAATTTTTAATAGCCAGCCACATTTATTTGTTGAGCCCCTGCTACAGGAAAAGCCATAGTGCCTGTTTTTACCTCCAGTTTGAACCATACTGTATCATGGTGACATCCAGCCCTCATCTTATGCCACTAGTTGCTTGGGCGCCATTCTGATCTGTTCCCTTGGATTCAATGCCCACTCCTGGCACCATACATAACTGAGTCCTAATTTGCCTTCTACAGTTTTGTTTTGTTCTGTTTTTCAAGGCAGGGTTTCTCTGTAACAGTCCTGGCTGTCCTGGAAATCACCCTATAGATCAGGCTGGCCTTGAACTCACAGAGATCCTCTTGACAAGTGCTGGGATTAAAGGTGTCTGCCACCACACCTGGCCTGCCTCATATAAGTTTTTATTGTTGTTGACAATTTTTTGTGGCGCAGGCTAGCCTTGAACTCACTAAGGAAGGGTGACTGAATTCCTGATCTCCTGCCTCTACCTCCAAAGTGCTGGGATTATAGGCATGTACTACTACCATGTTAGTTTCTAGGATAGAGCGTATTGAACTCAGGGCTTCATGCATGCTGCTGGAGCACTCTTATCAACTCCTTTATAGTCCCAGTCCCTAAAGATCACTTGGATCTGTCCTCTGTCATCACTTTAAGCCACCTTAATTTTGGCTTCCATTACTGAAGATTCCTAACGAGGCCCTTTTGATTTCCATCAGCCCAAAGGTCACTGCACTAGGTATCTCCATTTTGTTTCCAACACTGTCACTACGTTGTCCACTGTTAGATACTACTGATTCGCCAATAATTATTGAACAGATGGTGTAGAAGATACAGATCCTTTTGACAACAGAATCAAATCAACTTACTGCTGGAATGCTATTGGGCAGCCTGTTCGAAGCTCAAAGTATCTGAACAGAACCTATGCAGAAACCTTACCCTTCAGTGCTCTCCCAGTTCTCCCTCCCACCGAATCTGGCTGCAGTCCTGGTGAAAGCTTGAGCTAACTGAGCAGTGGCAAGTAATAATCACATCTATATAGTAGCAACACTGTTTTGGGAGAAACTAGGCAGGTCAGGAATGGAGTCAGGGATATTCATAAATACTGTCTGTAGGGTCAATTCCCAAGTCTTTTCCTACCAGCCTTCAAGGTTCCCAGCCATTCTTGTTCGGTACCTGCTGCAGAATGGCAGGGTCCTCAAATCTGACCTTTCCTGGTCTCATTTTAATCTGCACTTAAAAAACAAACACCAGAATTGCGTATATGAGTGCTCTATTTGATTGTGTACCTACATGACAGAAGAGGACATTAGATTCCATAGTAGATGGTTGTGAGCTACCTTGTGGTTGCTAAGGACCTGAAGAGCAGCCAGTGCTCTTATAACTACTGAGCCATCTCTCTGGTCCCATCTGCACTTCTGTTCTCCCTTTGAGGCAGGGTTTCTCTATGTACCCCAAGCCGTCCTGGAAGTCACTCTGTAGACCAGGTTGTCTTGGAACTCAGATACCCACCTGCCTCTGCCTTCTGAGTGCTGGGATCAAAGGCGTGCGCCACCACCGCCTGGCTCCTCCGATATGCACGTTTAATTGTTGGTAGAGTTGAGAATTTTAAAGACCCAGTTCTAATGTGGGACTGTGGGGAAGAAGTCGTCCTGTCCCAATCCCCAGGAAGACTGCCTTATAGAGCCCCAGTTTCCCAGGCAGAGTCACTACAACCTCCGGATTCCGACTGGGTCAGGCCGCGAAGCCGAGTGGGTAACGAGCAGCCCCACCCGAGTTCACTTCCGGCGTCGGCGCCTGACGTGATACTAAGGGACAGGTCGTACGGCCAACGGCGTCGAGGCAGCGGTGACGTGCAGCCAATCGAAGGGGGCAGGGCGGGGCGGCTGTGAGCGTCGGAGGAGCCGCCCTGCCGGGAAGGCCCGAAAAGAATCGGGGACACAAAATGGCGGCGGCGGCGGCCGGGGCTGCTGGGTCGGTGCCTCCTGCGCTGGCGGCCTGCTCTTCCGGCTCGGGGGGAGCAGCCCCAGGGTCTCAGGGGGTGCTGATCGGCGACAGGCTGTACTCGGGCGTGCTCATCACCTTGGAAAACTGCTTGCTGCCCGACGACAAGCTCCGCTTCACGCCATCCATGTCGAGCGGTCTGGACATCGACACCGAGACTGGCCTCCGCGTGGTGGGCTGCGAGCTCATCCAGGCAGCCGGCATCCTGCTCCGCCTGCCGCAGGTAAGGACGCGGCCGCGAGCTTTGCAGACAACCGTTCACCGGCCGGCCGAGTGTGCCGGGCCTTTGTTGTCGCCTTGTCCAATGTTCGGAATCAAGCGGACCTGGGCCCCGGCTGAGGTCGGAGCCTGGAGCGCTCCGCAGTCTTCACACAACCCTCCTGAGCCCGTGCCTCAAACGAGACCGCTCACCGCCTTGGAGCGGCGCCCGCGCTTGGCCTTCCCCTCCCCCACCGTCCTCGGGCGAAAGGCCCTTTCCTTTTACCCCCAGGAAAGCCTCACGAGACAGAAATCCTTTGGGAAATGGAAACTGTTGTGGGTGTTTGTCGGGGGGACCACATAAGACATGCCAGCCGGGACAGGCTTGAGTCCTGGTTTCAAAAGTGATGGAACCTTCTCCATCCCTAGGTGGCCATGGCGACAGGGCAGGTGTTGTTCCAGCGGTTCTTTTACACTAAGTCTTTCGTGAAACATTCCATGGAGGTAGGCTTCTTTGTTTTATCAGAGAAATGAATTGGGAGGAAACCTGCTTTGTTCTGTCCACTAGTCAACTGACCTCAAAAGTCTATACATAGCTCTTTTCCTGGAGGCCTGTCCTTGTACCTTCTGGTTGCTCCTAATAGTTTTAACGCCATGGACGTTTCTCAGGTTGGGGGGAAAACATCTGTGTCCCATGTACGTTTCAGCATGTGTCCATGGCTTGTGTTCACCTGGCTTCCAAAATAGAAGAGGCTCCAAGACGAATCAGGGATGTCATCAATGTATTCCATCGCCTTCGGCATCTAAGAGAAAAAAAGTGAGTCCCTTCCAGAGCTGTAAATGCCTGTCGTTGTTATACCGACCTGAGGACTTATAGTAGTTTGTTCCTTAGTGCCCCAGTTGCTGTCTTGGGGCATTGGTAGGGTAGCACAATAAGCAGGAAAGCTGGCTGTCATAGCCCTGCTGGAACAATTCCTGTATGACCACATCAGCCCATCACCTTATTGTTCTGTTTGTTCCATGGTTCTACTCAGAACCTCCAAGCCCCAGTCCCCTGGCTGTCACCCTCAGCACTGTCAGTGTATGATCTGGTGATTATTTGTAAAGGGAATTGTCTTAGCATTGTAAGATGTTGACAGTATTCTTGGCCTTTCCTTGCAGAAACCATTTGTAACAGAAATATCCATAGACAACTGTCACTTTTGATATCTAGCCTTTCTATGTAGCTGTAACTGGCAGGGAATGTATGAGGCTGGTCTCAGCATCTTAGCGGGCCCATCTCAAGCATCCTCATATTCAGATTATATGTGTGAGCCACCGTGCTTGTCTCCAAACACTGCCCTTTAAAACACCCATGGAGAACTGGGTGTGGAGGCACAAATTTTTAATCCCCAGCACTCAGGAGGCAGAGGCAGGAGGATCTCCTGAGTTTGAAGTCAGCCTTGTCTACAGAGTTGCAAGATAGCCCTGGTATACACATAGAAACCCTGTCCAGCAAAACAACAAAATAAATAACAACTCATCCTTGGAGCAAGCCAGAAGTGGAGAGAAGGGCTTGTAATCCTGTGAGTGAGAGGTGGGGACAGGAGGAGGGTCAGGTGCTTTCAGGGTCATCCATCAAAGCTATGTAATGTATTTGAAGCCAGCCTGGAATACAGAAGTCTCTTTCTCTCTTTCACACACACAACAAGAAAAAATAACAACCGAAACAAAAAAAAACCACAAACCAGGAAAATCCTGTCTCAAAAGTAAATAAAATACAAAAGCCCTATGGAAGTAGCTCAGTAGGTAAAGGTACTTGTCACCAAGCCTGACAACCTGAATTCAGTTCTCAGATAAACATGGTAGGGGGGAGAATTGATTCCCGCAGGTTGTCTTCTGACCTCCACAGGGACAACCCACATACCAAACAAATACACAAATTTTCAAGAACATACACACTGGGTTAGTGAGATAGCTTAGCGGGTAATCCTCAGGGTGCCTTTGTCTGAAGCCCCTGAATTTGATACCCAGGTCTGACATCACAGAAGGAGGAAACTGACTACAGCAGTCCATGTACGGATTTAAAAAGAAAGCATCCACACAAGAACCCGTTGGTCTTGGGTTTGGACCAATGCCCTAGACCTTATCCCAGACTTTGTGTTCTTTTTCACAGAAGTCCTTTGGTTTTTCTTTTGTTCTAAAACAGTCTTAATATGTAGCCTTAGCTGGCCTGGAGCTTTATATAGACCAGGCTGGTCATGTTCATATAGATGGTCTGTCTCTGCCCCCACAGTGCTGGGGCCAAGGAATGTACCCTCATGCCCATGTTGACAGAAGCCCTTTAAAACATGACCTGGGCTCTCTCTTTCAGAAGTTTGTCTATTAGACAAGCGTTCTCATTCAGGAGTTCAACCAACTCTTGAAAATATTTGGGCTTGGGTCGGGGCTGTAGAGTAGAGGGTGGAATCAGTATCTATACTGAACATTGTAGACTTTCTTGTTACTTTTCCTTAAGCAACAGTACCACAATTATATGTGTAGCATTGATATTGTACTGGGTATTATAAGGTACCTAAACATGATTTGAAGTTTGCAGAGGCTGTATATAAGTGCTATGGGCATATTACACCATTTTGTATAAGGAACTTGAACATTCGTAGGTTTTTTTTGTTTTTGGAGACAGGGTTTTTCTGTGTAGCTTTGGCTGTCCTGGAATCACTTTGTAGACCAGAACTCCACCTTCCTCTGCCTCCCAGAGTGCTGAGATCACAGAGGTGCACCACCGCACCCGGCTCATTAATAGGTGATAGTATTAGGAGAAAGTTGTCAAGGGACCAGCCCCAGTGTATACTGAGGGGTGACTTTATTGAGCTTTATTGATGGCTGTAGTTTCCCAGAAAACTTGATCTTTTTGTCTTTAGTCTGACATGGTTTTATGTAACACTTGTGCAGAGATCCTGAGACCCTCCACCATGTTCAAGAGATGTGTTGATACACTAGAATACTGTTTATGTATAGAGACCAGGGGCAGGTTAGCAGTAAGTATATGTAGGTTAGAATTGAGGTTCTACAGTTTTGATAAAGGAAGTGAAATTTGTAGCTTTTTGGTACTGTGGTATTTATCACTTGGAAATAGCTGTGCAATCTGATTTTGTTTGATTGGCCCTGATATAGAACATACGCTTTTTGTCTTTTCAGGAAACCTGTGCCTCTAGTGCTGGATCAAGAGTATGTTAATTTAAAGAACCAGATTATAAAGGCAGAAAGGCGGGTTCTTAAGGAACTAGGCTTCTGTGTCCATGTGAAGCACCCTCACAAGGTGGGTTCAGTTTGGCACCTGCAGCCGCCCAGGCCATACTTCAGCTGACTTGCACTGTGTGCTAGAGTGAAGGCCTTGAAGATACTGAATGTTCCCTTCATTTGGTTTTCTTGTTCATGTCTAGAACTTAAAATTAGTCCTTTATCAACTTTTTATAATTTAATGCAAGAGTTTTTAAAATGTGACTTTTAAATCTTGTGTTTTAGATTTGAAAACACAGATCTAAAAGTAGTAAAATCAGAAGTTAAATTCATTAACATATATTTTTCTCTCCTGGCTTGGAGGCAAGAAGGTGAGGAGTTCAAAGACATTTTCAGCTACATTTCAACAACCTGATGTGTTGGCACACACCTTTAATCTTAGCATTTGGGAGGCAGAGGCAGGCAGATCTCGAGGTCAGTTTGGTCTACATAGTGAGTTCCAGGTATTTGTGTATTTTCTGTATATGAGTGCTCTTGTTTTCATGCACACCAGAAGTGGGAATCAGACCTATTACAAATGGCTGTGAGCCATCATGTGGTTGCTGGGAATTGAACTCAGGACCTCTGGAAGAGCTGTCAGGTGCTCTTAACCACTGAGCCATCTCTAGCTCTGCCTACATTTTTCTTAAAAATCTTTTTTTTTTTTTTTTTTTTTAAGTTTTCCGAGACAGGGTTTCTCTGTGTTACCATAGCTATCCTGGACTCTGTGTAGACCAGTCTGGCCTCAAACTCAGAAATCTCTCTGCCTCTGCAAGTGATGGAATTACAAATGTGTGCCATCACTTCCAGCTAGCAGTAATTTTTTTGTAAAGGTTTATTTATTCTTTATACAGTATTCTGCCTGCCTGTGTGCCTGCAGGCCAGAAAAGGCCACCAGATCTCATTATAGATGGTTGTGAGCCACCATGTGGTTGCTAGGATGTGAACTCAGGACCTCTGGAAGAACCTCTGAGCCATTTCTCTTGTGTCGTCGTCCCTCCCTCCCCCCCTTTAAGTGCATGTGTGTGCAAGTACATTTTGAAGCAGAAAGGAAAAAATTGCCAAGTATACTTCCTCCTGAGACAGGTGTGCTTGTTGGCTTGGACCTCACCAGTTAGGTTAGACTGGCTGTCCAGTTAGCCCAAAGGTCCTTCATTCTCTAGCTCTCTACTTTCCAAGTCATGGTATTAAAAATGTGAGCCACCTGTGGGTGTTGTAGCACACAACTTTAATCCCAGTGCTCAGGAGGCAGAGATAGGTAGATCTCTGAGTTTGAGGCCAGCCTTAGAGAAACCCCGTCTTGTAAAACAAAACCAAGGGCTGAAGAGATGGCTCAGAGATTAAGAGCACTGGCTCCTTGTCCAGAAGTCCTGAGTTCAATTCCAGCAACCACATGGTGACTCAGAATCATCTATAATGAGATCTGGTGCCCTCTTTTGGGGTGCAGGTGTACATGCAGATAGAACATTTTATACATAAGAAATAAATTAAAAACCAAAACAAAGCATGAGCTATCACGCCCAGCATTTTTATGTTTTCTAGGGATTGTGAAGCAAGCACTTTACTGACTGAGCTATCTGTAGCCCTTAAGAACTAACCTTTAAAAGTTACTTTAATAATAGCTTTGGTATGTTTTGTGGAAGAATTCTGAATTATTTTATTTCAAAATGAACCAAAGTCTCTAGCACATGCTAAGTAGAAGTGAGTTTATTGTACTGTTTAATGGCTGTCTTATCTAGTTTAGCTAAACTAAAAACATCTTTAGTGCTGCACACCTTTAATCCTAGCACTTTGGAGGCAAAAGGCTGGCAGATCTGAGTTTGAGGCCAGATTGTTCTCGATTTTGAGCTCTAATCCAGCCAGAGGTATATAATGAGACCCTGCCTCAACAAACCAACCAAGCCAGTGTTGACTTCTGCGACCTTGCCATCTTCTCTTGCTTGAGGCATTAAATTCTCAATAAATTGAGCCAGACGCAGTGGCACATTTCTATAATCCCACCACTTTGGAAGGCAGGTGGATCTCTGTGAGTTTGAGGCCAGCCTGTTCTACAAAGTGAGTCCAGAACAGCCAAGGCTACACAGAAATCCTGTCTCAAAACAAAAACACAAATTCTTAGTAAACTGTCCACTAACTATTTTAAGTGCTTTTCATAATGTGTTTAATGTTTTTTTCATATTTTGTGCAAGTTGGCTACTGGGATAGAGGGCTTTCTGTAGGGCAGGCTAATCTCATCGATGGAAAAAGTGGTCTCAACGAGAATGAAAATGAGCCACATGGGAAACAAAGCTTTCAGTGCACCTTGGTTTTCACATATGTACTCTGCTTAAGTATAAAAGTAGGTAGCAAGCACATCATAAAAGCTGAGCTGTCTGCTGGACGTCACCAGGAGCACCCTGGGGTTTAGCTTGAGGTTCTTTTGCTGCATGGACACCAAGTTCTGAGTTCCTTGCTCTGGTAGTTTTTGGTAATAACTGCCTGACCCATATCTTCCAGATAATCGTTATGTACCTTCAGGTGTTAGAGTGTGAGCGTAATCAACACCTGGTCCAGACTGCATGGTGAGTTGATCTTCCTTGTTTCGTGAGAGCAGCAAGGGCAGTTCAGAAATGCATTACTTGAGGCACTTGGGCAGTGGGTTGTCATCCCATGACTTGCTTATGGGGTGGAATTGTCCCAGTGCCTAGTGATCTGCCCTCTAAACACCCAGCAGCCTCCCCCAAAATGACAGGGACAGGCTTAACGGTAGGTGCCCGTCCACTCCTGCTTGTGTGTTTCCGCTGCCCCTACTCTGGGAGAGCAGGCAGTGGCTTCCCTCTGGGGTTTGTCAGCAGGGCACAGGAACGCTAGACGGTGATAGAACAGACCACAGAATTCAGTGCTATTGTTTCCAGGGAATTGTATCCCTTGAGGGAAGGGAAGATGGGGTTGGCTGCAGTCCTGGGTTGGTTTTAGCAGGCATGTGGCTAGAATGAAGCCTGAAGTAACAGTTTTGTATTGGGATATATTTTTCCCCACAGAGTTAAGTCTGTAGGGGTCATATTGCTGACTGAATTGTCTGGTGCTATGACATGCTTTCTAGAGAACCTATTTTGACTTTTCTTTTCTGTACTCTTTCAATCAAAGGGTAGCCTCTGAGGGTAAGTGACTAAGACTTCTCCTCTGCTGTCCAAGCGCTTTGGTGCAGGGACAGCGGCCGTCTTCAGCCAATCCAGTGCAGGCTCTCCACCGAAGGCTGGCTCTAGACTGGTGGTATGCGTACCCAATAGTATAGTCATGGCCCACTGCTGCTTGTGGTTCTCTGACGATCGTGCTTCTTGTTAATCCTGTACTTGGTAATTGTATCAATTAGAACTGATAACTGTCTTGAATTTTGTTCTTTTAAAACTGCTGTACCTGTGCAATAAAGATGCAATACCTTAAAAAAAGTTTAGAAAGCTGTAAGAATTGAAGTGACAAAATTGGCATGGTAGAAATTCAGACTGTTACTGGATCCTGTCATTATTATCCCAAGCCCTAAAGTTGCTTTTTTCAGCAGCTTAAATGGGACTCATTCCAGGAAAGGTGTGCATCTTTAAATTAAACTATTGTAATTATTTAAATGTAGCTTTAAGTTTAAATATACCTTTAAAGGATTTCACTTGTTTTTAGAATTAAAAGTTAATGAGTTAATATATTTCAATACTAAGTCTTTCTTATTAGTAGTAAAGTTATCGATGGATATATTTGTGAATGTTTAAATGTTTAGCCGCACATTGGCTCCTGGGAAATGGGTAGTTTGGGTCCCATTCTGACTCCCCTTCTGATGTGTAGAGCTTTGCTTCCTGGGCCAGCTGCCTCCTATAGGCATCTGTAGAATTTATTGTTTAGAATGTCAGAGTGGGTTTGAATGTTACCTTCTCTAAGGTTTTGGGGCAAAAATGCTGAGTGGAGGCAGTTAAATCTCTCGTACATGTTATAGCCTGACATTAGGGTATGCTGTACCATTGGATATGTTGGGCAGTGTATATATAACCTATTGACATGTTTTCTCATGAATTCTTTTTGCAATGTTGATAAAGCCAGTATACTCTGGTTTTAGTCTATAAATTTTAAAGAAATATATAAAGAAAATGTTAAAGATGAAGCAAATTTTAAAAAGACCTTTAACTTTTCTAAAAATGTGAAGTTTTGTACTTACATATTTTCTAAAATATAGCATTTTTAAGTGTACTTAGTTTGATACCACTTTTAGAGTTTTGTTGCTTTTGTCTGATTTTTATGAATGTTCATTTTAAGACTCCTTGTTGAAATGGGACAGTTTGGATTTGGAAACGTTGTTTGATAACCCGAGAAGAGGACTCCCTTGGGTGTTGGCCTCCTCTGCATGATGTGCCCATGCATCTGAACTGCACCCAAGGGCCTTTCTCTTTCCCAAGTGGACTCCCTCACTGGAACTGCAGCTCACTCATCTGGAGAAGGACCGGGCCACAAATGCTGCCTGAAGAAAAGGAACACAAGAGGACAGCTTTTCTTACAGTTGCGAGGCTTCATGCTCAGCCTTCTCATTTGAGTTTGCATGTTTCTCTGCACTATGGATTTTGAACATTTAGATTCTTTAATCAACTACATTTTAACTACTAAGTAGCATTTTCTTTCTAAGCATTGTGCTTTGCATGATAGCAGGTCAAATATAGAAGGAAAAGTAAAGTTAAAGTTGGTTCTCGTTCATAGCAACACTTATTGTCTGACATTCAGCCAGCTTTTATTCCCCCAGTGATTTCTTTCATGTATTCAGAATGTCCCCTGTTATCTCTAGAGATTCCAGAGTACCCAGCACAGGCCTAGTGTAGAACCCTTAGGAATAACAACCTTTGATAACAGGTAGTAGCATAGTTGCCCACAGCTTTATAATCTTCTTGGTCTTGGTTTCAGGAACTACATGAATGACAGCCTTCGCACAGATGTTTTTGTGCGGTTCCAGCCCGAGAGCATTGCTTGTGCCTGTATCTACCTCGCTGCACGCACACTGGAGGTAAATACGTGGCTGTCTGGGTGTTAGTATGTATTCTAGACATTTCTCTAGTCTCTGGTAAATGTTAAGTATATTTGTCAAGCGAGGTTCATTGCAACAAAATTTCTTGGTAACTGGCAGGCCATTTTCAGGTGTTTCCCTAAGAATCTTATTGGCCTTGACTTGAAGTGTTTTGTTATTGTTTGGTGGTTTTATTTATCATGTACACGATGTTCTGTCTGCACTCCAGAAGAGGGCACCAGATCTCATTATAGATGGTTGTGAGCTGCCATGGGTTGCTGGGAATTGAACTCCGGAACCTCTAGAACAGTCAGTTCTCTTAACCTCTGAGCCATCTCTCTAGCCCTCTAGCTTTAGAGTTTTTAAGAAAAGTATCATGATAACATTTGTGTTCACAGATCCCTTTACCCAATCGTCCACATTGGTTTCTTTTGTTTGGAGCAACTGAAGAAGAAATTCAAGAAATATGCTTTAAAATCCTGCAGCTTTACACACGGAAAAAGGTTCCTTTATGTGTTTTTGTGTGGATTATGTACTTGTGTTTGGCCAGAAGCATCTGGTTCTGAATGGGTTATTGTGGCTTTTCAGGTTGATTTGACACACCTAGAAAGTGAAGTAGAAAAGAGAAAACATGCCATTGAAGAAGCAAAAGCACGAGCAAGGGGCCTGCTCCCGGGGAGTGTTCCAGTTCTGGACAGTGCTGCAGGATTCTCACCTGCTCCCAAGCTGCGTGAGTGTCCAGGGTTTATTCCCCATGAAGGGAGAGCAGTCTGTGGCCTTCTGACTTTTAGTTTTGGTGTAGGTACTTCAACTTTTTTGGAGTTGAGCCTGTAGCTTATCTTATCTCAACAGCACAGTAGTACTAGAATCCTTAGCAGTCTGTTGGTAATCCTTAAAATAAGGCAGGGAGGCCAGGCCCTAAAGAATTTGCTTTTATATTAAATATGTACAGCCTTTCTGAAATGCTGTTTTTGTTGTTTTGTTTTTTACTATTTCTACCAAGTTGGCTTGTCATCTGACTAAATTTTTTTTTTTTTCTGACTAAATTTTTAAAGTTACAGTCTATGATTATATTGTTAGAACATAGAGTATGTTCTGGGCCCTGAGGAAAATTAGTCTGAACAAAAGACTTTCTGTGTTTTGTGTGTGTTTTCATTCTGGGTCCCAGGTTAGTTAGCAGATAATCTGTCTTGCATTGCTAGTATATTTCAGTGTATTCCTTATTGAAGAAATTTCTGGTTATGGTTTTTAATTTTTTGTTTGATACAGTAGAATCCCCCAAAGAAGGTAAAGGAAGCAAGTCTTCCCCAGTCTCTGTGAAGAATGCCAAGCGGAAAGTGGAGGGCCCAAAGAAAGCCAAGGCTGACAGTCCTGTAAATGGGTAAGACATTCATTTCTATCTAGGTAGACACTGAAGGCTGAAGATAGACTCCAGGTCTGTAACTACTGTGCTCTTCCTGTTTGCAGCTTGCTGAAAGGACAGGAGAGTCGAAGTCAAAGCAGGAGTCGTGAGCAGAGCTGCTCAAGGTCCCCATCACGGTCTACCTCTCCAAAGAGAAGGTCTGCATCTGAGGCTAACCCATAAGGCTCTGACCTGGTGTTTCCTCAGATTATTGGGGGTGGCAGAAGTCTCTTGGGATAGTGGAGACACTGGCTCCTTTTTACTTATTTATATATTTATTTTAGTTTGTTCTAAGAGACAAGGTTTCTCTGTAGCCCTGGCTGTCAAACTAGAACTCTGTAGATCAGCCTGGCCTTGAATCCTTTTTCTTTTTTGTTTGTTTTGTTTTAATAATTTATTTTATTTTATGAGCATTGGTGTTTTGCCTGCATATATGTCTGTGAGGGTGTCATATCCCCTGGAACAGGAGTTATATACAGTTGTGAGCGGCCACATGAGAGCTGGGAATTGAACTCTCTGGAGGAGCAGCCAGTGCTCAACTAGTGAGCCATCTCTGCAGCCCTGCTTTATTGTTGTTGTTGAGACCGGGTTTCTTTTTTGTGGAGTCCTGGTATTCCTCCTGCCTCTACCTCTCAAGTGCTTGGATTAAAAGCAGGCACTGTCCCGTCTGGCGGGACAGTGGCTCTTAACCTGATGTGTTTCTCCATTTTCTGAACTTGCAAGAGTTCTTCTGCAGCCAGGAGGGTGGCAGTGGCACCCGCCACCTTTAGTTCCAGCTCTAGGAAGCAGAGGCAGGCCGATCTCTTGAGCTTAAGGCCAGCCTGCTCTACAGTAAATTCTAGTATAACCAGGACAGCTGGGCTTGGTGTTGCATGCCTGTAATCCCAGCACAAAGTGAGTACAGGACAAAAAAAAAAAAAGAATCAGGACAAAACAGAGAAGCCCTTTCTTAAAATTAACATAAAAAAGAGGCCCTTTGCCAGCTGCTGTGCTTTGTTAGGGCTTGGCTAGGCCTGTGGTCACAAGTGTGCTTTCCTCTCCACAGGAAAAGTGACAGTGGCTCTACCTCAGGTGGGTCCAAGTCACACAGTCGTTCTCGGAGCCGCAGTGACTCTCCTCCCAGGCAGGTACACCGTGGTGCTCCCTACAAAGGCCCAGAAGTGAGGGGCACCCGTAAATCCAAGGACTGCAAGTACCTCACCCAGAAACCACACAAGTCTAGTAGCCGGAGCTCTTCTCGTTCTCGAAGCCGGTCACGAGAGCGGACAGACAATTCTGGAAAATATAAGAAGAAAAGTCATTACTATAGAGACCAAAGACAGGAGCGCTCCAGGTCATATGAGCGCACAGGCCATCGCTATGAGAGAGACCACCCTGGACACAGCAGGCATCGGAGGTGAGATGGAGTCCCTGGTGCCTACCCTTGGTCCCTCCCTGTTGGGCACACCTTGGCTTCAGTGGCCTTGTAGCATGATGTTTTTGAAAGCGTTTTTGATTGGACCTTGATGTGAATTTAACTGACCGGACAGTGGGCAAGGTACCCTTCAGGCTGGCCTGGGGAGTGCTGTACATCTGTCCACCTCAACTGTGGACCTTCAGGTAGCTGGATGGAACAGCAAAGGCATACGTCCCCATTGGCGTGGCTTGGTGCTATTGACAAGCTGTCTCTTCACTTTTAAACTGATACTCAATTACGTTAAGCCAAGAAAGATGATTTTTTTTAAATCTTTGCCTATATTAGGTTGTACTTGTGTACATATTTTGCAGTGTTTCACAATAAGAAAATGGCCTTAATAGCCCCCTTGTACTCTATTCATGTTGTAAATAAACATGTGTTTAATACAAGTGAAAGCTATATATGAGAACTCAGAATTTGAATTCTGTTAGCCTAACACTTGTATAGAGAATTCTCATTTTTAAAATGTGAAGGTATTTAGGTCTGTGTTGAAAGTCATATATTTTTATCTGTGCAAGCTGAGTGCAGGCCACCAGCTCTAGAGAAATTTTATGTGGTTGAATAAACAAGATTCTCAGGACACTTGTTATGCAAGACTTTGTGGGCTGTCATTCTGTTAGTTTTATGGTGTGCATTTGTGGGACTTGGCTGTGGGACGAGGCCCGGTAGACATGTTTGTGTGTAATTGCACTGCCAGCTTAGCTATTCTAAGGGAAGTAGGAGCTCTATATATTCCCTTGTCCTTGTTCTCCCTGTTCTCATTAAAGTGTTAGATTTCGCGTTGAGCTCTGTGCCTTCCTGAAACAATCTGCCTTTAGAGATGAAAGGCTGTTTTCTGGAGGGCA
Organism: Pachyuromys duprasi; assembly: GCA_028658305.1. NCBI lineage: Eukaryota > Metazoa > Chordata > Mammalia > Rodentia > Muridae > Pachyuromys > Pachyuromys duprasi. The sequence goes on from CM053763.1 coordinate 124,505,267, forward strand.
ACAAGAAAGAAGATGCAATATCAAGGTACAGCTGCAGGGCTCCAGTCTATCCAAGGGTTATGGGTTTATTAGAATTTACGGTGTATGTTTAGGCAGAGGGGTGGCACAAGCCTTTAATCCCACAGGAGACAAAGGCAGGTGGATCTCTGAGTTTGAGACCAACCTGGTCTCTATAACGTTCCAGGAGAATACATAGTGAGACCTTGTCTCAAATAAATAAAAAGTGAGATTGAGGAATGTAGTAAGAAATTTTGTTTTGCTCTGTTTTGTTTTTCAAGACAAGATTTCTTTATGTAGCTCTGGCTGTCCTGGTACTCATTTTGTCGACCAGGCTGGCCTGGAATTTACAGAGATCAGCTTGCTTCTGCTTCCTGAGTGCTGAGATTATAGGTGCGTAGTGGGAAATTTGATAAAGCCATTGTACCTGGCATAAACTCCAAGTGATAGTGCACCTAGGCTTTGAAGTAATCTTTGCAAAAAATTCGGGTGTAGGCTTTTATCATTAAGATATTATTTCTATGAGCTACCAATGCCTTAGCAGCCACATTATTTAGTAAGCTAATGCCTCCTCTGTTTCAGGTGTTACCTTTTTATAGAATTTAACCAAGGGTTTTTAGAAAGCGATTTGAAGAGCAGAGCCAAATTCTCAGTAGTGATAAGCAGATAAGAGCATGGAATCAGATGCTGGGGTGAAAACCTGCTAGCTCAGAGACAGAGAAAGTACCCAGCTGACTGTCCTTCTCAGCTCAGATCTGGATGGAAAAAACCCAAAAGGCTCACTAGCTCAACTGATAGCCCAGGAGGAAAAGGCCAGAAAAACCCAAGGCCAAAGGCTTGTTAGCTCAAAGCCCAAGAAGCTAGGGAGCTAAGCTAAAGCCAGAGCTTGAGCCAAAAGCCCTTTCTTTTTCTCCACGCTGTCTTATATATCTCTCAAAGTCCCTCCTGCTCTTTAATCCCTGTTAGTTACTTTCTCTGCCTCTTGACCTAGGGTTAACTTTATTAAATCCTGTATGTAGAAAGCTCTTAGATTAAAGGTGTGTTCTAGGGCTGGCTGAACCACTCCATAATCACCAGTTTACAATAAACAGAAAGTTCTTGGATTAAAGGTGTGTGATAAGGTTCAACCACACCAAAGAAACAGGGTTTTACAGTTTCACAATTTTGGGGTTCACAATGGGATCAATATCCAATAATAAGAGTTCAATTATTATGAAGTTTGCTCTTTCAATTTATTTACTATTAAGCAATTAATTAATTAGATGGTCAGGATTCCATGTAAAGAATGACTTAATACCTCTGGAAATTTAACAGTGTTGGTTGGGTTAGTACTTTAGAACTTGGTTTGATTGTTTCTGTACTAGGAGTTGGGTTTGTTTTAATTTTTTTTTTCTCATGAAGGGATTGTTGATAGTGAAAGCTCCGGGCCAGCTGTGTGGTCACGCTGCAGCATTGGAGCACCTCTTGGCATTCTTTGGAACTCAGGTGTTGCCTCTCGTGCTGGTGGGTCCTGGACAGAAAGGGTTGACAGGCAGCTTGTCTCCAGAGAGCATTGAATTCCAGCTGCCATTAATTCCTTCCAATCTTTCTGAATAATTCTGAGTAGCCCAAGTTATTTAAAATCTCTTCCTTAGAGTGAATGCCTTCCATATACCACCACTGCTTCCTTAGTCACCTCAGATCTTTCATTTCTGTGTTTCCAACTAATCAGAACATAACCTTGAAGATACTGGATATTTGCAGGCATTTGCTATGTCTTTATGACCTTAGGAAACCATTCCTCAGTATCTTCATAAGGAGGTTCTGTAGGTCTTTGAGTAAACGCTTACCTTTTTTCTACTGGGAAGATCCTTTTTCCTTCTTTTATTCTTTGTCTTTAGAGCTTTTCTAGGTAGAAAAGCAATTGTGCTGTTAATGCTTCAACTTTTCACTTTTCTAAATCTGATTCATCTACAGTGTCTAAACCCTTGCATCTTCCTCTGAAACATTTTCATCTTCTCCAAGACAATATTCTTTTCTTCACGCTGACAATTCCTGGCCAGAATGCCCTCCCTCCTATTTCTCTGTTCCACATCTAATAGATGTAGTGTGATTTATTTTGTGTGCCTGGCCCTTTAAAGATGTCCAGTTGCGAGTTAACTGGCCTTTGGGAATTCTTAGCCCTTTAAACTGCTTGGTTGCCTCTTGGATTTCTGGGAACAGGAGAGGATATAAAAAGCCAGCAGGTATGGAGAAGATTGAGTAAAGTGAGAAAAGAAAGCAGCTGATAGAGAATTGGCTAGTAAAGTTAGAGGAGAAGACAGTTGGGGCAGAAGATATGTTTAGGAGAGCCCACAGAGCCTTCTCTGACTCTTCACTCTACAGCAGCTCCAAAGCATTGGAAATTAATACACATACATAGAAACCAAAATTTTAATAGTATAGCTTCTCCTGTTTGGCCTTGCCTCTAAGCTTTCATACTTCAATTTTAATTGAACATGCATAGTTGCCTAAAACCAATAACTGTTTAATTAGTACTAAAAGCTGGATAAATTTTTTCTTTATTTCACTTTGCGCCATTTCCTTTTAACAAACATTTTTCTTCTTTCTTTTTTTTTCTGAGACAGGGTTTTTCTCTATAGCCTTGGCTGTCCAGGACTGGCTTTGAAGACCAGGCTAGCCTCTAATTCACAGCATTCCTACTGCCTCTGCTTACCAGGCACTGGGATTAAAGGGTGTGTACCACTACACCTGGCTTAGCAAGCATTTTTATCAACTGCACATGTTGCCAATCCCTGAGATGTTCCCCATGTTTCTACCAAATCCTGCAGTCTCACTTAACCTGTGAGTATGCTCCTCAGTCCTGGAGCATCCAGACACTTCTTTTCTTCAAGTCCCATACATTGGGTGCCAAATGCTGGTAAACTTTCATGCGGGATGATTGAAGAAAGAAGGGGATGTAATAAAGCCTTGATGGAGCAAGGTGGTCAGTCTCTGTGGACTGGGAACCCCCCTTCCCTCCCAGCAGCATCGCAGGAGTGTTTTTATTGATTGTTACACAAAAGATGTCTTTAACAAGTCACTTTCTGCATACTGGAACCTTTGATTACCTAAGAATTTCTTGGCCATTACGAGACTTCCTGGTTTGCCTGAAGCTCCTACAGGGAAAGCAATTCCATAAATCTCAAGATATAACAATCACTGGTTATTTACAAAAAGATTACTTCAAAGCCTAGGTAGGCAATCACTTGGAGTTTATGCCAGGAACATAACATGGTTCTATATATGTTCAACTACAGTTGAATGCTTGCTTACCATGCACAAAGCCTGGTTTGATCCCTGCATAAGCCAGGTCTGGTGGGACATGTTTATCATTCTAGTACTCTGGAGGCAGAGGCAGGAGGAGCAATAGTTTAGGGTCATCCTGAGCTACACAGTTAGTTTCAGGTAGACTGGGCTCCTTGAAAACCTTATAAAGCAAAATAATAAGGGCTAGAGAGATGGCTTGGTGTCTGTCTTCGAGAGGACCCAAGTTTAGTTCACAACACCCACAGTGGGAGGCTCACAACCACCTGTAACTCGTTTCAGGGGATCCAATACCCTTTCCAGGTCTCCACTGATGCCAAGCATGAACGTGGTAGTTTATGTACATACATGCAGGCAAAACATACGATGCCTACATTTTGTAAATTAAAAATAATAAAAATTTTAAAACAGACAATATTTACAATTGTTTTAGGATAATCCGTGCTGTCGCCAGCACTTTGCCATCAGGCTTAAACCAGTCAGTATTTGGCTTCTCGGCTTCTGTGACCCAGTACTAGAGCTCTTCAACATAGGCTGCAGTACAGACAGGCCCCAGGTGTGGGCCTTCCTTTGGCCACTCTTACATGTTCCTTTATCCTTTCCCCCAAATCTACCCAGACAGGGTTTTGCTATGTAGACCATGCTAGTCTACAACTTGGAGATCACCTTCCTCTGCTTCCTGAGGAAGCACACCATGGTCTATGGGTGTTGGAGACAAAATCCTATGGAAGAGTGGGAAGTGCTCTTTTTCTTCTATTATTTTATTAGAGACTTACTCTGCAGCCCTGGCTATGCTAGAACTCACTGTGTAGACCAGGCTGGCCCTGAACTCAGCTCTGCTTGACCCTACTTCCCAAGTGCTGGTAAGAGTAGGAAGTACTCTTAAGTGCTGAGCTCTCTCTTCAGCCCCACCAGTGCTTTTTTCTCAGGTTTTTATGAAGGAGTCGTTTTTGCAGTTCCAGTTCTGCCTTGGCAAGGTTGGCTCACTAGCCGTGTACATGTCACAGTGTCACAGCTATGTACCCATGTTTCATTACTACCATGGCTAAGCAGCTGCCCTGCCCTGGTTGTGCACTTTCTGATTTGGCCTGGGGCCCATTGAGATACAGGTTTGTTTATTTTGAGACAGGGTTTCTCTGTGTAGCTGTTCTCTGTAGACCAGACTGGCCTCAAACTCATACATCCACCTGCCTCTGCCTCCCAAGTGCTGGGATTAAAGGCACTTGCTTGCCATGGCCCAGCAAGGTATAAGTATGGCTTTTCTCACCTTCCTGAAGACCAGAAATTGGAAATCACAGCTGCTCATGTTGAGGACTTCGGAGCACCACGGTGAAGGCTGGAGTCTAGAGGGAACCATTTGCCTTTTGTGTCTAAACCCAGGGGGAGAGGCTGTGTAAACTTAAGATACTCTAATGTGCATAAATATCTTGTTTGAGCTAGTGCGGTTGGAGATGGCTCACACTTCACCACATAAGTCTGACAGCTTGAATCAGAACCCTGGAAGTGGAAGAAGAGAACTGACTCCACAGAGTTGTTCTCTAACTTCTACATGTGTGCACACTGTGCCTCTTGTTTGGAAATCTCAGGCATCCCCTCCGGAAGGTAGGGTCCGCACAGCATCACCTGGCGACTCAGTTCCAGAGGTGGGACTAGAGAGCCTGCATATTCTCATATTGGTTTATGTTCCTACCACTAACTTTTAGCTAGGTGCGTGCCTTGTTAAGAGCCCCAAAAAATTCGTCACGCACGACATAAGCAGTTCCTCAAATGAAGGAGATCCGTAGCCTTTCACGGAGCTTTCCTCGGAGCCTACAGACTTTTCTGGGAGAGAGGCGCAGTATGATTACTAGGCTCTTGTGCGAAGGCTGCTTAAGGTTTTTGGATAAAAACTAATGTGTGAGAACCTTTTATTTTTTCCCCCAAGGCACACTATTGGATCTTGTTTGCTTTAGGAAAGGTCCGTATAGAATTTAGATCCTCTTTCACTTGAAACCAGGGAGAAGTGGCTGTGAGGTACAAGGATAGGGCCGCGGTAGCAGTACGCACAGAACAGCACGGAGTTCCTGAGGCCTCAGGAAGCTATGCAAGACCAATTTGGCCACCAGCATCGCCACAGGACTGACTATCTCTAAACCATCTCCTATCCTAGCAGGAGAGCTCCAACATCACTTCCGCAGTCTTACCGGATGTGGAGGTACCCGGAAGCTAACTGGTCCGGGAAGGACAAAACAAACAAACAAAAACATACTGTTAAAGGCCACGTTTGCGCAGAGAGCTCTATTCGGGATTGTGGGCAGATGTAGCAGTTTGGTTGCTTTTCATCCGGAACTGACGTGCTGCTGAAGAACTGGGGCTGAGGGAGCGGTCCCTCTAACCGGAAGCGATTGCTTGCAGGTGCCCAAGGAACGTGTTGACGTAAGAATCTGGCGCCAGAGGACGCTGGGTAGGATCAGGCTGGGGCGGAACCTTCTCCCTTACAGACAGGAAGTCCCTAAGAGCAGGCGCGAAATGGTCAGCTCCAACTTCCGGAGTGGAGTCGGACGGTCGGAAGCTGTAGGGGAGCTTGAAAGATGAGACACATGGGGAGTCTGTTGGCCTGCGTCTGTTTGGTGCGTTCGAGCGTCGATACTGTCTGGCGCTGTGGGTTCGGGTGTCTTGAGCACCCGTGGGTGGATGGCTTGCGGGGTTCGCGCTGGTGGTGAGAAGTAGAGACAGGATTTAAGCCAAGAGCGACATTTGAAGATGTCTCCTCATTGCTGGTCAGGGGCTTCCAGGGTGGTGGGGTGTGAGCAATGGGCCTGGCCAGTCAGTCAGCGTTGACTGAGAGCGCTGCCAACCGCCGCTGTGTGACCTCAACCGGCACCTGTATTCCAGCTTTGAGCACTGGGGCCTAGCCGTCAACTCACCATGTTCATCGCGCGCCCGACTTTACAGCTTATCAGGGCTGTCCCCCGGGCAGGTAAGAGGCCCGTGCACGCGGAATCTGCGCCTAGGTTGGGGATGAAAATCAGCGTCCCGGTTCGCCTTCAGGAGGGTGTACGTGTTGTCCAAGCCTGGGTGGTAGTAGTAGTGTTCAGACCTGGTGTGGTCTCACAAGTAGCGACTGTGTTGTTTCCCCAGGTTTGAGTCGTTGCTGGCCTGGATCAGGGATGATTGGCAGCCATGCTTTTCGACCCCTTTACAGTTCACAGCCTGCAAGCCCAAGTCGGGCTGCCTCCCTCCCTGGTAAGGGGGCCCAGTTATTTCTTGAGGAGTTTCTGGTCCCTAGGAAAATGGCCATCAGTCCGCTAGAGAGCTGGCTGACTGCTCAGTACCTACTGCCCAGACTGCATGCTGAGGTCCCAATGACTCTGGCTCCCTCCCGATTCTACAAGTGTCCACCTACCCATGGGGAGGAGGGAGCTGAACAGGAGGTAGTCAGGGATGCCTGGGATGCCACTCCACTGCAGTGCAAAAATGTGCTGAAGATCCGAAGGCGGAAGATGAACCACCACAAGTACCGTAAACTGATCAAGAGGACGCGGTTTCACCGGCGAAAAGTCCGGGAAGGCCGTCTGAAAAAGAAGCAGGTGAATAGTGGCCCTCCTTTGGACCTAGATTGGCATAGTTGAGAGTGCGTGGCTTTGCTATAAATGAACTGGTTTCTCCTTCTGCACTTGCAGATCAAGCTTGAGAAAGACTTGAAGCGCATCTGGCTGAAGGCAGGCCTAAAGGAAGCCCCTGGGAACTGGCAGACCCCAAAGATCTACATGAAGAACAAATAAGCCTGGGACCCCATTCCTCTGGCTGTCGTCCTGCTGCTGACCCATTATAATAAATGTTGGAAGGACTCAATTCCAGGCTATCCTAGAGCTTTTTTTGGCCTGGTGTGAGCTCTCTTCAAGTAGAAAGAGACTTCCATCATAGGAACCCAGGGCCCCGGGATGCCTAATGGGTGCCCATAGCCCAGCTGGTCCTTGACCTCCAACCTGACTAATCTGCCTTCTGAAAATACAGCATTGTGTAGAGATGTGTGCTGTGGAATCACTGTGAGTGCCTCCAGGATGGTGGGCTTCAATGATGGTAGACAGTGAGGGCATTGGAGCTGAGGGGTACCTGGGATAAGGGGAGTGGTGATTAGGTTATGAGGTAAGAGATGGTCTGGGAGGACTCAGTAGGGAAGCAGAAAAGGAAAGGCTGGGTTGCCCGAGAGAAGACACATGGTGTCCTATAGGTAATGAGCCCTTTAAATTGCCCTGTTGCCTGGGATGTTCTCATCTGGCCATAGGGACAGGGTATTGGCATGGGTGCCAACTTTCCCAGATGCCCAGTTCCTCTTGGTTCCTCAGCCTCTGCTGTATTCTGGAGTTTTCAGTGGATGGGAGCACTAGTCAGGAAGGTGCCCTGACAGTGTGTTTTGGATAAGTTCAATGTTGGGGACTTACTGAGAAAGAGTCTTAGCTTGAGGTAGAGACCCTCATGATTTCAGTATCCCTGTATCAAGAGGAATGTATGCTGAATCGTTGAGGGCCTGGAGGGACTCTGTCCTTCTGCACCAAAGTGTGAGGAGCTGGGTATAAGCGGGCACCTGAGTGTGCCTCTGTTATCCCATGGGGGTCCTCGTATGTCCTGCTCTCTGGTGTCTGTCTTCTGAGGAGACTAGGTGATGTTGATAACGTAATGAAGTTTTGGGTTCTTTGTAAACTCAGTTATGTTTTAGAGACATGTGTGTTTTAATCTCCAGTGTGGGACTTTAGTTTTTCCACAGCTGATAATTCTCTCACGAAGGGTGTTACTTTTTGCCAGCTGGTTAAGGGCCTACCACATGCAGCATGAAGAGGGGCGTGGTCTAGGGCTCTGAGAATATACATATGAGAGCCCAGAAAGAGAAAGTGTTGCCTATGGTGGTGGCCTGTGTCATGTACCAGTATGGAGAGACCAGAAACAGATAGTGTGGTGGTTTGGAGCAGACAGATGGAGAGAAACATAGGCACAGTGGCTTGGAGGAGCCTGCTAGCCATGTTTGCTGTTGATGGAGATTGATATTGCCCTAAAAGAACCCCTTGACACTAAACAGCTCAGAGAAGTAAAGGGATCTGCGCCCTTCCTCCCCACTAACCACCGCCTACCTAGGGTTAAAGGGTTGGTGGAAGGGAGGTGGAGGCGAAAATACCCCCAAATAAAGCAGAGTTTTATAAACAAACAGTACAAGATGTCCCTTGGGAATCCAGGTGGGCCCCTGCCAATAAATGTGAACTAGTGAACAGGTTTCCAAAGACATGGTCTGAAAAGGGCCTTGTGCTCCCTGCTGAAAATTGAAGCTGGATGAAGGGCTAAAAACCTCTACTGTAATTGTGCTTTTACTAGTGACCACAAGGGGGCAGCAGCCGGGCTCTAGACATCCCATGGACCCTGACTGAGGATCAGAGCAGCTCCTGAAAGCTCTTTTCCGGGCTCCCCAGCTGTGGTACTTTTCTTGAGTCTGGGTCCTAAAGCTAATGCTGTGGTGAGTGGAACAGGGTTCCTCGGGCTAGGGCCTCAGAGATCCAGCCTTGGTCATGTGGAACCTGCCCTCTCTGAGCCAGTTCTGACCAACCCTAACCCTGCAGCCCCTGCCTTGTGCTGGCACTTCTGGCTGTCCACAGCTGCTCCTGGTATTTCCTTTCAGCCCTGCCCAGAAGCTGCCCTGTGGCTCACCCCACACTTCCTTTTAGAGAAAAAAACGAGGTTTTGATTATCCTGTCTGAAGCTAAGCTTCCAGAACTTAGAGGCCTATATGGCAGAAGACTCGGGTGGTTCAGCTATCATGCTGGCTTCTACCAGTGTGCCAGCTGGAAAAGAAGAGGCCCTGGGCTACTTCACCTCGTTCCTACGGAATAATCGGGGTGGGGGGATTGTTTGCTAGAGTTTTTTTTGTGGGTTTTTGTTTTTGTCTATATGTTTGTTTTTTGAAATGGTCTTTGTGTAGTTTTGGCTGACCTGAAACTATGTAGTTGGTAGATCAGGCTTGTAAATGTGTGGGGTGTTTTTCTTTTAAATAATCTATTTTTATTTTATGTGCATTAGTGTTTGCCTGTATGTATGTGTGGGGGAGGGTGTCAGATATTGGAGTTACAGACAAGTTACGAGCCGCTGTGTGGGTGCTGGGATTGAACCCTGGTCTTCTGGAAGAGAAGCCAGTGCTTTAACCACTGAGCCACCTCTCCAGTTCTTCTTTCTTTTATTTTTTTAAAGATTTAGTTAGTTAGTTTGCATATCTCCGAGTGCACCTGCACGCCAGAAAAGGGCGCCAGATCCCAGTACAGATGGTTGTGAGCCCCCATGTGGGTGCTCGGAATTGAGCTCAGGAAGGACAGTGCTTTAAATCACTGAGCCATCTCTCCACCCACTTTTTTTCTTTTTAAAAAATACTCTTTTTAAAAAAAAAACATTTATTTATGTATAGGAGAGCCTTATCTGCATGTACACATGCATGACAGAACAGAGCATCAGATTCCATTATAGATGGTTGTGACCCACCATGTGGTTGCTGGGAATTGAACTCAGGACCTCAGGAAGAGCAGCCAGTGCTCTAAACTACTGAGCCATCTTTCCACCCCCTTTTTTCTTTTCTAAAAATATTAAACTATTTCTTTTAATGTTTTGTTTTCCTACAAAGTAACCAGTTCTCTTAATTCCATGCCCTTCTCCCTTAGTTTCCAGCCCAGTCCCTTCAAAGGCTTATCCCAACTGTGAGCCTAAACAGTCCCTTCTCCCAGTTTTCCCAGTCCTACCAGCTCCAAACTGTAACGCTGTTCTAGCCTGTCTCCTCAGCCTCCCCTGGCTCAGCTGTCTCCTAACAGTGTCTGCTCCACCGCCGCCTTCTCTTCTCTGCTAGTCCAGGTCACTTTTTCTTTCTTTCTTTTTTTCTGTTTGTTTGTTTTTTGAGACCTTGTTTCTCTGGATAGCCTTGGTTATCCTGGAATTAGCTCTGTAGACCAGGCTGGCCTTGAACTCACAGAGATCTACCTGCCTCCGCCTCCTGAGTGCTGGGATTTCAGGCATGCACCATCTCCACCCTGCCCCTAGTTCACTTTGAACTGTTTTCTGTTTTCACTCTGCTCAATCTCGTCTTCCTGTGCCAACTGCCTTCTCTAACTGTATTCTGCCAGCTGGACCCTATTCTCTCCTCTCAGCCTCTGCTGGTTTATTATATCCTCTCCTGTTCCCAGAAGTCCTAGAGGCAATCAACACTGAAGATCATGGAGTCAACTGGGGATCTTCTAAAGGGCCAGGGACACAAAATAAATCACACTACACAGGCTGGCCAAAAAAATCACAGAAATCCTCATGCCTCTGCCTCCCAAGTGCTGGGATTAAAGCTATGCAAAGCTGTGCCGGCCCATGGGCAGTAGTTCCTAACGTGGCCTGAATTGTATCTAGAGACATTTTTGGTTGTTAGAATGGGGGTTACAGCAACAGGTACTCTGAATTCCAGCAAGATAGGAACACACTACTAGCACGCACAGTGCTGAGAATGAGATTCTTGTTCTCCATGTCACCTCTCCTGATGTGCATCAATGTGTGAGCCAGCCTTGTCCAATCTCCACTATCCCTAGGGCTTGGAAAACTACCCAGCCAGTTTCTCAGCAGACAATTTGACAATTATATTTTTTTATAGCTCCTCCCAGGTCACAAGTAGCTGTCCTTTCCTATATGGCCTCCACCCTGCCTTCTACCTTGTGGTAACCACTTGTTGTTTTCTCCCTATTTCTGGGAAGATGCTATGAGGGGAGACCTATAATTTGGTTCTCCAAATTGTTCAACCTGGTCTCTCCTAGCATAGAGTTTAGGTTCCAGCCAGGCCAGGGTTGGGAAGAGGAGTTTCCAACCCATTTTGGGCATCCCATCTCTTGTGCTAAGACTAAAAGCTAATAGCTACCTCAGTGTGGCCTTTTGTGAGCTTATCCCCACTACCTGCCTATGCAGCCAGCATATTTGATTACCTAGTATATCTCCTAACCAGTAAGAAGCAGGGTCTTCACATACATGAATTCTAAGTTCCGCTGAAGAACTTTGGCTGGGTCACTGCCAGCTCAGAAGCTCCTGTGTGGGATGCAGCACAGCTGTCAGAAGAAAGCTGGACCCTCCGGTGTCTCTTCTTTCCTAATGTCAGGGATGTGTGTGGAGAGCAAGAACAATATGTCCAATATAGAGCAGAGCCTAGGAGAAGGAGGATGGTCCCATCGAGTTAGTCCATGGCTTCAGTTGTCCTGGCAAGGATATGGATTGGAGGTCAGACTGGGAGTTCAGAGAATATTGCTGTCTAGGACTGAGGTCGCTGCCTAGGTTTTCTTTCTCCAATCTACTTCTAGTAGGAGAACTGAACAGTCCTAAGTGAAGGGCTATAGAATCCCAGATCGAGATTAATTTGCCATGCAAAGAATTTCAAGTTACAGCTAGTAGGAGGTCTTTTCTGGTCAAATCTAATCTTTAAAGGTTTTGTTGGTAACCATATTTTTTTCATTCCTTGTAGATACTTAAGCATGACCATGACCCCATCTCAAAACCATTGCAGGTTTCCTTTCTGCAACATGTTCTTATAGTAAATGTGTTAATTTAGTTCTACAATCCAGTGTCTCTCAGCTGCTGTTCCTTTTCCACCAATGTTAAGGAAATGTAGAGTTAACAAAGCATTGGTTAGCCTGTCCTTGGGGGTCTTTACTGTCCCTTTTTGTTTAATAAGCATCTCTTTTAAAGTACGATTAGTTCGTTCTATTACAGCTTGTCCTGTAAGATTATATGATATACCAATAATGTGCTTTATATTTAAAGAATTGCTTCATCTTACTGGGCACATGTGGAGTCATTGTCAGTCTTAATTTGCGCAGGTATCCCCGTAATAGCCATTATTTCCAACAAATGTGTAAATACACAATCAGCCTTAAGACAGAACAAAGCAGTTGCCCATGGGAACCCTGAGTATGTGTCAATGGTATGGTGTGCATAGCTTTGTTTTCCAAAATCTGCAAAATGAGACACTTCTATCTGCCAGTAAACCCCAGTATGGCAGAATTCTTTGTGTTTACTTAAATATTTTCTCTAAAGTATCTTCATCAGAATCAGCCATGTAATAATATGTAAAAATATTATCCATGTAATAATAATGTTAAGGTCCAGAACTCACTGAAGCAAATACCCTAGACTCAAATAGTATGCAAACAGCAGAGAGTGTTTTCTGCAGAAGTCCAATGCACTGGGGTCCTCACTTATGCAAAGCAAAATGTTGAAGAGCCGCAAATTGAGCTTGCATGCTTCTTCTACAGATACACAGGGGGATTTCAGGGTGGGTTTATGATTGGAGCATTCAAACTTACAAGCTTTGGTGGGGGTGCATGGACAACTTTTGGGCTTGTCAGCAGTAAGACAGGCTATTTCTAACCTGACAGTTAAGCAACCTTATTTTTCCTGCCAGATGGTTCAACAGAGGGTCCAGCAGATGATCAGGAGGCCTCTGATTAGCTGCTTATTTTCTGTGGTTTTTCTAGTAAATGCTGATCTATTCTTGGAAGTGTGAACTTAGGCCTGCTCCTTTGACAGAGAACTGAGATCTGTCTGTCCTGGAGTAAGTCCAGACTCTATCAGAATCCGGCGGGGTCTCAAATAAACCATCAACTTCTTTGGGGGCCCCACAATAAATAATAGATTGAAGAAATTGCCTATGAATTATTTCTAGCTGTTGTCACACAAAATATTGACATAAAGTTGGACTACTAAACATTCCTGGTGGAAGTACTTTCCAATATCTCTTTAATGGACCACTGTTGTTCAGAGTGGGTTCTGAGAAAGCAAACCTTTCCCTATCCTGCTCATGCAAGGGATTGTGAAAAGCAATCTTTTAAATCAATTCCTATTATAGGCCATGACTTATGTAACAAAGGTTAAGGAATTCCAGGCTGTGAAGGACCCATTGGTTGAATTATTCTACTCACTGCCCTTAAATCCGTTATCCTCCATTTTCCCAATTTCTTTTTTACAACAAGCACAGGGTTATTCCATGGGCTGGTAGACTCCTCTATATGTTGAGCTTCCAGCTGCTCTTGCGCCAGTTGTTCAAATGCCTACAATTTTTCTTTTGTTCTGGGCCACTGCTCTTGCCACACAGGTCTGTTTGATAACCACTTCAGGGGCAAGGCTGTTGGTATTTCAGCAGTGGCCCCTATTATAAATTTGGAAACTCTATTCCTATGTTGTCCAGAGCTTGGACAGTGGGCACAGCTTGTGATTGTTCTTAAATACACATATCAATACTTTCCTCGGGATTATCTACCACTTTATCCCTAGTTACATCATTGGCTGTCTCTGGGGTTGCAGACATATTAATTTGAGTACCCCATTGTTATAAAAGATCTTTTCACCATAAATTTATGGGTATGTCAGTGATAAGAGGTCTCAACTTCTCTGTTTGCCCTTCTGGTCCCACACATTTAATCCACCATACACTTTGTTTTATTTGAGGTAATTTACCAATTCCTATAAACTGTATAAACTTTCTGAAGTAGCCATTCTGGTTTCCAAGACTTTTGGGAGAGGGTACCGGTGTCAGCTCTTGTATCTACCAAACCTTGTATTTCAACACCATTCATTTGTACCATTAGTTTTGGTTTTTGATCATTAACCACTGTTTGCCAGAACATAAAGTTTCCAGTACTCCCAAATGCAGCTGTTCTTTCTACTGGAGCAGCTTTGCCCTTGATATAACGAAACAGCAACAGCTGAACAATTCTATTCCTTGCATTAATTTGGGCAATAAATCCTTGAGAATCTACTTCTTCCCAACTCTCATCCCTACTCTCCGTGAAGGCAAAGGACCATAAACACCAGTGGTTATTTTGTAACATCCAACTCTTGGGGATAGTGTAAGGAGCAGATCTGTGGCCAGTCCAAAGCTCCACTGCCCTCACTGGCGTGACTGAGAGCAGCAATTTTTAGTTTTTATTTTCCTCCCTGTTTGTCACCTCCTAGCTGACTAAAAGCTGGCTTGTATATTATTATTATTATTTCTGCATGGCCTTGAGCTGACAGGCTTGGGTGTCAAATGGTTAACTTTTAAATCCCATGTAGATATACACTCATTTTCCAATGCTTTCCCTTTCAATGCCTACAAATTCCAGGGAATCTGGGCATTTGAACATTAAGGCCAGAAGACACTTGTTCAAAACTACGAGTGAAATTACCATATTTCTCTAAGTTAATGCACCTGCCGGTTTGAGCTTTGAAGCCTCTAGTCTTACAATTTCTTAGGAAATGGTCAATTTCACTACAATTAAAGCACCGGACATTTTTATTTCTGACACGACAAGCTATGCCTTGTCCTATGACACTGGCATGTTGTTCCTGAGAGCCAAATGTCAGTAGTCTCTCCTATCCATTTGTCTATTGGGGCTCCTCGCTTTTAATGGTCTAAGTGCTCTCTTACAAACAGTATTTACATTTTCATAAGCCATGATCTGTGTCAACGCCTGTCTGGTCAGCATAGTGCCCTTCACCAAGCAGTTGATCTTTAACATTATCCCCCTTGTTACATTTTGTTCTATTTTCCTGGCTTCATCACCCCGACATCATAACCACTGTAACTGCTGAATAGCTTCTAACATGGCTGACACCAACCCTTTCCAGTCTTGGGGAATAAGTTTATTTTGCATAGCCGAGTTAGTATTTGTTTACCGAAATTTGAATGTGTTCCATACCTTAAGATAGTCTCTTTAAAATGCTGTAGATCTAGCATTTCTACTGGACTCCACATCATCTCATTGTCAGCCTCAGCATGATCATTAGCAGGCATATGTTGCACAAAGACTGGGAAAGCTGATGCTGCCTGTGTAGCCTAAGGCAATTCCTTTAGCAGAGCACTTGGCTCCAGAGCTCTTTTGGCCTGCTCTGCCTCCCATACTTCTCTGCTGCACCTGAAGTGTTTCTCTTCCTCTGTCTGCTCCAAACTGCTATACAGTGTCTGGTCTCTCCAAACTGGTACACACCAACACAGAACGCCACACCTTCTCTTTCTTGGCTCTCATTTTATACTTTCAGAGTCCTAGAACATGCCCCTCTCCATGCTTCATATGGAAGGCCATTACCAGCTTGCAAAAGCCAGGCTCTTCATAAGACAATTAACAGGTGTAGACAAAGTTCCCACGCTTGGGATTAAAACAAAAACATTTACATAACATACAAAGAAACCAAAACTTCCATTATACTTTACTTTCTCTGTCTTCTGAAAGGGTTATAGATTTGACAGAGCAACTAGAAAAGTTTCAGGTAGAAGTGGAAGCACTCAGGAAATGAGCATTGGAAAAGAAAAGAAAAAGGCTCAGTCACCAGGACTGAGCAAGAGAGAGGGAATTTCTCATGAAAGGAAAGAGGGAAAGAGAAATGGATGGGGGTTGGGTTACAAAGAAGCAGGAGGATAGTCTATTGAAACAGCCCATTTCGAGAGAAAGAGTTAATCTTGAGGCAGCTGCAGTGCCAGAAAGGATGAACAGCCTGGATTATGAGATCACCACCGGGGGCTGGAGAGTTAGCTCAGAGGTTGAGAGTACTGGCTGCTTCTCCAGAGGTCATGAGTTCAATTCCCAGCAACCACATGGTGGCTTATAACCATCTGTAATAAGATCTGCTGCCCCCTGCTGGTGTGCATGTGCGCAGAACATTATCAAAATGCCCAGTGCTTCAATTGCAGGAACTATGGTCAGTTGCAAAGAGACTGTGACCAAGCCCCTAAAGGTTGCACATCTCAAGATGCTTGGTGTTTTAACTGTGGGAAAATTTGTCATTTGCAACAATATTGTGAATAAGGCATATCTAAGGGCAATGGTTTTTCTAAATATAAACAAGAAAGAAGACCTAGACTTCCATGGGTGTGTAAATGATATGGCAAGGGCTGCCCTTGGACTAATGAGTACATTTCCAAAAGAGATATTCAAGGTAATTTCTTATGATCAAGTAATGGCCTTGGGAGTGTGGCTAAAGGCCCCTCAGCAAAAATTACAAACCATTTCGGACTAGAGCAGCCAAGAGTCACCAGGCTATAGAAAAACAAAACACACCTATGTACTATAAATCAACATATATACTATAAGAATGTGTTAACATCCAAATGGAAACCTGCAAAAGTTTTGTGTTAAGAATGAAGATTTGGGGGCTGGAGAGATGGCTCAGTGGTTAAGAGCACCGTCTGCTCTTTCAAAGGACCCAGGTTCAACTCCCAGCATCCACATGGCAGCTCACAGCTATCTGTAACGCCAGTTCCAAGGGATCTGACACCTTCACACTAATGCACATAAAAAAATTAAAAAGAGAATATATTAAAAAAAAAGAATGCAGATTGGGGGGCTGGAGAGATGGCTCAGAGGTTAAGAGCACTAGCTGCTCTTCCAAGAGGTCCTGAGTTCAACTCCCAGCAATACCCATCTATAATGAGATCTGGTGCCCTCTTCTGTACATGCACACAGAACATTGTTTACATAATAAATAAATCTTTAAAAAAACAATGCAGATTTGTTTATATTTTCACATGAAATGAAAAGCTGTAGAGACTATCAAAACTGATGAAGATTAGAATTGAGCAAGAGAGGTTTCCTAAAAACCTTGACCAAGAAAGTGCTTAATTCATTGAAAATGTCTCAGTTTATAATTTCCTTCTAAACAGAGCATAATTAATGGCTTAAAACAGAAAGACGGAAATACAGTGAGAACTTTGTAATTTTGGTTTCTTTAAAAAACACAGAAATAAGCTGGGCGTGGTGGCTCAAGCCTGTAATCCCAGCACTCCAGGAGGCAAAGGCAGGCAGATCTCTGTGAGTTTGTTAGCCAGGCTGGTCTATAAAGTGAATCCAGGACAGTCAAGGCTACACAGAGAAACCCTGTCTCAAAAACAAAACAACAAAAAAAACACAAAAAAACAAAACAAAAAACCCCACAGAAATATTACAAGGGTTGTGTTTTGTTTTAACCCCAGGTGTGGGGATATGGGGCTACCTCACGGCAGCTGGCTATGATTTGCCTCATGCTCCAACAGGGGTGTGATTTTGCCAGCTGCAGACAGTTTCTGTAAGTGTGTGATCTTTGGAATTCTGGGGACTTTTTAGATAGTATATAAATGCTAGGGTACCGAGAGGTGGGGCAGGTTGTTGGTTGGTTTTGGTTTGTTAAGTGGTTGTGTGCAAAGAAGAAACAAGAAGAAAGATACCCTGGCAGCAAAGATCAAGCTTGCCCCAAGGAGCTTCCCCCAATCACAAGGAAGTAGTCTTAACAATAATGTCATGCTGTTTGCAATCCCCAACTTTGTTCAGGGATCTCTTTGCTTTTTCTCTATTCCCCCACTATGGGATTAAAAGGGTGGGAAAGGGGGGGTGTAAAAAAGGGTGGAGAAGGAAGGACCCACAAAGTAGTAAACACCAGTTACACACCTTTGTCATTTAGAAACGATCATAAGGGGTTAGAGAAATGGTCTAGTGGTTAAGACCATTTGTTGCTCTTCCAGAGGACCCAGGTTTGATTTCCAGCACCTAAAGGTGGCTAGCAATTACCTGCAGCTCCAGTTACAGGGGACCTGACTCCCTCTTCTGACCTCTGAGTGCATTGCATGTAGTACACAGACATGCTTGCAGATGAGACACACACACACACACAATATTATGTAATTATTTTAAATCATCGTAAGCCAGGTGTAGTGGTGCACATTTTTTTGTTTTCTTTTTGTTTATGTGGTTTTTTTGAGACAGGGTTTTGTGTGTGTGTGTGTGTGTGTGTGTGTGTGTGTGTGTGTGTGTGTGTGTGTGTGTAGTCCTAGCTGTCCTAGGCTCACTTTGTAGACCAGGCTGGCCTTGAACTCTCAGAGATCTGCCAGCTTCTGCCTCCTGTATGCAGGGGCTCCACAGTACAGACTGGAAAGGAGCCGGAGTAGCTCAGGCCTTTGACTACGGGAGGGGCACCTGGTGTGGTGCACATCTTTAATCTTAGCACTTGGTAGGCAGAGGCAGGTGGATCTCTGTGAGTTGAAGTCCTGTCCTCACATAGTGAATTCCACAGCAGCTAGGGCTGTGTAGAGAGACCCTACCCTGAAATAGCTAGCTAGCTAGATTAGATTAGATTAGATTAGATTAGATTAGATTAGATTAGATAGACAGATAGATCATAAAAGGTAAGAGGCCAGTCTATCAATAGGACAGGGACTGGTGCACCCATCTAGTTTAGCACTGAATCTTGAGTGCTTGGTGTACAGTGGGTGTTTTGTAACTGCTGGATGAAAAGAGAAATCAGTGTGGGTCTTTATGGCAGAGTAACAGTGGATGCATAAGCAACTTTAAATTTGTGCCTGTGTCTGTTCTGGTGATATTTCTTGGGACCATAAGAAGCCTGTGGTGGGGGTGTTGGGCCTGAATGAATATCTGGTCCTGTGGTTTTTCACCCAATGAGCCGGGCTGCCTGGAATGTCCGAGTCACGAGGAAGAGGAGCCAACATCAGATTCTTAGTCTTTGTGCCTAGTGGGCTGGCTGATACCCCTAGTCTGGCCACACCCCTAGGAGAAGGGGAGGAAGGTCTAGGGCTCTGGGTTTGCTGAGGCTTGGGCAACCATGAGGTCAGTGGTTTTGCTTTGTCCTGATTTGTTCTCTTCCTAGAGGGACAAAGATTCTAGGTGGGGCTGGGAAGCAAGGGGTAAGGGGCAGGGAGCCAGGGGGTTCACAGTACAGACTGGAAAGGAGCAGGAGTAGCTCAGGCCTTTGAGTGTGGGAGGGGCAGGTGGCTTGGTTAGCAGCCCAGGCTGCCTGCCTGGCTCCAGTTTTCATTTCTGGCTATTTCCTGCTTTAATGTGGTGGGGTGAGGGGAAGGCTGGGAGGAGGGCAACAGACCTCTGCTGTTCATAATGACTCCTCTTGCTTCAAGCAGAGGATGAGGGGAGAAAGTGCTGGCCAAGGCTCCCCTTGGGTGTCTCTGAGGAGTCTTATGTAGGTGTCAGCATCTGGCTTGTGACCTGAAAGTGGTCTATTGGGATTTGCAGTTTGAGAATTCCTCAGACCTCAAGTGGAACTCTGAGGTCAGGGAGTTTGCAAATCGAATACCTTAGCAGAGGTATGGAATAGGTATCTTAGACTCCTAGTATCCTCTTCCTCAGATCTCTACTTGGAACCATGACCTCTCTCATTTAGGATCAGGCCTGGGCCACATCTGTATCCTTCTATCACTTCTGAACGCTTTCCCTCCATGGGAAGAAGCAGAATAAAGGACAGCCTAGGACAACTATGAGGGAGGGAAGAAGAGAGGCAGAAATAGCAGAGGTCAAGCCCCCAGAGTGTGGGGTAGAGACAGACACTGTAACAAGTAAGGCATCCACACCATTTGGAAAAACAGACAGAAGGCCAGAAAGGGAGAGCTGGGGGATGGCCTGCTGGGTGGAACTTGTTTTTCCAGAATGAAAAGCCCAGGGAGGATCTGGGGGCTAAGTTCATGCTCAGCCTGGCCCAGATACTGGAGAGGAGATGGTTCCCTTAGGTCCTGAGGAGTTTTCTATAGCCTCACAGCTGGCCCTCCCTGTTGTCCCCTCTCCCCAAGAGCCAGCAAGGCTGAGGCTCTGGCTTGTCTGAGGACTTGACCCCAAACCCAGGGATAGGGCCTGTACCTATTAGTATCCAAAGAGGTGGCCTAGGCTAGTTAAGAGCTTCTGTGGTTTTGTTTGTTTGGTTTTTTTTTTTTTTTTATTCTTTTCCTTTTTGTTCTGAGGTTTGCTTAACTAGCTGGTATACAGCGCTGCTCTGTTATTTCCCATTTGTTTATATGACTTTGTTTTCCCAGGGCTTCAAATTTGTGCTTTCTGCTGAGAGAGTTTCACTCCCCTTTCCTCCAAGTGGAGGTTTCCCAGATCACAGTAATCCAGTCCTAGTTTCAGGACTCTAGGGTTTGCCTTATGAAGGTGGACAGCCCCAGTGGTCAGGCCATGAGGAAAGTGACCACATTCCCACTTTGTCCTCAGTGCCCAGAGTTCCTATCATCCACCTCCCTGGTTGGCTGTTCTTTGTTTTGGTTGAGACAGGATCTCACTATGTGTAGCTGTGGCTGGTCTGGTACTCACTATAAAGACCAGGTTTGACTCAAACCGGCCTCTGCCTCCGAGTGCTGGAATTAATGGGCCAATATGCCTGCCTGGATGATTGGCTGTTCTTGATCTTAAAGATAACTGGTCCACAATGCCATCATGTTGTCCTCAGGAAGCCCACTATGGTCCCTGAGAAGAGCATATAGTAAAGACACCCTCAGCTGAAGTGAAAGAGCCACCGGATCTTGCAGGGAGAGTACAAGAATGGAGAAAGTAGCCCAGACCCTCTGGCCTGGCTGAACACATGGGAGAATGTCAAAGCAGGGCATGCAGATCCTTGACCCTCCAACACCAGTGCTGCTGAAGCTCAGAAAGTTTGCCATCCACATGGCCTCAGGGGTCCTCACATCTGCCTCAGGCCTCATCTGCCCAAGGATTGAGCTGCTGCCCCTCACCAGCACTGACCAGTAACTGGCTGAGCCCCTCCCACCAGCTGGGCCTGGACAGGGCGGCTGCAGCCTTACCGGCCAGCCAGAGATGGGGGAGGCCAAGCAGTGGAGCAGCTCAGTAGGCGGGGCAAGACCCGGCCCAGGGCTCCGTGATGTCAGCGGGCGCTGGCAGGGAGAGGGGGTCGGCTGTTTTTCTGGAGAGTTAGAGCTGAGTAAGACAAAGCACAGCGTCGTCCCAGCAGGCGCCATGGAACTTCTGTCCTGTGTCTTGCTGTGGAAACTGGTGCTTCTTCAGAGTGAGTGTGAGAGAGTGGGACTGGGTGTGGGACAGTGAGAGGGTGAACTGTCCCTGTTTAGGCTGGGAGGGGTGGAAAGCCCTCATCCAAGAAAAGGACTGGGCTAGGTGCCTCAAAAGAGCAATTCACCTAGGAGGCACGAAGCCTTCAGATACTCTAAAAGAAATCCCAGATAGCCTAAATGGGGAGGATGTAGCCAAGGGTGTGTGGCTCCAGGGCTGCTCAGGGTAGTCCTTCCAGATGCATTGAGTCGGTGGGACTGACAACTAAGGGGCTAATAGAATCTGTTCCAAGCCCTTCTTCAGGGCCCCAGGCCTGCCGGCTCTGGCCTACTGACCAGATACATTTTTCTTATAAGCCTGGGCCCTAAGCTACTTCTCCACAGAAGTATCTTGGACCAGTGGTGGGAGAGCAGGACTCACTCCCCGTGCTGTGTTGGGACTGTGGACCTCTGCTCTTGGGGAACGCCAGCAGGGGTCAACATTGCACCCAGGGTGGGGGTAAAACAGGGCTGTGGATGCCTGAAAGTTCCCAAAGGCTCAGCACAGATATACACCCCACTTCTGGTTGCCTCAGTGTCATGCTAGAGCAGTTTGGGTGGGCTTGTTGCTATGATACAGCGATGGCTGCTTCAAGTTCATACTTTAGAACAAGCCAAGAGTCGAATCCCTTCCTGTTGCTCACTAGAGCTGGCTCTGTAGCCAGGAAGGTGACACTGAGAGTCAGCCCTGACTCCTGCAGCTTCCCTACCAGAACCTGTTAAGTGGGCATCATGGCAGCAAACTGCCATCACTACAAGAGGCTGGTGGGTCCTAGGGTGCAAAGGTGGAAAATGCCTGCAGCTTTATCCCTCCTCTTTTTCCAGGCCCCGAAGTCCTGTCCTCAGGTTAGTATCCTCTACCCAACTGTAAGCCAGGCCCCTTCAGGGTCCGCACCTCTCCTAATCTGTCCTTGCCTGCATCTTGACTTCTGCTACTGACTCCCCCTTCCCGACAAGGGCCCTTAGGGACTGCCGCCGCCAGCAGCTCTGTGGTGTCTGAGTCCGCCTTGAGTTGGGCAGCCGGAACCCAGGCGGTGCTGCGCTGCCAGAGTCCGCGCATGGTGTGGACCCAAGACCGGCTGCACGACCGCCAGCGCGTGGTCCACTGGGACTTCAGCGGTAGCTCTGGCAGCCAAGGGCGCCGACTTGTGGATATGTACTCAGCGGGTGAACAGCGCGTGTACGAGCCGCGGGATCACGGCCGTCTCCTGCTGTCGCCTTCTGCCTTCCACGACGGCAACTTCTCTCTGCTCATCGGCGGTACGCCATGGAATGGTGGTGGGGCTGAAACTCTGGCAGAAATTGAAACCTTGGCGGGGGTGCGGGGAGGGGGGAAAACATAGCTTTGACGCACAACCTCAGCCTTTGCAAGGGTGGAGCCTAGGGGGCGGGGCCAAGGAGGGAACGGAACCATTTTAGGGGACGGGCCACTGAGGAGGATGTGACCCACACTCTGAGGCTATCTTCTGTGAAGCAGCTGTGGAGGAGGGCGACGAAGGGGTGTACACCTGTAACCTGCACCACCACTACTGCCACCTCTACGAGAGCGTGGCCGTGCGCCTCGAAGTCACCAACGATCGTGAGTGCGCCCCTTACCTATCCCTATTCTTCCTACCCATCTTCTCCTTCCTCACCGTAGTGATCTGACTGCCTCTCTCAACGCATCCGCAGCCCTGGGAACTCGCGCGTACTGGGACGGTGAGAAGGAAGTGTTGGTGGTGGCCCGCGGCGCACCAGCACTGCTGACCTGCGTGAACCGTGGGCACTTGTGGACTGACCGCCACTTAGAGGAGGCGCAGCAGGTGGTCCATTGGGATCGACAGCTACCTGGGGTGCCACACGACCGAGCTGACCGCCTGCTTGACCTGTACGCATCCGGAGAGCGTCGCGCCTACGGGCCACCCTTCCTGCGTGACCGCGTGGCAGTGAACGCCGACGCTTTTGCACGCGGCGACTTCTCCCTACGCATAGACGCGTTGGAGCCGGCTGATGAGGGCATATATTCCTGCCACCTGCACCACCACTACTGTGGCCTGCACGAGCGCCGAGTGTTCCACCTGCAGGTCACCGAGCCTGCCTTTGAGGCGCCATCTCGGGCCTCCCCTGGCAATGGGTCTGGCCACAATAGTGCTCCTAGGCCAGGTAGGGGGTGGGGTGTGTCTGTGTGTGCGAGCACGTGCACGAGCAGCTTGAAGGCTCCGAAAAGGGGCCCTGGTGTGACCTAGGGTGCTAAAGATACTGCGGAGGATTTCTTTCTTTCGTTCCTTCGTTCCTCTCTTTCTTTCCTTACTTCTTCCTCTTCCTCTTCTTCTTCTTCTTCTTAATTTTTTGCTTTTGTTTTTCGGGACGGGTTTCTTTTTGTAGCCTTGGCTATCCTGGAAGTGCCTCTGTAGATGAGGCTGGCCTCTGCCTTCTGAGCTATGAGGTTAAAGGCATGTGCACTGCCGCCAGGCTTGCGGAGGGTTTCTGAAGCTTGCTTGCTGCTTGTCTGTAGATCCCACGATAGCCCGAGGCCACAGCATCATCAACGTCATTGTCCCAGAGGACCGTTCACATTTTTTCCAGCAACTGGGCTATGTGTTGGCCACGCTACTGCTTTTCATCTTGCTGCTCATCACTGTAGTCCTGGCTACACGCCATCGTCGCCATAGAGGTGAGTTTGGACCTTTGGGATAGAGGGGCCCAGATTAACAGAGAACAGTGAGGCCGACCCAATAACTCTCTCTTCACAGGATGTGAGACCTCAAACAAAAAATCTGGGAAATCGAAGGGGTGAGTTTGCCCTCCCAGCTCCCCTCCCAAACCTGCCCTGCCCAGCTCCCTAAACTGCCATCTCCCTTTAGGAAAGATGTGAACATGGTGGAGTTTGCTGTGGCCACAAGGGACCAGGCTCCTGATAGGACCGAGGACATCCCATTAGGTAGGAGTGAGGGCCACAAGGGTCCAGGGGAAATGCTTTTTTTTGGGGGGGTGGTGGCACTTATTCTTTTCTCTCATCCAGATTATAAAAACAACATCCTGAAGGAGAGGGCTGAGCTGGCCCACAGTCCCCTGCCTGCCAAGAATGTGGATCTGGATAAAGGTGAGTACTGGAGGGAGACCCCAACATCCCCTGCCATCAGATATGAGACTCAACCTCTTCCCAGGACCCTATGGAGAGGAGATCCCTGCCATCTTTTCTGAAAAGGCCTTGGGAAGTCATGCCAAATATCTTCTGACTTTCCCACTGGTCTATGGGACAGAGGGACAGAGCAGACACTAGCTATTTTCTTGGCTTCCAGAGTTCAGGAAGGAGTACTGCAAATAAATGGACCCTGAGCTTCTGGCTGGGCCAGCAGCTCTGTATCAAAGGACATCTCCCTGACCCTTCTGCGGTATTCCTGGCTTCTCAGCGGCTGGTCCGGCTTTCCTAGAAACTTAGCCCAAACTTGGCAGAGCAGCTGCCTGCACTTTGCTCTTCCAAGCATCATCACCCTCTTCTTGGTGAGCAACTGTGGGTTCCACAGGGACTCTGGTGTAGTGTGATGGCTGTACCCCCAACTTGGACACAACAAAAATACCTTGTTAACATTCACCAAATGCAAAGTCCATGGCTTCTTCCTGCTCTGGTCAGGAAGACACGTAAGGGTCCCTGTCACAACTCCTAGCCACTAGTTCAACACATTAGCCATTATGGTGGGGGTCTTCCTAGACAGCACGGTGCCTGTGCCTTCCTCAGAGCCCTGCTGTCATGTGTGCTGACTTATGGGCCCTCTTTGCTATTTTGGGCCACTTGGGGCTGGCCCATGGCTTCTGATTTCTTTCTGCAGAATGCATCCCAAGAGTTGCACCAGCAGTTACTGAGTACCATGTGACTCTTGGCCTTGACACCCCTCCCTAGATTGGAGTCTGGGATTCAGGCCCTGTTTGTCCTCTGTTTTGGCTGAAGATGGGATGAAGAGGGTTCTGAGTGGCCTGTGCTGCCACATCAAACAGCTATCGTTTGCTCCCACTGGGGAAGTTTTCATGTAATAATAAAAGACATATCTGACTTTCAGCCTTGGCCCTGTTGCTCCCCTTCTGTTCAGGGAGGATATGTCTGGATCTTGGGACCCCTAGAAGATCTTGTAACCTTCATTTGCGTTCCACTGTCCTTCCCTACTCCTTTGAGAGAAAGGTCTATGTCTAGGTCCTTCTAGGATCAGATGTCTTTTGACACAGGAACCCATTTTCCATGATGAAAGGCTTTCAGTACATTTTCTGAGTGTGTGTGTGTGTGTGTGTGTGTGTGTGTGTGTGTGTGTGTGTAGGAAGGAGGGGGTAATACAATGACAGAGGTGGGTATTGGCCATAGAAGGAAATGGTATTAGCTCAGTTCTTTGAGAAGCAGAGACCGGGGTGGAATAAAAGGAAGAAGCAAAGATAGGCAGGTAGGTTCCCCCAAGGATATGGGTCTAAGGAGACTTGGGCAGAAAGAGCCCCAAGAGGCAGGGCTTGGCCTACAGGACCAGGTATTAGTTTTCATGTACTGGTCCTTTGGGACTAGTCAAAACTGGACACTGGCTGTGTGACCTCAGCAGACCTCAGAGGTCAAAAGCACCTAAAAGAGGCCACAGACCTCTTTCCTCACTATTTAAGAAATTTAAAAAAATCTGGGGCTGGAGAGATGGCTCAGCAGTTAAAAGCGCTGCTCTTACAGAGGACCTGGGTTCAATTCCCAGCACCCACATTGCAACTCACAACTATCTGCAACTCCAGTCTCAGAGTCACATCTAGGACCCTCGTAAGACATACATGCAGGCAAGACACCTATGCACATAAAATAAAAGTAGATCAATTATATAAAAAAGCCTTCAGAAATTAAAAATTGTATTGTTTTATGCATATGGGTGTCTTGCCTGCATGTATGTTTATGTACCACATGTGTACAGTGCCCATGGAGGCCAAATAAAGGTGTTGGATTCCCTAGAACTAGAGTTACAGATGGTTGGGAACAGTCATGTGGGTGCTGGGAAATTAACCTGGATCCTGTGGGAGAGAAGCCAATGTTCTTAACCACTGAGTCATCTGTTTAGTACCCTCTACACACCTTTTATGTACTTATTAACTTATTTATATTTGTTGTTTTTGTGGATATGTATATCACAACATGTATGGAGGTTAGTTTGAGGCCAGCCTGGTCTACAAAGGGAGTTCCAGGACAGCCAAGAGAAACCCTGTCTTAGAACCAACAACAACAACAGGAAATCTTTCAGGAGTGCTTCTCTTCTTAAACCATATGGGCAGCAAACACCTTTACTGACCCCCCCATTTTGTTTTTAGAGACAGGGTTTCTCTGTGTACCCTTGGCTGTTCTGGACTTGCTTTGTAGACCAGGCTGGCCTCCAACTCACAGTGATCCTGTGCCTCTGCCTCCCTGAGTGCTGGGTTCAAAGTGTATGCATCACCACACCTGACTTCACCCACCCATTTTTTCAAAAGAGTATTTCTGTTTTGAGACAAGATCTCATTATATACACTATAGAGCCATGGCTGGCCTTGATCCACTTGCCTCTGTTTCCCTAGGGCTGGAATTGAATTAAAGGCATGTGTCATCACATCCTGCTTTTGTTAATTTTTCATTTACATTGTATGAATGTTTGTAAATATATGAATATAGAGGTCAGAGAATAACTTGCAATAATCCATTCTTGGGGTCTAGAGAGATGGTTAAGAGCACTACGTGCTCTTCCAAAGGACCCGGGTTCAATTCCACATGGCTGCTCACAACTGTCTATAACTCCAGTTCCACAGATTCTAACACCTTCACACCAACGTACAGAGAATAAAATTAAATAAATTATTTAAAAAAAAAGACTCCCTTCTCTCCTTCCTCAGGTGGCCTTCAGCCTGCACTATTTGGGGTTCAAACTCAGGCCATCAGACATGGCAGCAGGCACCTTCAATAGTGGAGCCACTGGTCCTGTCTCTTCACTCCGATGCTCTCCAAGAGTAGTGAGGAAAAGAAAGGATGGTAGTTACTCACAAGGACCTCAGTGACCTGTGGAGGTGTGGCTTAAGGGTGTATCTCTCAAACTAGTGGCCTCTGGCCCCATCAGAGGTCATAGTGCTACTGGACAAGGCCACTGCTGGAAAGGCACAGGCTCTGGCATCACAACCGCCTTTTCCACAGTGGTCCAACCTGCCCTCATTAGCATCAGTGCCATGACTCCTACCAGGCCTCTGGCTTCTAGTTCCTCCTGTGATCTGGGGCATCAGCTGAGCTGTGGGGACTGTTTCACCTGAGTGCTTTGAGCAATGGACCAGCTGGTGTTTGATCTGAGGAGCACTCAGAAAAGGGTCTGTCTTTCTTCCCCCTTGATCAGACCCTCTGAGGCCATCTTGCCTGGCTTCTTCAGGTTACTTTACTGCTGTAGAGACTGTAGGAAGAAGGCCAATTGCTGGCAAAGGGAGCACGGGTTCCCAGGATAGCAGGTCCCTGTTGGGCGTAAGGGGAGGATTGAGTAGGCCGATTCAGCAGCCTTCAGTGTGCACTCAGTGCTTCTGCCTAACCTCTGGGTCCTCCAGGCAGTTCTGGGGTCTTTCCTTGTTCTGGCCTAATGTCTGGGGATGGTTCAAGGGCACAATAGGCCTCCCTTTTTCCATCACTGGCCAGTGTACTATGCCTTTCTCCATTCCTACTGGCCAGCTAAGGACTCCTTCTAATAGCCTTGGGTCATCCTGGAGTGAGAGGCGGTCTTCCTTGGTCTGGAGAGGACACCTGGTTGATTTGATCTACAAAGTCCAGTGCAAAAAAATCCCTTTGGCTTCAGTTGCAGCCTGGGCCTTGCCTGGACATCTGTGGGTATGCCTGTGTCACCACTTGAATTCACTTGAATTGAGTTTCTTGGAGATCCAATGGGACAAGGCCAGTGGGCATAAGAACTGAGCTCAGGATCAGCGTGGGGCACAGTGAGGCTCTCGCTGTCTTGGGCTAGACTTAGGTATCTTCAAATTCGTGTGGTGCCAGAGTGGCCAGTGACTCCAGATTCTGGGAGATTTAGGAGGCTCTGGGATTGGGACGGAGAACCACGATCGGCCTAGCCGGATGACGCTCCTCTGCTCCCTGGCAGATCTTACTGGCTCAAGGGGAGAGACCTCTCCAGGGTCCCTCTGTCTTTCTGAGTTCCAGCGTGCCCACCTGCACGCAAACCTCAGACCCAGACGCTGCAAAGACTTCTGTCTGTTGGTAATCTGGTAGAGCGCAGGGTAGAGCTTTGGCTCCTGACTAAGGGAACTCAGAACCCCGCCCCAAACCGTGCTCAGAGAGACCCAACTAGCCAGCCCTACTGAACCCGTCAGGTCCCGCCCCGGCTGCCCCGCCCGTGCCCAAGCCGTAGCGGCCCTATGGACCTGTTCGGCGCCTGCGCAGTCCCGCCCCACCCGCCCTGCGGGCGGCCAGTGACGTCACCGGCTCTGGAGCGCCCTCCGGCGGCCGAGTGCTCAGCCCCACCAGGCGGTTCTTGAACAGCCCGAGGGGGCGGTGGGCCGCAGGAGTCCTCTGAGCTGCTTCCCTAGCGCCCGCTCCGGGGCCGGCAGCGGATGGGCGGCCGCGGGCCGCGGGGCAACAGGCGGGGAACGGGTGCGAGCCGGGACCGGGCGGGGCGGGCGCGCAAAGGGGCCGCGGGGCGGCCGGGCGGGGCGCGGGCCGGCGGTTTGGGAGGGCGCCCCGCGTCCGAGAGGTGAGCCGGGCCCTGACGCTGGGCGGGTTCCGCGTCGCCGCTGCTGCGCCATGGCGGAGACCAAAATCATCTACCACATGGACGAGGAGGAGACGCCGTACCTGGTCAAGCTGCCCGTGGCTCCCGAGCGCGTCACGCTGGCAGACTTCAAGAACGTGCTCAGCAACCGGCCGGTGCACGCCTACAAATTCTTCTTCAAGTCTATGGACCAGGACTTCGGGTCAGTGGGCCGCGCGGCCTGGGCGGGAGTGCCGGCCCTTTCCCGCGCGCGTGCGGTGGCTCCCAGGCCCCCCACGCGGGCATGAGCTGGCACCTGTCTGCACCGACAGGGCTTTCGGGTCTGGGGACGTCAGAGAGCGCCCTCCGCGCCAGTAACCCTGCTGCGCATCTATAGCAGGTGTAGGTAGAGCCTCTGCGCCTTGGTGACCTTTGGTGTATGTGTATACTTATCTGTCAGTGGCAAGCTGGGGATCCGAGCCCTCGCCCACCTTCTAGGTAGGCCAGAGAGTTCGTTTTGATGGGCAAGCGAAGGCTTTCTGACCGCCACCCGGTGGTGCTCCTGTGTTCAGCTGGTCCAGGTTGGGTACCAAAGGCCACCCTCAAAGCTAACTCCCTTCTCTTTGGTTAAGCACAGGGCCTTTTGCATTCCTCCTCTATAGGTGGGAACCTGGGGCTCAGGACTGCCCTGGAGGGTGAGCAGCTAATAGGGGTAAGGATCAAGGAAAAGGGTTGGGGGTTTGTGACTCCCAGCACCCAGGGGGTCCTCCAGTTGAGATGGGGTAGTGTGAAATGGGCAGGTCTTAGGTACCCATCTGTTTTCTGGAGCTTAGAAAAGTTTCTGAAGCCTGAAGACAGACTTCCTGGCCCCGCTAGAGTCTCTGTGGCAAGGTGGAGGTCAAGGGTCGCTGGAGACCTAGAAGCTTCACTCAGTGTTCCCTGCCCCCTTGGTTCCTGCGTCTCTGTCCTTTCTGAACCACAGGACATTTGCATTCCTGAGAGGTGCTCAGGATATCTGCTGATGTGAGCTAGCTAAGATGGTGTGTTTCCTAGCTGCACTGTTGTGGTGGCTGTCTCAGGAGAAGGGACTTCCTACTTGAGCTAAGCTGGGCCTCTGGTACAGTGAGCCAGGGACTGGCAGTGCAACAGAGGCCTTGACAGGGCATAGCCACAGAAACCTGAGTCCATGGCTTGGCAGTGGTTGGGAGTTGGGGGAAGTACGCTCAGTCCCTGTGGGTGGAGCAGGTGTGCTTGGTGCCCTTGTGTGTGGCCACGTCTCAAGGCCTTGACATTGAAACTATTTCCCGGATTCCATGGTTGCAGGTCCTTGGGCAGCCCATGGGTCAGGTCAAGCTTGGATCTCTTTTTGACCCTTTTTGGCATATAGGCAGGGCTGAAGCTGGTTTGGATAACTAAACTCTCTTGCCTACCTAGTCCCTGTGCCCCAACCACCAGGAAAAAGCACAGGAGAGTGTGTCCCCAGAACTTGAGGGTTGGTGCTCCCTATGGGCCTGGAGGTTGCTCTTCACTGTCTCTCCTGGCTGGGCCACCTCTGTGGTGTCTGCTCTCAGGGACAGGGCATCTTGGATCCAGGTATTGGTGCATTTTGTTTAAGTGTATCATTTTAGCAGAATATCACCAAAGTCACAAATGTTCTCTCACAAACTTGTGCCCTAGGATGTAAGTGGTGAGGAGCAGACCCAGACCTGGGTTGCTTTCTGCTGTACATCCTGGGTGTCTCCTGAGGGTATCTGTCCCTCTGCTCTGACAGCCGTGTTGGATAGGGTGTGCCAAGAGCAGTAACCTAGCTTCAGCTCACATGGGTCCCCACTAAGCTGTTTGTGGTAGCTTTGGAAGACCTGCAGGTGCCCTCGCTAAGGAGTTGAGGTGGCAGGATCTGGGTCTTGAAACAGGAGTAGGTGCGTTGAGAATGGCTGGGGCATGGGGTATGGGAGCTAGCAGAGAGTTCAGAGGTACAAGATGGATGGGTGTCTTGGGTGTGTAGAAGAACTAGGAGGCAGAGCAGGTTAGAGTAGAGTCTAAGCTAGGATGTCACAGAAAGACAGAAGCAGCATGTCCGTGGGCCTCGTTCTGACTCTGTCTTGGCACTCTGATGGTCTAGTGGCCTTGGGAGCCTGGAAAAGGAGTCCCCACTCCAGCTTCAACTACATCCTTCCTTTCCTTGCCTGAGTTCTACCTACAGAGCTTTAAGGATACCAAGAGAAAGTAGCTTAATGTTAGGGGAAGGGAAGCTCACCAGGGTTGGCTGATCTGGGTAAGTAGCCTCAGACTATATAGAATCTGTAGGTCTAGTTTTCTTATGCTACTCTAAAACAAAGCTGGCTACTTTGTAGAGCCTGCCCTGGGCTGGGCTCAAGCCTCAACATGTATCTCTAGCCAAAAAGGTAAAGGTCCCATGCCCACTTACATGCAGCTTGTAGTCGCTCTGACTCCGGACCCTGAGGCTTAGTAACAGGACTTCTGGGCTTCTGGTGGGTCCCATGGAGGTGCCTGATGTTTGATCCGTGACAGTGAGGGTCTAGTCTATGGCAGGGAGGAGTGAGTACTAAGGCAGAGCCTTTGGACCCTAGAGGGGTGTCTTGGTAGGAGTTGGGAGGTACAGAGGCCTCAGACTGGCCATACCATTGTAAAGGTCTGGCTGAGTAGGCTCTAGTTGTTCTGGATGGGATACAGTGCCTACTGGGGAACCAGGCAGGTCCTATTGTGGGTGCTAGAAATTGCTCATATGTCTCTCCATGTGTGAGTCAGAGAGGGTTGGAGCTTGGGTGTGCCAGGGGGAAGGCTGTTGGTGGGTCCCCTTGGGGCCAAGGTAAGGATTCCTGTCTGGGTTTCTGTTGCTGTTAGGTTACTCAGAGATAGCAAGTTGTCTGCAGTCCCTGGTGCACCATCTGTCATGGGTAGAGCCTGGTCATTCTCAAAAGAAACTTCACCCTGGGCAGCTCCAGGTCTTCCTGTGATGAGAGTCTCTCTTGAGGCTGCCTTGGCCCAGGCTTGTAAGTGGAGCAAGCTGCAGGGCTGTGACTTATGTTTGAGGATTTTTTTTTTTACGGGGCTCTGAGAAGTGGTTCTATCTGCTCAGTTGGGGTTCTACTTCATTGATTCAGAGCCCTCATAGGCACATGGAAGCAGCAGTGAGATCAGGAAAATGGTTGGGATAGACTTTCACTCTCAGGCAAACCTACTTCTACTACAACATCAGCCCCAGGTCTCTGTCCAGCAAGTGGGTGGACAAGGGCCATATTCCCTAGATAGGATGTCACGCTGCTAGGGCTTCCTGCTATCTACTGCTGCCCAGTGGTCCTGGAGCAGCAGGCAGAGGTGGCCCTGCCCCTGGCATTGGGCCTATTAAGCCACAAGCCTATTTCCTGCCAGGTATACTTCCAGGACCAGTCTGGTTTTCTAGCTCCACTCAACTCAAGTTTTGGGTGTGGAAAATCCCACTATGCTAGGTGGAACTGAATGCTGGGATGAGGGTGAGGATGGAGAATCTAGGGACTGAGGAGATAGGCGGAGACCTGCTCCTTCCCAGCTGCCCCTTCTGACCTGTCCTGGCTGCTGTCCTTGCCTTTTGGAACACTGACCCCAGGCTTTCTGGCTTCCTTCCCAGTTCTCATTCCCTGACCCTTTGTATCCTGCGTGGGTGACCTTGGCTCTTTTCTAGCCCATCTGACCAGGGAAGCAGCATTAAGATAGGCAGGGATGGGTATGGTCAGTGGGTATAGCCAGGGCCTGGCTAGCTTTGTCCCTGAATGCCCTTCCACGTCCTCAGACAGAGGCCCACCAAGTCCCTGGTAGCTGAGACTGATCCTGTGCATGAGGTCCACTTTGTCTTTCTAGCTGAGTAGATGGGCTTCGAGGGCAACAGGAGTTGGCATCCTTCTGGCCTTGACATTTATAGAAAGTGTTGGCAGTCCTTATACCTTATACGAGGCAGTCCAGGTCCTGTTCTGGGCTGGGGGGATGTGGAAGAAACTTGAGGGTTCCACAGGCATGGAGCACCATCTTACGACTAGGGCCTGTGAATGCTCCAGAGAAGCTCAGAGGGTGTGTGTGTGTGCGCGCGCGCACGCGCGCGCATGCACACGCACTGGAAGGTGAGGGCAGGGGTTTGTGGGCCTGCTTTAAGCAGATGGGCTGTCTGCAAGAGGGTGCAAAGTGCTTCTCCTATGCAGCCCAGTCAGGATGAGGGGTTGGGAGGCCCTTCAGGAGCTAGTTGAAATTAGAGTTTATGTGGTATGTGATGGGATTTGGGGTGAGGGCAGAGAAGAGCCATAGGCTATCCCGGGCACCCGGATGGGTAGAGCTTCCAAAAATAAGGAGGCCAAGAAGAGACTCACAGGAGCCTCAGCTGTCACATGTTGTAGTGAGGCAGCTGTTGGGTCCCCACGAGCAGGCATACATAGCTAGAGACAGGTCTAGTATAAATCCTGGAGCCAAGGAAGCTGCAGAGTTAGGGTCTTTCCCAGAAATCCTTAACCTTGTCTGACTCACCAAGGGCTAAAGGCTGCCTCTGGAAGTGAACAGGAGTCCTAGGTTGTCCTTTCATGAACCCTCTACATCTGTCCACCCCAGTGCTGAGGGTCAGGGGCCTGAGGGCAATGGAGAGCAGCAGAGCCCCTAAGAAGAGAATGCATTAGGTAAGCCCTCAGTGATAATGTCTGTGCCTAACAGGTACCCCATTGCTAGGTCTGAGGGCGGGAGATGTCTCTTGGTATCCTTGGTGGACCCAGGTGAATAACCTCAGGGCCTTGCTTGATCACAGGGTGGTGAAGGAGGAGATCTTTGATGACAACGCCAAGTTGCCCTGCTTCAATGGCCGGGTGGTTTCCTGGGTGAGTCCATGGCTGGTCCCAGCAGGATGATGCAGGTGGGGTCTTCCTGGGAGAAGTACAGTAACTGGACCAAGGTAGGGCAGTGGGTGCCGTCCGACCTGGGTGTGTGGGGTAGCGTTGAAGCAGATGGGCATCCAAGGCCTCACTCTCCCTTCACAGCTGGTCCTGGCTGAGGGCGCTCACTCGGATGCAGGGTCCCAGGGCACTGACAGCCATATGGATCTGCCTCCACCCCTTGAGAGGACAGGCGGCATTGGGGACTCCAGACCCCCCTCCTTCCAGTAAGGCCCCTATCAGGGGCAGAGATATGCCACTGCTGGGTACTTGCTACCCAAGACCCACCTGGGAAGAGTGAAACTGACAGTAGAGGAGGGGCCTGCAGTTGGGTGGGAGGCCCCTTCTATAACTGGGGTCCTGCCTGTGGGTTGGGGACTAGGAATTTGAGGTACTGGCTGCCAGCAACCTGGTCTGCCCAATTCCACCTGCTTCTCATCTACGCAGTCCAAATGTCGCCAGTAGCCGTGATGGAATGGACAATGAGACAGGCACAGAGTCCATGGTCAGTCACCGGCGGGAGCGAGCCAGGCGTCGAAACCGCGATGAGGGTACTATGGCTGTGTCTGCCCAGATCAGAACCCCAGACTTCCCTTGGCATCCCTTTGATATCCTCCTAGTCCTGGAAATATTGAACATTTTCTTTCAATCAGTGATCCTTGTGTAGAGACCCCAGCTTGTTACTCCTAGGCCCTGTAGCCTCAGAGTTGCTACATAAGCTTTGAAGTGTACAGGCCACCCTCATTCTGCGACAGTCAGTTCCCACCCCACTGTCCCCACAGCTGCTCGGACCAATGGGCACCTGAGAGGGGACCGGCGTCGGGACCTAGGACTACCTCCAGACAGTGCATCCACTGTGCTGAGCAGTGAGCTTGAATCTAGCAGCTTTATTGACTCAGATGAGGAGGATAACACGAGTCGGTGGGTGGCATGAGCATATGTCAGCATGTGCTGGAGACTGATGCTCATGAGTGCTGTCAGACTATACATGTTTGTGCCTTGTGTTTTTCTGACTTCTGGTTTCTTGTGACTCCGGTCTCCTGCCCCAGACTGAGCAGCTCTACAGAACAGAGTACCTCCTCTCGGCTAATTCGCAAGCACAAATGCCGTCGGCGGAAGCAGCGCTTGAGGCAGACAGATCGGGTAGGCAGCAGGTGGGTGGGATGTCTGCTTTGAGTGGTGCCACACAGCCCCTCATCGGGTCTCTCCGCAGGCCTCCTCCTTCAGCAGCATCACCGACTCCACCATGTCCCTGAACATCATCACTGTCACTCTCAACATGGGTGAGGCCTTGTGTGCTGGTGGGTGCTTGGTGGGGGTGGGTACAGGCCTGAGAGCCTTTGGGGCCTGCTCATGGCCCCTCCTGCAGAGAGGCACCACTTCCTGGGCATCAGCATCGTGGGCCAGAGCAACGACCGGGGTGATGGCGGCATCTACATTGGATCCATCATGAAGGGCGGGGCTGTGGCTGCTGATGGCCGCATTGAGCCAGGCGACATGTTGCTGCAGGTGGGAGCCATGTGGGGACTGTGGGGACAAGATGCACCCTCTCCCACCACCAATCCCTGACTCCACATACCCCATAGGTGAATGATGTCAACTTTGAGAACATGAGCAACGATGACGCTGTGCGTGTGCTTCGGGAGATCGTGTCCCAGACAGGGTAAGCGGGGTCCATGTGGGGGCAGGAGGGGTGCGGGGTGGAGGGGTTGTGTGTACCTCACCCATGTGATCTGTGTAGGCCCATCAGTCTCACAGTGGCTAAGTGCTGGGACCCAACCCCTCGGAGCTACTTCACCATCCCAAGGGGTGAGTGACCCCATGGAAGGGTATCGTAGGGTGGGGTCTTTCTTCTCTGCCTCTGTGCTGTCCCCCTACTTACTATCACCTGTCATCTGTTGCTATGTACTGACTATCCAGCTGACCCAGTGCGACCCATCGACCCAGCTGCCTGGCTGTCTCACACGGCAGCCCTGACGGGTGCTCTGCCCCGCTATGGTACGAGTCCCTGCTCCAGTGCCATCACACGCACCAGCTCTTCCTCACTAACCAGCTCAGTGCCTGGTGCCCCACGTAAGTGGCAGTTCACAAGAGACACCCTCCCCCCCCCCCCCCCACAGGAAACTGAGGCCAAAGGACAACGGTCAGCCCCAACTCTGAGCCTTGGTGCTCAGCAAAACTATTCCTGTCTGTCCTCAGTACCTTCACAAATGTGTTCACAAAGATACATGTACACATCTCTCATAGCCCAGCCATACTGGCCAACTTGATGCATTGAAGGGTCCTGCTAGGCCTCTGTGAAGGGTTGGGAGGACATGGTAGCCTCTGCTTTGCTTTTCTGCTGCCTAACATAACTAACAGCTTGAGCTTTCCAGGAAGGTGCCCAGTGGGGTAGGGAAAGGGGCTGTCTTGCCCATGTGTGCTTAGACTGTGGGACTGGGGAAAATATCCCAGTTTTAGCTCAAAATTTTGATGAGAGATCCCTCTCAAGGGTGGGAGATTGAGTTTTGATCCTGTCTCATGCTCCCAACTCCACGGATGTCCATGCTGTGAGCCTGGGCTTCCAGCCTCAGGCAAGCCAGAGTTCAGCCCCTGCCTGTTGGTTGCTTGCCTGGGCTCAGAAAAGGGTACTTCACAGAGCTTGAGGAGGCACCACTGACCGTGAAGAGTGACATGAGTGCCATCGTCCGGGTCATGCAGTTGCCAGACTCAGGACTGGAGATCCGGGACCGAATGTGGCTTAAGATCACCATTGCCAATGCTGTCATTGGTGAGTCCTTGGCTGTGTGGGAAGGACCCAGTCTGTTCTTCATTCTGGTGTAGCTTCCCAGGGCTCAGCTACCCTGACTCTCATGGGCCTATGGCCAGGGGCGGATGTAGTGGACTGGCTGTACACACACGTGGAGGGCTTCAAGGAGCGAAGGGAGGCAAGGAAGTATGCCAGCAGTCTGCTGAAGCACGGCTTCCTGCGGCACACGGTCAACAAGATCACCTTCTCTGAACAGTGCTACTATGTCTTTGGTGACCTGTGCAGTAGTGAGTAGGGGGTTATGGGAGAGGGATTGTTGTGAGGGTCATCTGTCTGCCCTCACTTACCCTCCCCTCCTTCCTGTCAGACCTCGCATCCTTGAACCTCAACAGTGGCTCCAGTGGGGCCTCAGACCAGGACACACTGGCCCCGTTGCCCCACCCATCTGTACCCTGGCCCTTGGGTCAAGGCTACCCCTACCAGTACCCAGGGCCCCCGCCCTGCTTCCCGCCTGCTTACCAGGACCCTGGCTTCAGCTATGGCAGTGGCAGTGCTGGGAGTCAGCAGAGTGAAGGTGAGAGGCATGTTAACCCCTCCTCTACTCCTATTCCTTGGCTCTGCTTGGCCCTGACGCTGCCCTTTGTGCTCCTGCTGTGTGTTTGGGCCTGGTAGGTCCTACTGTGTGTGTAGGGCAGGGAGAGGACTCATTTAAGTACTCACTTTGGTTCTGTGGGTAGAAGCGTTTGGCAATAGGAAGACTGCCTGGTGGGAACAAGCCTGGTGTTCTGTCCAGGTGGCAGAGGCAAGAGGTCAGGACATGATGTGGCAAGAATGAGGGTGAGAGTTGCCAAGGACATCAAGTAGGGTTACTCTCTAGACCCCAAGTCAAGGGGAGAATGGGCTTTATCATATATGATACCTGCAGCGCAACAGAGTGCCAGACAAGAACATCAGACACTGTCATGGAAGTATATCCCAGGAATATTGAAGACCCTGGAGGGTGGGTGTCCCTAAGGAGCAGATGGGCTGAAGCAGAGGTCTTAGGCAGAGTGGGGCACAGCTACAGGGTCTGGAGAAAGATCCACACAGCCAGCTTTGGGGACATAGGATGGGAGAGAGGAGAGGTTGGGCTTGAGGGTGGTGATGCCTAAGGGGAAGCTATTGAGTGACTACAGACTCTGGACAGGCCCTTGCATGTACCCTGGCTCAGCTTGGCCCACAATAGTCCTAATTAGCAATTGGTGAGCACTGGACTGGTATGTGACTTGTGCTATCCCTTGCTTTGTGCTGAGCAAGCCTTAGACTGAAGGACTAGCAGAGTGGACCCTCGGGCCGGTAAGCCAGGTCCCCCTGTGTCCCTCTCAGCATGTCCCCGGCCAGCACCTGTTCTCAGGTTCCCACTACTTTCAGGACAGGGGATAAGCAAATTAGCTGACCAGGGCCCTGGGTTGGGTGGACAGTGGGCCTTTGGGCGGTGAACCTAAGATGGCTAACTGGAATGCTGGGCACACAGGGCTTTCACTTTTCTCAGCTGTAACATCAGCCCTTGGTTCGAGCATTGGGGTTAGCTGTGGGGTGCCAAGCTGGCCCCATAATCCCTGCTGCCCGCCATTGCCCCTAGCTTCTCGCCTTCAGCTGCTCCTGGTATCTGCATGGCTGCCATTTTCCCCACCCCCAGGCTCCTCCTGTCTGCCCTGGCTGTCTGGGAACAGCTGTGCTCCTGGAAGTGGCCAGGCCTAGTGCTGACTGTTGTCTCTTCCCATCTCCCAGGGAGCAAGAGCAGTGGGTCCACGAGAAGCAGCCATCGGACCCCAGGCCGAGAGGAACGCCGGGCAGCTGGAGCTGGGGGTAGTGGCAGTGAATCAGACCACACAATACCAAGTGGGTCTGGTAGTACCGGCTGGTGGGAGCGTCCTGTCAGCCAGCTTAGCCGCGGCAGTAGCCCCCGAAGTCAGTCCTCAGCTGTAGCCCCAGGGCTTCCCCCACTGCACCCCCTTACAAAAGCCTATGCAGTAGTGGGTGGGCCACCCGGAGGGCCACCTGTCCGGGAGCTGGCTGCTGTTCCTCCAGAACTTACAGGTAGCCGCCAGTCCTTCCAAAAGGCCATGGGAAACCCCTGTGAGTTCTTTGTGGACATCATGTGATGATCAACCAGTGTCTTCAGTGCTGCCTGTGGCAAGAGTCTGTGATCCTGCTGTGCCAGGAGCTCTGTGGGCTTGCCATAGTGGTGGCCAGCCAGAATAGATGAGCTGTGGGGTTTTGGCCAGGGCAGAGGGGACAAGTTGCAGAGAAGGGGCTGAGGGCAGCCCTACAGCCAGGATATTGGCTTGACATTCTGCCTGCTGTTGGGGCTACTGATGGTGGTACAGCTCAAGTATCTGTAGAGTCTTGTAAGGGGGCATCTCTGTCTTTAAGTCCTCAGCACAAATCTCAGGGACCACTCCTGGTTCCTCTTTTGGAAGTGACCTCCATTTAGGACAAGAAAGGCTCTCTTGGGCTCTGTTTTCCCCTCTCCAAACTCTCCCAGAACTGTGCTCAGGGGTACAGGCTGACCCTCACTGAGTTCTGGGCCTCATCTGTCAGGCTAAGGTGAGGTTCTTGCAGGGTTAGGGCCCTCAAACCTCTCTGGATGCCCAGGTGGGGTCTAACTTATTTATTTATTGCTAGCCTGCCTGCTCTGGGGGTGGCAGCTGGTTACCCAGTGGGGGCAGTTTGCATGTCCCTTTCCCCACCTGGTACTCAGCACATGACAACAGTTTGTATTGAAAGTCTGTGGAAGATGGCCAGTAGGGGAACAGGAGAGAGGCCTGGCACCTGTACACTGTCTCAGCCTCAATGGAAGGGTGGTAGCGAACACAAGAGCTACAGCGATGAGGTCAGGTCCTGTCACTGCTGTCCTGGAGGCTACCCATCAGCATGTGCCAGTGCTACCGTGGCATGGTAGCCCCACACAGTTACACTGTAGATGCGGTGTCAAAGTCTGACTGACTGGGTAGTTCATATAGAGCTGCTTCTGTGTAAATGCTATTTTAAACACTAAAAAGCGTTTAATTTTATGGGACTCATGTGTGGCTTGTTTTTTTTTCCTCCAGCTAAGCTGCTTCTGGATTCAGGTGTGGGGGCCAGTCCAGAACTGACCTAGGTCTGATCCTGCCTGGAGATGGAAGATGGTCTTGTCCCTTTCCACTTAGTCATGTGGCTCTGTCCCTGGTGCTGGCCAGTAACAGGAGCCTTGCAGGCAACTTTCTGTCCTTGGTACTAGAGGCTGATTCCCAGGACCACCTCCCTCCGGTGCTGGCCTTGGTGCTGACATATACCCCTGAGCATGCTCTGTCCAAGGTGCTGGTGGTAATCTGGTTCTCTCCTACAGGCTAGGGCTTGGCCAAGAATGGAGGAGGCTGGATGTTGCCTCCCTCCTGTATGTCCTCTGCCTGCTGGCTTTATTGCTCTGTCCTGACACATACATATGTCCAGCCTTCTATTCCTGGGATGCCTGGACAGGGTGGAGGGCCCCAGGCTGGGCATATTCAGGCAAGTGCCTTCTAGCCTTCCAGGGTCGGCCTGGGACATTCCTGAATTCAAAGTATGTCTATAGAGTCCCAAAGAACTCTTTGTGGCCTACTTCTTAAGATAATGGAGCTCAGTCACCTGGGCAGGCCTTAGGTGAGCGTATCAGGATCAAGGATGATGTTGCCTTTGAGGGATAGGGGAGGTCATAGGGTCTCTTTTGCACACCACAGGCCTGGAGATCACTGGAGCTAAGGTCAGTGGACAACTGGGAATCAGCATCTCTAGTTAAGTGTCACAGGTCTCAGGTTGAGGTACTGTTTGGAGTTTGTTGGCCTGGAATATCTCTACTAGGGCTGGGCTCACTAAAGGTGAGGCCATTGGGTCAGGGGTCATTCATTGTGTGCCTGAGTTGCCTCCCTGCCACTGTTGCTCCCATCTGCTGCTTCCTTGGGGCTCCTTCCCAGGAAGAACTCTTGGGTGTTGAGCTTTGGCAGCCACAGAAGCACATAGCACTTGGGCAGGTGGAAGGTGGCCAGGATGCCCATGGCACACAACAGGATGGCACCCATCTGCACAGCAGGCTGGTAGGCCACATGCACATTGGCCAGGAGGGGAACAAAAGAGATCCAAGTGATGAAATAAGCCAGCATGGCAAAGGTGAGACCACGTGCTTGGTTGTAGCGGCCAGGCTGGCTCTGCACCAGGAAAGTGCCCAGGAAACAGAGGAAGGCCAGTATTGCATTAGTGAGGTGCACCAAGCCCAGGCTGACCCAGGAACGCATGTGGCAGTGCTCCAGTACCTCTGTGGGCAGTACCCACCAGTCTGTCACCACCTTTGGTGGGAAAGCTATCAAGTACCAGGCACATAGTGCTGCCTCCACAAGAATGGCCAACAATACAACCAGCCAAGCCCAGGGTCCCCGAAGGTAGCTGCATAGCCAATTTGCCCAACTCAGTGGCAGCTCAGACTCCACAAAGGTTTCAGCTGCTTTCAGGAAGAGTGTGCTCAAGCAGCCTGTGAGAGGGAGGTGAGCCAGTGGCTGTTGGGCAAGGCAGCTGGCAGGACATGGCTGTCCTGGGAACAGAAGGACACTGAGGCAGAAGAGGCCTAGGCAGACCAGGCCAAAGCAGAACAGTGACCCACCTGAGGCCTGAACAAGGGGGCTGTCCCAGTGGTGGACAAAGAGACCTAGAGCAGCCATTGCTAGGCCTAGCACCAGGCCGAGCAGCAGGAGTAGTGACAGCACAACCGGCTCCCCCCAGGCCAGGAACTTTGGCCTGCGAGGTAAGCAGCTTGTGCTTTTCTCTGGAGACCACTGATCCAGGTTGCATGGAGTACAGGTGAAGTCATCTGTAGTGGTGAGAGAGAAAGTGATGTGGGGCTCGCCTCGGCATTAGCCCTAGGGGGTGGGGTGGAAGGGGGGACTTCTGCCCACTAGCCCAGATGTGCAGAGTGTCTAGAGAAGATGGTTCACCTGGATGCTTCCGGTAGCTGCCTGCCTTGCAGTCCACACAGTCATAGCAGCAGGAATGAAAGCCCTTTACTCTGCGCACCTGGCCATCTTTGCACTGCCGGGAACACTGGGAGACTGGCATCTGGACACAGAGCCTTGAGTTAGGCTTCGCTTGGCCAGCACTGGCCCCAGACCTACAAGCTCATACCCAACATGGCTTGTGCCTGCTTTGTCCTTACCTGGTTGTCTGGCCAGTGCATCTTGGAATGCTGTAGCTGAAGGGTGCCATTGAAGGTGCCCACGGTATGTAAGGCAGGTGTAGGGCCCTGCCACACCCACATCTTCAGGTCATATTCCATCTCTACATTGCCTTTAGCATCAAACTGCAGTGTCAAGTCACGAGCACGGAAACTCATGTTGTACATGTTCTCCAGGAG
Organism: Pachyuromys duprasi; assembly: GCA_028658305.1. NCBI lineage: Eukaryota > Metazoa > Chordata > Mammalia > Rodentia > Muridae > Pachyuromys > Pachyuromys duprasi. The sequence continues at coordinate 124,547,139 of CM053763.1, forward strand.
CTGTGGGGTGGAATGCGGTTAAGGCTGACCCATGAGCCTCTCCAGTCAAGACAGGATTGGCTCTGCCTGAGGGTTCAGTGTTCCTGCAGGAGCAGGCAAAACCCAGCAAAAACCCTCCCTTTACCTGCCAGGGTTGAACAGGCTGTGATGTGGGGCAACTTGAGACATTGCAACGTAAGGTGGTGTGAAGGGCCTGGGCCACACTGTACACAGCCGCATATGTTGCAAAGATCTGGTGGTGTAACTGCCCAGCAGACAGGTTCTGCAGCAGCCCAGAAGACAGGTTCTGCAGCATGATGTAGTCACACTGTGGACAGCGTTGCCCCATCACTTGTTCCTCCAGGTCCAACTCAGCAGTCAGTGAGGCACAGAACGTTGGGTCAGCAGCCAAGGCAAGGCGGGTCTCCACATAATGGGAAAATTCAGGCAGCAGAGCACCCCGCTGCAGAAACCCAAGCACAGTGCCTACATGGGCAACGTTGGGCAGTGTCATGACCAAGTCAGAGGTCAACCAGGACTCACTGGCCACCCATACTTTGGGTGAGAGGCTATGATGGATGCTGTAATTGAAAAGGGAATAGACAGCTCGGGCGGAGGCAAACAGTACCACCACATGGACTTTGCTTTGGTTTACCTGTTGTAGCATATCGAACGCCTTGCCCAGTTGCTGGTCAGTACTGTCATGTAGTGGCACCAGGGCCTCATGTGCAATGCAAATACCTCGTGCATTGGCCAAGCCAGAAAAGATGCTCAGACCTTCCCGGCCATAGTCATCATCACTGCCTAGGGCAGCCACCCAGTTCCAGCTGAAATTCTGCAACAGAGTCACAACAGCCTCCAGCTGCACCCGGTCGTTGGGCACCGTGCGGAAGAAGGATGGAAATGTTTCCCGGTCACTTAGCCGATCCATGCTGGCACTATAGCTAACCTGTGGTGATCAGGAAGCACTTTCTGATATAAGAGCTCAATGGGCACAATTGGTGGAGGGAACACAAAGGAAGTGGGCTCACCTGTGGCATGAGGAAGAAGCTGAAGAACTTGCCTGTAATAAGAGCAAGGTCTGATGAATGGGGTCCGATGACAGCCAGCACACGGGGCTGGTACTGGGTATAGTTGCAGTAGGCAGCAATGCTTTGACTGCCCACCTTGGCCAGGAACATGAGACTAGGCTTCATAGTGACCACTGGCTCTGAGCAAGTGTCAAACAGGTCATAGCCCAGTCGTAGCCCAGGGAGCAAGGCAGATCCATTGTTAATCTCCTCAACGGCCATCTTCATAGCCATGGCCAGGTATAAACCAAGGGGTGAGAACCTGAGACCACATGGAATTTCAGGTAGTCACCACATTCCCAGCTCGGCAGCACCAAGGCTGCCAAGCTTCAACCCACTCCCAACCCCAGCTGCTAGCCTCCATACCTGGTACACAGGATGCCGTTGGGTTGTGTTCTCTGGAAGAGGGTGGACTCCTCAGTTGAGCCCAATGGAAAAAGCCCACCCAGTATGTAGTCCCCTTGTGCCTTGAATTGCTGTGATAGGCACAAGGAGGCCCCCGTCCCAAGGTCCAGGAGAGCAGCCAGGCTGAGGCCTAGGACAGCCAGGCCTGGCATGGTAGGCAGAAGCTTCCAACAGAGACAACAGATGGGTATGCTGGGCTGGAGCCCCAGATGTCCAATGTAGGGAGCAGAGGATTTGTTTAGCAAAACCACTGTCATGCTCGGCTGCCAAGCCTCAAGGGCTTCCGGTGATATATGCAATAGTCAAGCCTGAGGGTCTGTGTACAGTGGATTCCAGTGATAAGCTCTCTGTCCAAGAGTGACTCACCAAGCCATCTGTGACTGACTGTGGTCCTGTCACCTGCCTATGCCCAAGTCCCTCAGCACCCTTTATTCCTAGAGCTTGGCAAACTATAAAAAGGGTGGTGGAGAAGCATCCTGGGTTTCAGGGTTTCCTTTGACTGGGGCCAGGGAACACCAGGGCCATACTTGTAGTCACAGAGACACCTTTTATCTTCCAGCTTCTGATTTATAACAGAACCATCAATAGGAAGGGGCTGAGAAGGTGGTCCCTCAAAACAATAACAATAGACAGGTGGCTAGCCAGGGCCCTAACCTTCAGATTGAATAGGGAGAGGCCAGGCTGAATTTCTTGGGCTTCCCAACCTGCCTGGGTACTGGGCAAGGCAGACTCATTGAGGGTCCCAGCTGTCCTGCTGGAGTTCTGACACTCAAGCTATGGAGACCCTTGGCCATTCTGATCCTCAGTGTTAGCACCCCTACCTTGGCAGGCACCTCTCTCTGCAGTATTCAGGCTGGTCCATGAAAATGAGAAAAGGCTGTAAACAAATAAGTTCCTGCAGCTGCTAGAGCCAGGTGTGTGTCTGTTGCAGATGACAGTTCCTTTAACTCTTTCTTGCTTCTGGTTAGTTTCATGTCAACTTGACACAAACTAAGAATTATCTGAAAGGAGGGAACCTCACTGAGAAAATGCCTCCATAAGATCTGGTTGTAGGGCATTTTTTTAAATTAGTGATTGATGGGGGGGACACACGGACATTGTGGTGCCATCCCTGATCTGGTGGGCCTTGGTTTTTTAAGAAAGCAGACTGAGCAAGCCAGTAAGCAACACCCTTCCATGGCCTTTGCATCAGCTCCTGCCAAGTTCTTACCCTGTTTGAGTTCCTGTTCTGACTTCCTTTGATAATGAACAGTGATAGGGGAGCATAAGCCAAATGAACTCTTTTCTCCCCAAGTTGCTTTGGTCATAGTGGTTCATCAGAGCAACAGTAAGCCTTGCTAAGACATCCATTCTTAGTCTGGGTATGAGGAAGCTGTTACTAACACAGCAGGTTTCTGGCAACTAAACACGGTGGAAGCTGTTGACTTTTTGGAATGGGTGCCTGGGTATAATTGCAGCGTCACATGGTACCCAGCAGGTGGTATGGAAATGTCCACTGCACCTCCCTGCTGCCCGGTGAGAGTGCCCACAAGGCATATTCACATAATTTCACGTGTACACCAGGAATATGTCCTTATTTTCTGGCCAGTGCCTTGAAGTCATCAGCTTCAGCTAGCACTGTGTGGCCTCTGGTTCTGAGTATAGGCACGGCTGGACAATAGGACAATGGGGCAGCCCAAGCAGACAAGGTGTGCATGGTAGAGTGCCAAGGACACAGCACTCATTATGTACACTCTGTTTAGGTTGATGCCATGCAGAAAGTAGTTCTAGTTTCCTCCAGTTTTGTTACACAGTACCTGGATGTCTTCAGACCTATTTTCCAACCCTCAAGACAGGTGTGTTCTTAGCTGAAAAATGGAGATAATGCAGACCTCATAGCGCATGCGTGCGTGTGATCAAGTTAAGATACATCAAGGGTAGACATATGGTAACTCCTTCAGTTCTGGCTGCTGGCAGGGCATGTTTCAAGGTTCATATTGTCCGGTGAATCTTCAGGATTGGGGCCACACAGTTCAGCCTTGTCCCTAGGGTTAGCTCCCTCCCCACCCATATTAGTACTTTTATGTTCTTCCCCCACATAATCAGGCACCCAACACACCTGTGGCCCATCCCAAAACGCCATACCCAGCCATGCAGGTCTAATTTATTTATGTTGGAAACACCACATATATTATAGCTTTTGAGGAGATATGCCTTAATGTTTGTGTTTATACACATCAGTTACACTGGGGACACTGTCCTAGGGTTTAACACTAAGATCCAGGGGGAAAGGTGAGGGCCTTAAGCACTGGGTGCCATGCTGGGTATGGCCATCTGTCAGCTAGACAAGGGAGCTAGACTCCTTCCACAAGTCATGTCCTAAGTCACCTGGGTACCATAGTGACAGGAGCAGCCTAGAAAGAGGCATGGTTTGTCCAGTTAGTATTGACATCTTAAAATCTTGGGGTGCATGTGCTGCAAGAGCACTAGTGCGGGAGGTCACCTTCAGAAGGCTGATGCTCCTGTACTGAAGAGGCTGTGAAGCTCGCTGTGCTGACCAGGGCAGGCTTTCTTAGGGAAGCCTCAGCTAGCAGTCTCAGTCACTTTCCATTTCCAAGGAGACAAGGCCTGTTCAATGTGCAGAGAGACTAACAGAGAAGCAGGGGAAGGGCAGGGAAAGAGCCCGCAGTACTCAAACTACTGCCACAGGAACCTCATCTTACCCAAGGACAGCTTTTGGAACATGAAGGGGCTCCAGGCATGTAGGCCTGGGGCTGTTTGTCTGGCACTGATGTCATGTCTCAGGCTCAAGATGGGCACAGGAGGGTGCAGACTGGCTGGGCATGTTGGCTGTGGGGAAGACAGAACCTGAGCTCCAGGGTCCTGGGCCCTTACACCACTTCAGATTCCACACACAGAAGGTGGAGCAACGTTGGGGTGTGGCAGATACATTACCCTCCTCCCTCATCTTCTCCATTTGCCATCTGCACCTCAAGAAGGCCTACTGAACACACACATAACTAAAGTGGAAGGCAAAACTGGAGTTCAATGGTCTCATCCTGGACCAGGAGGTTGACTAGCACCACCTCTCTTGGTTCAGCTGCCCACCACCTTTCTTTTCACAGACTGTGCCTCTAACAAGCTCAGCTTTCAGGGGTGACAGGGACATCCAGAAAGCAATACTGTGGGAGTAGTCCCAGGTTACCCAAACCCAGTTCTGAGCAGGGGAAGCCCACACAGTGTGGCCACCACCACTATGGCAGGTCTAACAGGGAGTGCTCAGCATAGAGCTTCTGGGAGATGTCATACACATTCTCAATGAAGGGCAGGGCCTCCCCCAGCATCTCCACTGCCTGCTCAGAAGACCCCACATTCATGGCCTCCAGAAAGACCTTTCGTGTGGGCAAGGCACAGAAGGCCACAGTGACGGCTTGGCGTATGATCCAGGAGTGATAGGCAGCCAATGTGGCATTGTAGGCGTCACTGCAGACTGTGGAGGTACGAGCATCCTCAGGGCTGGTGCGCAGGCCTTCCAGGAACAGCTGGAGCCAGTGCAGAGCACGATGCAGGCGCAGCACCGTCCGGCAGCCTGAGTTAGGGTACCGAGAACGAGAGCGGCGATCTATGTCCACCAGCTTGTTGCCCACCTCGTAAGCTACCATGGACTGCAAACTAGTGTAGTGTTCACACTGTGGGCTGTTTCTCAGATGCTCCATTATCTGCAGCTTGGAGACCACATCCTTGGAAATGAATGAGAAGACAGCACCCAGGCTGTTCAGAAACCTGTGAAAGGATATATAAGTTTGAGGTGCTACCCAGACCTGCAGCCATCTTGTAGTACAGGGAACACTGCCTTGTACCTGCTGTCTGTCTGGAGTTGTCTGTCTGGAGATAAGAGCAGAAGGGATGGGTGGAAACAGTTTGCTAGCTGGTCCCATGCCTCTATGCCATGTGGGATGCGGGTATCCCAGTGTGGACTCTGACCAGCAAAGCATTCCCAATAAACGCACCTGACTAGCCCCTTCCAGCTGGCGATATAGTGGTCCAGCAGCACCTCTCCCTCCTCACTGAGACACTGCTTGAAGCTGACCAGGACGACCTTAAGGTTGAAATCTGTCTCTGAGTCATCCATCTTCCAACATGAACTGAAAGAGTTTCACACAGAATTTGTAGTCAGCATGCTGGATTAGCTCATTCTGTGGTTCATTTTCTCAGGAAGGGTTTGGGAAAGGTTTGAAAGAAATAGTGGGGTCTAAAACTGCCAGCTGAGAATCACAATGAAGTTCCATCCCTCTACCTAAGTGCCTTCATCAGGAGCTACAAGCTCTTCCACAAGCCAATTTACCCTGGTGTGCCTTTGATGGATTCTGTACCCACAACCTTGACATATCTGCTCCTTGCCCTTCAGGCTAGCAATTTCTTCCCCATCTGAGACTCCATGTCTGAACTGTTTGCATCTGCTCTTGCTCCTTGCTTTTCTGTTTTTTTGTTTTGTTTTTTTTTTGTTGTTGTTGTTTTTTATTTTCTTTCCAGAGCATCTGTTTCACACATTAGGGGAATGTTTCTTTTCTCTTTCTTTCTTTCTTTCTTTCTTTCTTTCTTTCTTTCTTTCTTTCTTTCTTTCTTTCTTTCTTTTTTAGAGACAGGGTTTCTCTGTTTAGCCTTGGCTGTCCTGGACTAACTTTGTATAACAGACTGGCTTTGAACTTACAGAGATCTGCCTGCCTCTGTCTCTCTGAGTGCTAGGATTATAGGTATGTGCCACTGAGCCCAGATCAGGGGAATGTTTCTAAAAGGTAGGCATAGTCCTGGACCCTGACCACACCTGGATCTGGACTCCACTATATTAGGGAAGCGTTCTAATGGGAAGTTGTACCAAAACAAAAACAGGGACTGTAAAATAGTAAGTGATTCTCATACAGGGAAGGGTGGAGAGGGTGGCTAGACAGGCTTTCTCTTCCTTTATCAGGGCTGTATGCCCCAAATTAAAGCAGAGGCTGTGGGATGGCATCTGCTAGACAGATAGGTGGATACTGCTGTTGTTGAAATGGTATGCATGCCCAAACAACAGGGTATCTGGACCAAAGGTCTTATCACATACAAAGGATTGCTGCAAGTCCTTCCACCAGCTCCAGGGAACACTCTGAATGTGGTCTAGGAGGGAGGCCTCAAGGTAAGGCTGGACTCTGGATTCTGTAGGCATCTTTACAGTCACTCCACAAACAGTTTAGTTTCCACATTTATTTATTTGTTTTCAGTTGTGAGGACTGAGCTTAAGGGCCTCTTGTATGCTGGGCAGGGAATAGCCTAGGCAGGCCTTTAATTTTCTTTCCTTTCCTTTCTTTCTTTCTTTCTTTCTTTCTTTCTTTTTTTTTTTTTTTTTTTTGAGACAGGGCTTCTCTGAGTAGCCCTGGCTGTCCTGGAACTCACTCTGTAGACCAGACTGGCCTCAAAATCAGAGATTCTCCTGCCTCTGCATCCCGAGTGCTTGGATTAGAGACATGTGTCACCAAGCCTGGTTAAGGCCTTTAACTTTCAATCTTCGCTTCCTGAGTAGCTAGAACAAGGCTCCTCTTGTGCTTGTATCTTGAATGGATAACTCTAAGCACCCAGCTCCCACCTTCCCTAGTATCCTAAGAGCCTTGTCTTGTTGTCCAGGACCAACTCTGTGGGGCAGGGCTGTATCTCACCTATGTCCAACACGTACAACCAGTTCTGGAGGTTCTTAGTGTTCCTTAGTGCTGGTTGTCTGCCCTAACCTCTGTACCATCAGGGTATCAAAAACCCATCCCCATCCAGGGTACCTGGATCTGTGTGCAAGTTCTTTCTTTCCTTCACACAGTTTTATGACTCAGTTCTTCAGCTCTGGCAAACTGGTCTGCATGTCTCCTGTCCATGACTGAGGCTGCCAGAGTGATGATAGGGCCCCATGGGTTGGACTGGATACCTGTAAGAAGTTCCAGACCTAGAAGATAGGCTCACCTTTTGTTCAGGTGTCAAGGACAGTCCTACCTGGGCCTTAGAAAGATGGCGACAGCCAGAGTCTTGCAAAACACCCTTTTTTCAGGGCCTGTGTGCTGTCCAGTGGGCAAATACTCTCTGAGGCCCCCTACGGTTCATTTTGGCCACCTAACAATCTTGTGGCCAGGCCTTCCTGCCCAGAGCCTGAGCCAGAAGCCAAGTAGCCTCTTAGAGCTGTTCCGCGGTAAACTGGAAAGAACAGGAAGGGAGGACAGTTCACCAGCTCCTGGAAGGTGATGCAGACACCTCTAAGCCTCCCACAGAAGATCAAGCCAAACAGGATGGACAGCCGGCAGAAGGCTCACAAGTTGGCACACAGCAGGAGCCAGGGCGGTGCAGAGAAGTCTGCAAATCTCACCTGGGACGGTTTCCTGTAGTGGGGAACTGGCTGGTTTCTACTCCGGCGGAGGGCAAAGGGTGCAGCAGAGGGCAGTGATGGGGAGTGTAGATCAAAGCTACAATCAGGTTGCTGTGGGAGCCGAATCTTCGCCAGTGTGTTCCTCTGCATAGACTCGACTCCTCTGCCTGGATCACGTCAGCTAGGCGTCCCCATCCCTGGCCCCAAGCTCGGAACTTGCTCGGAGCCTGCGGTTGGGCAGAAGCCTTGAATTGCAGCCCAAAGCTCAGCCCCTGCCCCGCCCTTCGCTGCCACGCCATCCCAATTGGTTGCTGGTCATCCAATTAGAACTCGACGTATCGGCCCGCGTTTCCGGCGCGAGGACAGGAAGGGGGCGTGTTGGCGGTTGCGCCTGCTCAGTGTATGAGAGTGGCGGTCGCTAGGCGTAGGGGGCCAGCCGCTCGCGAGGACTAAGGCCTTCCTGCGGGCGGTGCACGCGAGTCGTGGTTCGAGACTGACTCCCTGACGATGCCTGAAATTAGAGTCACTCCCTTGGGTGAGTCCGTGTCTGAAGGGTTTTCTGCGGCGTCCGGCGAGTCCAGCCGGTCCCTTCATTTCCATAGCCGTCTACCAGCTGTGCGCCTGAAGGAGCGGAAGCCGTGGTAGAACTTTTCGGAGCTAGTGTTTCCTTATCTCTGCCTGGCCCGGGGGTCGAAGAGATGTGGAGTTGATTCCGAGCCCTAGAGCTCGGTAGGAGTTATCGAGGCCCAGCTTCTGTACCGAGGCTGTTTAACAGCGAGACGAGAATGAGACCCTGAAGCTCAAGGTGCCTGCGAGGTGAAATGGGTTTTGGGCAGGTGTCGCCTCTGTGCTTAGCCTGTCATTGGTGTTGAATCCGGCACAGAGCTCGTCCTTGCGACTCTTCCATCCTGCATGTGGACTGCTGCTTCAAGACCCCTCTATCTGGGCATCTCCCTCACTTCTGGTGTCTCCATCCTCTGCCCCTGCGCTTCTCGTGACCAGGTTGCTTGCTATCACCCCTCAGTTCAGTCTTTGCGTGTGGTATATTCCTAATTTTAAAAACTGTACTTGTTCATCGTAGAAAACATAAATCTAAAATTTTTAAAGCTCTAACAGCATAGTATGGTGTGTAGATGGAAACAACCATTTGAAATCTGGGGTTCCAACCCCTCCCCCACCCTGGGCTTTTCTTCGTGCTTGCGTTGCCAGGGCATTGGAAGCACCTTTGCATTCATATAGGTTTTTAGGTTATCTTGTCTAGAACTGAGTCTTCTCAACTCACTGCATCACAGGACCTTAGCAGGACCAACTTCTCAGACTTCTCACCTCCCATAATTAGCTTACAAGATCAAGCATATTCATAGATCTGGCTCTTCAGTGCTACCCGAACTTGGAAAGTTTTGTTTTCTGCCACAGTTTGGAGAACTTTGGCGCCGTTGTTTAATCTCTACTTAATGTACTCAACGTCTAATTGCCTCACATCCCTAGGGTGTAAATCTGCCTGTGCAGAGATGTATGTATGAAAGCCTTTGCTTTCTCCTCAGTTTTGTCTTCTATGTCCACATTTCTGCACAGGGTAGGCTTCTGACCTTGTTTCCTAGAATTGTAAGTCTCATTGGGAAGAATGTTTGCCAGTGCCCAAGAACAGGGCTTTGTAATTTAGAAAAGCAGATTTTGACACCATTCTTGGTACTTGTGTGATTCTGGGTATGTATTATGCCAGGTCCTCCATTGTAAGGATGCAGCCATTCCCCATCAGGTCTTAGCATGGCTTCAGAGCTAGGAATACTGTGGGGAGGAATGCTAAAACCTTTCCCTCGGGCACACATCTTGAGCATCCAGGAACAAGCCTGCAGGCGAACCTGAGAAGGACCCCTCCCAGCCTCACTGTGCCTGGCTGCATAGGGAGAGCAGACAGGGCTCGTCACCATGATGTTTGTGGTAGTGATAGTGGATGGTGCCTGCAGTTGGCAAGTGGAAACTGTAGGATCTAAGATGGGAACAAGGCTGTTTGTTGTTCTCAGACCTCTGTTGAGTCTTGGACCATGTCTTCTTATGGACCCAGATCCCAGGGGAGATGTATGGATGAGGGAGTGTCCTTTGCTTTCTCCTCAGTTTTGTCTTCTCCTATGTCCACATAGGCTAGCTAAACGGAGGAGATAGGTTAGTCCTGTGTGGTCATTATCTTGGGCTGAACTGCTGGGAGGGTTGCTTAGACATCAGGAGCATGGGAGGCACGCCCCTTGAGGCTGAATTAGGGATTCAGTGCTGTGGGTCCTGTGCTGCCCACTGTGTTGCCGACAGTTATTGGTCAGAGTGCCGGAGCCCGCCAGCAGAGCAGAACAGGGTTCTGAGTCGGGAGTGAGGATTGAAATTAATAATGTACACTACATATATTATGTTCCGAGAGGCTTCTGGTCGCTTGCTCGGCGCCCAATGAGCCCTGTACCCGCCCAATGCGCCCTGTACCCGAAAAAAGCAGCGAGGCTAGCCAGCCTTGTTTATTTATACAAACAGCTTACACAATGGGTTAATTTTACAAGGAAGTGAGGCAGAGTTGAGATTTCAAACAAGCTCTCCCACCTGCTGTCACTAAACAAAAGGCGAATGGACTTGCAAATTCTTCCCTGATTCCAAGGGAAGGCCTGGAAAAAGCCTGTCTTCCGTGCTGAGACTTGAATGACAAACAGCCGCCGAAAGCGGCTTTGACGCAGTCATGTTTCTTTATGGCTGGACTGAGGCTACATGCATATGGTACCACTCAACACTAGAACTCAGGGTCCATGCCTCAGCCTCTTCAGGAAGAAACCCGAGGGAAGAAAGTCTCATTGGATTGCAGCCCCATAGAGGGCAAGGAATAATTTAAGGTCTGGGGAAACAGCAGTAATGTTCCACAGAGCCATGGCTCAATGCCCTGCTAGCAGTCTGTTTAGCTTTGAGATGTGCGGGAAATACATGAACCTAGCATAGCACCTTGGCCTCCCGTTGCACATTCCCCTTATTAGCATGTGAAGGCAGCTGTTTGCTAGCCCATGCTTTTGTCCACCCAACCATCTCAGGGCCTGCAGAGCTGAAAGTAATAAATAATGTAGTGGAAGCCAGCTCTTTGAGTAGTGAGGGAAGGAAACTTGGGGAAAAGAGGGAGGAGCCATAGCTTTGTCCCTCACTTGTTCTTCTCTTTGAGCAGGGGCTGGCCAGGATGTTGGCCGTAGCTGCATCTTGGTTTCCATTTCTGGCAAAAATGTCATGTTGGACTGTGGGATGCACATGGGCTACAATGATGATGTGAGTACTTTGTGTGGGTGGTCCAGAGGGTGGCAAGGGCCACGATTTACCATTTGCTTTCTAGTTCTTTCTGTCTAACTATGTGAATCCTGGGGCCTTAGGGGACAAGTGGGGCAAGGGGACCATAGGGGCATGCCTGGACAGCTGTATCCGAGGGTGGGGACAGGTAGCCCTGTTAGATCCCATCTGAGATGAGCTTCTCGAGGGTCCTTGATGCTGGTCATGATTGTACCCTTTGTCAGCTAGTGACACCCACCAATGCAGGGTTTTCTAATCCCTTGCTGGGCCTACTTCCTGGGGTACACCACTCTTGCTTTCAGGAGACCCTGGGTAGCCTGCTGCGTTCCAACATTTCTCTTGTCTCCTAATCAGAGGCGCTTTCCTGACTTTTCCTACATCACCCAGAGTGGCCGTCTGACTGACTTTTTGGACTGTGTAATCATCAGGTAGGTTGGTCAGGGTTTTGATGGTCCTTCCTTGTACCCTGTTATAGAGGCCAAAGGCCATGTGTGCCACTCAAGCTCCATTATGGGTCATTCTTCAGGATAGTCATTATCCCCTAAGAGCCAGGAAGATGACTGTACTCTCTAATGGGTCCCCCAGGAAGTAGAGACCTAGCCAAGGTAGCCAGCGCTAAGATGAGCCCTTTACCTTGCCAAGTGCAGGGCCACTCCAGCCTAGATGACTCCCTGAGACCTGTTTCTGCTAGCACCTGGTAACCGTGATTGTACTCTTTCACTAGTTCCTTCCCATTATACTAGCTAAATACGTCTGTGTCTCTGCTGTGCTTCCTCTTTCCTCTAACTCTGCTGCCAAGCCTCATTTTCTCTTATTCCTTTGCTGTATCAAGAGTGCTAAGTCCTGTTGCTCACTGGACCTTCCTGATATCTGAATTCAGTTCATGGTCTAGCCTCCAGCTGCCACTATCTTAGCCTGGTAGAGCTGAGCAAAGGGAGACACCTTTCTTTCCTGTTTGGCTCCCATTCTTATATTCTGTCCAGATAGGCTGGCTGCCCATACCCTTTCACAATTCCTGCTGTCGCCTCCTGGTTGAGTTAGTCCTACTCTGACTGTAGTACTTCCTCTTAACACCTACCCTGCTGCTATTAGCTAGAATGGTCCTTTAGGCCTAAAGCAGCCCATCATTTTTTTGTTTTGTTTTGTTTCAAGACAGTGTTTCTTCATGTAGGCTGTCCTGGACTCACTTTATAGACCAGGTTGGCCTTAAACTCACAGAGATCCGCCTGCCTCTGCCTCCCAGAGTGCTGGGATTACAAGTGTGCACCACCATACCCAGCTAAGCAGCCCATCTTGATAAGCCCTCAGTAGCTCAGGCTGTGTGTGTTGGTTCCTTTTGGACATGGATCTCTCACTTTTGGCTTTTGGGATGACTGGCCCTATTCTTTCTGCTCTAGGGTATTCTCAGGTTTTGTACTAAGCTGTTTCTATTCTCTCTTACTCTACCAGGAAGACTTCCTGACAGATATTGGTTCTTTTTCTAGTATGGTGTTTCCTGGACTGCCTTCTATTTCCTACCCAGCTTGTCACCGTCTGACTCAGATGGTGTGTTTTATATGTATTTGTAGGAGGTCATAGACAACCTCAGGTGTTATCCCTTTTTAGTCATCATGCTCCCTTTTGGTTTTTTGTTTTATTTTGTTTTGTTTCCAAGACAGAGTTTCTTTGTGCAGCCTTGGTTGTCCTGGAACTAGTTTTGTAGACCAGGCTGACCTTGAACTCACAGAAATCCATCTTGCCTCTCACTCTTGTGTGCTGGGATTAAAGGCATGCTTCACTATATGCCTGGCTGTTTAAGATTGAAAAAAAAAAGTATTTATTTTTATTCTGTGTGTATGAGTATTTTGTCTGCATGTATATAAGGGTACCACAAGCATGCATGCCTGGTGCATGGTGGCCAGAAGTGGGTGTTGACTCCCCTAGAACTGGAATTAAGGATGTTTATGAGCTGTCACGTGGATCCTTAAAACTGAGCCAGTGCCTCTACAAGCACAGCAAGTGCTCTTAACTACTAAGTCATATCTCCAGCCCCTTAAAGTTTTTCTTACATTCATCTACCTATCTATCTATCTATCTATCTATCTATCTATCTATCTATCTATCTATCTATCTATCTATCTATCTATTGTTTTTGTTTTTCGAGACAGGGTTTCTCTGTGTAGCCAGGCTGGCCTCACAGAGATCTGTCCTGCCTCTGCCTCCAAGAGTGCTGGAATTATAGGCATGTGCCACTGCACCCGGCTTTATTTCTTATTTTTGAGATTTATTTATTTTTATTTTATCTGTATGTGTGTTTTGCCTGCATGTACTTCTGTGTACCACTTGCATTCAGTGTCCCCAGAGGCCAGAAGAGGAACTAGAATAACATGATGATTGTGAGCTGCCATGTGGGTGCTGGGAATTGAACCAAGGTTCTTTGGAAGAGCAGGCAGTGTTTCTTACTGCTGAGCCATCTCTAGTGTGTGTCTGTGTATGGATATGTGCCCGTGGAGGCCCAAGGCTTTGGATCTCCTATGGATGCTCACATGGGTGATGGGAACTGAACTCATGAACTAAAACAGGATTCTCTACAAGAGAGAAAGAAAAACTCTGTTTTTCTTTTGTTTTTTATGACAGTCTCATGTAGCACAGGCTGGCTTGAACTCCTAATCCTGTGCCTAATCCTATGCACCATGCCCTGTTCTAATTCAGGTTTAGTTATTAATTGCATATTGTTTTGCTGAGTATCTAGACTGTTCATTTGGGAAAGTCTGTAGCTTTTGTGTTTTGTTCATTTTTTATTCTTTAGAATCTATGATAGTGATAGACATTAGGTTTCAATAAATGAGTGGGACCATGAGCACAGGGCTGAGTGGGATGGCTGGGAGAGGGTGGCTCCAGGCTGACTAGTGTCACATTTTCCCAGCCACTTCCACCTGGACCATTGTGGGGCACTCCCCTACTTCAGTGAAATGGTGGGCTATGATGGGCCCATCTATATGACTCACCCCACCCAGGCCATCTGCCCCATCCTGTTGGAAGACTACCGAAAGATTGCAGTGGACAAGAAGGGCGAGGCCAATTTCTTCACTTCTCAGATGATCAAAGACTGTATGAAGAAGGTGGTGGCTGTTCACCTGCACCAGACAGTTCAGGTCAGGATCCCTGGCCCACTCTGCACATAGTCTGGAAGTCTGTGGGGTCTTGGTCTCAGGCCGCCTCATCTCACTCTTCTGTCTAGTGCTGTGGAGTTGACCACATAGTGGTTGAGTGTTCAGCCACATGGCATTTATCTTGGGAGAATATATGTGGTATGTCTGTATGTTTGTGTCCACATTTATCTAATCAAGGCTCTTCTACCTGGCTCTGCCCAAGCAGCATTTCCATAATCCAGGCTGCCTTCTCCCCTCCCAAGGGAGAGAAGGGATCTGAAGTATATGCAACTTGTTGGACATCTTGGTCTGTTATTTGGTAAGGAGGCAGAGCCCAGACAGCAGAATGGACCAGACTGGGTGAGTACCCAGTACCAGGCCATGATAATATATGAGTCAAGGAAGGAGTGAAGGACTTTGAATATCCAAATGACTGGTTAAATTCAGCAAACTTCCCCAGAGATTATGGATTTGTCTGTCTTGCTTTGTTACTACCCTCCCACCTACCCTTTTAGTTTTTAAATACACAGAGTTTCACTGTGTAACCCTGGCTGTCCTGCATGTCTGTTCATCGTGTGCATGCCTTATGCCTAGCTCCCACTCATTATTTCATTTATTTACTTGTTTTTTTGAGAGAGTTTCTCTGTGTAGCCCTTGCTGTCTTGGAATTAGCTTTGGAGACTAGGGTGGCTTCAGAATCATAGAAATCTGCCTACTTCTGCCTCCCAAGTGATGGGATTAAAGGCATGTGAGGTATGTGCCATCACACCTGGCCACACATAGTTTTTTTTTAATTAATTAATTTATTACTTATACAATATTCTGCCTGCATGTGTGCCTGCATGCTGAAAGAGGACACCAGATCTTGTTATAAATGGTTATGAACCACCATGTAGTTGCTGGGAATTGAACTCAGGACCTCTGGAAGAATAGCCAGTGCTCTTAACTTCTGAGCCACCTCTCCAGCCCCAGTATTTTTTTAAAATAATTTTTATTTTGTGTGCATTGTGTGCATTATTTTGCCTACATACATGTCTGTGTGAGTGTCCGATCTTGGAATTACAGACATTTGTGAGCTGCCATGTGGGTGCTGGAAATTGAACCTGTGTCCTCTGGAAAAGCAGCCAGTGCTCCTAACTGCTGAGCCATCTGTCTAGCCCCGCATGTAGTATTTTTAAATGCAGTCTTTTAAGAAGTAGATGGCTTTTCCAGTTTGCTTTGTTTTGAACTTAACCTGGTTAACTAAGATTACTGTGGATTTGTATCGACTGTTTTACTATTTGTCTCATTTTTGCTTTTGTTTTGATGTTCTTTTTCAAAACAGGGTTGGTTCCTCCGTTTCTCCATATAGCTTTGGCTGTCCTGGAACTCGCACTAGGCTGGTCTCGAACTCAAAACAATCGGCTTGCTTCTGCCTCCAGAGTGCTAGAATTGAGGACATATGCTGCCTCCACCGCCTCCTCCTCCACCTCCACCTCTTCCACCTCCTCCACCTCTTCCTCCACCTCCTCCACCTCCTCCTCTTCCTCTATCTCCTCCTCCTCCACCTCCTCCTCCACCTCCTCCACCTCCTCCTCCTCCACCTCTTCCTCCACCTCCTCCTCCTCCTCCACCTCCACCTCTTCCACCTCCTCCACCTCTTCCTCCACCTCCTCCACCTCTACCTCCTCCACCTCCTCCTCTTCCTCTATCTCCTCCTCCTCCACCTCCTCCTCCTCCACCTCCTCCTCCACCTCCTCCTCCTCCTCCTCTACCTCCTCCTCTACCTTTACCTCTTCCTCCTTCTCTACTTCCTCCTCCTCCTCCACCTGGCTCTGTCTTGCCTTTTTTCTTAAAATTCCTTTCCATTCGTTTTCTTTGTGACTATATACTCTTAAAATTGCTTGGAATATTTTCCTTTTTTTTTCTAGGACAACACAATAAGTCTTAGGATATCTTAAAATAATGGCTTCCCTGTTTTATTATTTATTTTTGAGACAGGGTCTCATTTATGTAGCCTGGCTGGCATGCAGCTTGCCATGTAGAGCAGGCTAGCTTTGAGCTCACAGAGATCCACCTGCCTCTGTCTCCTGGTGTGGGGATTAAAGGCATGTGTCACCATGCCTGGCTCTTTATTATTGTGCCTATGTGATGTGTGTTGATTTTGTTGATAGGGAGAGGGAAGGAGAGAAAGGCTGGAGGGGAAGGGAGTGTGTGTGTATGTGTGTGCTGTTGTCTTTTGCAGATCATGTTTTGTTATGTTGTTGAGGTTGGCCTCAAATTTGTGATGTTCCTTCCTGCATTAGTCTCTTGGGTGTTGGGACTTTAGGTTTCTACCATGCCAGGTTGACTCTCCTTATTCTAATCTACCTAATGAAACACTGCTTTCTATGGTAACCTTGCTGTAAGGTCTCTGACAGTCCTAGAGAAGGGGCTTGAAGATACATACCTTGTTTTTCTGGTCTACTGCCAGGATGTTCCCCTGGGTGTTTGGTAAGGACAAAGGTTTTACTGTTTCCTACAGACCAGGAACTGGTCCCAATCCTATCATTCTAATGCTCAGTTATCCCTACTGCTGACCTTATGGGAGCCAAGCCAGCCTAGGGTTAGGCTAGCTGCGTGCTGCAAAGGGTCAAGGACTTTTTAGAAGGGCTGGCCAGCTAGGCTTTTAGAAACTGGATTCTGTTCTTTCATCCTTCTGGAATTTTTTTTTTTTTTTTTGAATCTTGGTGGGAAAAGCCTAGGTTTACAAGGGTCCATTTTAAATAAGAAAAGTGAGGCTCTGGCCTGTGGAAGACTACATATTACAGTGTGCAGGAATCTTACATGTTCTGGGAGACATTCCTTTTACCAGCCTTTGTATGGCAGACTTTCCTAGGGAGATTCAACACACACATCTATGTAATGAAGTTTTGGCTTCTCTAAAAACTCAGTATATTATGTAAATATGTTTTTGTTTTAATCCCAAGTATGGAATTTTAGTTTGGGCTTCTCTTCAGCCCCCCTTTTCCTTGAAGTGTTCTCATGGTCACTTTTCATGAGATGGAGAGTTCTAGGATGATAGTTATCTTACCCATATCATTTGGAATATTGTCTGCTCCTTTCCCTCTGGCCTTGGCAGGTTGGGCTGCGATGGATTTTGGTTTACTTGAGTCTAAATGTCTAGGTTATAGTAGGGCTTGATGTCTTTAATTCTTGCTGCCTATTTTCTCGGGGCTCTGAATAGCTTAGCATTAGGTCTTTTCACTGTAAGCCTTCCATCATCCTTTTCATACTGGATTAAAAAAAAAAGAAGTTTGCTTAAGGCAGAGTCACTGCATAGCCCAGGCTGGCCTCAAACTCTCCTCCTCCCGCCTTTTAAGAACTGAGATAATAGCTGTATATTGCTATGTGCACTCTTTCAACATTTTAGTCATTCAGTCACACTCTTAACTTTATTCACTGTGCTAAATTCTACTCAGTTTTGTTGTTGGGTGTTTGTTTTGAAGTAGGACTTCACTGTGTAGCCCAGGCTGGCCTTGAACCCAGTGATCCTCCTGCTTAGCTTCCAGAGTGCTGGGATTACTACCATACCGAGCTTTACCTATTGAGTTCTTAATTTGGGTTACTGTAGTTCCTAGTTTTAGAATTTTTTTTTCTTTTTTCTTTTTGTAGTATTTGGGGTTTACTTGTACTTATTCTAGTCTAGAAGTGTGGCTTCTAGATCCTTAGATAATCTGGTTTTGTTTGTTTTTACTGTGCTATTATACCCCTTAAGCCCTAGACTTCTTGTGAGAAACAGGAATTGACTGGACAGGTTTGGTAATCACCTACTTCGTGCTGCCTCCCTGCACTATAGGCCTGAGAGCATTCTTTCTTCTGCAGGTGGATGATGAACTGGAAATCAAGGCATACTATGCAGGCCATGTCCTGGGGGCAGCCATGTTCCAGATTAAAGTGGGCTCAGAGTCTGTGGTCTATACGGTCAGTGGAAATATTTGGCTTGAGTGAAATTGCTAGGGGTGGAAAGACACCTTCCTTATTGCCACTTTCTTTGCCAGGGTGATTATAACATGACCCCAGACCGGCATTTAGGGTGAGTAGGCCTGTGTTTCCTGTGAAAGCTTCCTGGGAGTTGGTACGTCTAAGAGACATCATGGCGGGCAACTAAATACTCCCATGCCATGTGGAGGTGCCTTTGGAAGTGGGCTACAGGTTCATCTTCCCTGTTGTTTCCTCCAGAGTATGCTGCCATGATATTTGACAGGCCATACAGAGAAGCTCATGCCAGGAGCTAGAGTCCATTTTATCACTCCCAGTTCTGTAGTCACAAGCAGTCCATCATCGCCATTCCTACCTCTGTTCTAGGGCTGCATGGATTGACAAGTGTCGCCCCAACTTGCTCATCACAGAGTCCACATATGCCACAACCATCCGAGATTCCAAACGCTGCAGAGAGCGAGATTTCCTAAAGAAAGTTCATGAAACTGTGGAGCGTGGTGGGAAGGTGACTGTAGGCTGGCTTTGGTTTGTGCCCACCCTGGTCCACTCTGTAGGCTTCCCAGCAGGCTTCGCTGTCCTACATGGGATCCAGTCTCTGGGTATGAGGCTACTATTTATTTGGCAGTGAGAAGACACATTCCAGAGTCTTCCATTCCCTCATTCAGCCCTATCTCGAGAACCTCCCATAGTTCCTGCTGTCTCTTGATATGGCTAGTGTACACACAAAACTGTAGTTCTTAGATGTCTGGTTATTTCTTTACAGTAATGCTGTCTGATGGCTTAACTTCCCAGCAAGGGTACATTGAGTGTTTTGCTACCTGCTGTGTTCAGGGAACAATAGAGTGGCCAGTGGCTCCCGTCTGAAACAGCCTCACCTATCCTCAGGTGCTGATCCCTGTGTTTGCGCTGGGCCGAGCACAAGAGCTCTGCATCCTGCTGGAGACCTTCTGGTAGGTGCAAACAGGAATATTTCACAGGTAGAGGGAGAAGAAGATGGAACAGCCTCTACATAGGACAGTAAGCCTCACACTGCTGGGCATAGCTAAGTCAAGGTAGCACTGACTACCACTGGGTGCTCTGTGTCTAGGATACAGTACTGTTGGACCTGTTATCTTGGCTAGAGCTGTGCATGTGTTGGGACGTCACACTTGAACCATCGTTTGCTGGCTTTATTGCTACCACATGAACACCAATCCTCCTCACACAAGCTCTGAGGACCCCTATGCCATGTTTTATAGGTCACAAGCCGAGAGGTCTGGCCTGGCGGTCATCAGTGTAGAGGTAGCACAGGGTTCAGTTCAAGGGACACTGGGCTCAGCCCTGGCCACAGCTACTGAGCTGTGCTGTAGGGGCACAGGGCACATGTTGCAGGCTAACTCTGGCTGCCCTGTACTGACTGGGCTGTGGACACACAGGGAGCGCATGAACCTGAAGGTGCCCATCTACTTCTCTACGGGCCTGACAGAGAAGGCCAACCACTACTACAAGCTTTTCATCACCTGGACCAACCAGAAGATCCGGAAGACATTTGTCCAAAGGAACATGTTTGAGTTCAAGCACATCAAAGCCTTTGACCGGACGTTTGCCGACAACCCAGGTCCCATGGTAAGGCCTGGCAATGTAGCTTCCCTGTCTGCCCTGCCAAGATCCCTGCCAGTGGGGCTCTGGGAAAAACTGGTGGCCAGAAGCCTGGTGCTTATTGTAGCCCTAGGTAGGTCTACTCTTCTGACCCTTGTCAACCCTGCAGGTTGTGTTTGCTACACCTGGGATGCTGCATGCTGGCCAATCCCTGCAGATCTTCCGAAAGTGGGCAGGAAACGAGAAGAACATGGTGAGGCCTTGGGGCTCCTTTTAGCTTTAGGGAACTGGAGTACAGGACTAGCCCTTGAAATTTTTGTGTCCTGACCCCATGATGACTCTGCTGCTGCTGTGTTCTGCCACCAGCAGCCCAAACTGAGCAATGGCCCTATCAACACAGAGGCCCTTAGCCTCCTGAGCAACTGCCACAGTGGGTGGCTGAGGTATTCAGGTCAGAGGTTGTCCCAGAAGCCAGTGTGTTGTAAGAATCGTTAATATTTACTATTGATATATCTTCTGGTAAAGCTGCTTTTAATCCTAAACAGCTGTATAACCAAATCACCACACAGAGACTATGATTTATTTAATTACCCTAGAACACCATGCTGGGCAATAGTTACTTATTTAATTACCCTAGAACACAATGCTGGGCAATAGTTACTCCATCCTAAACCTCCAAGCCCTCATAGTTTCCTAACATTTAGATTCACCCATTATACTTGCTTTTAGTGAAATCTTAGGTCCGGTTCATTTCTCCACATCATTCCAAGACCTCTCCTCCAGCCTTGCTCTCCCAGCTCTCTCCTCCTCTGCCTCCCACACCTTCCTGTCCTCTGGCTCCTCCCTCTCTTCCTGCTTCCTTTCTGTTGCTCAACATTGTGGCTGGTTATTTTGGCATGTTTACACAAAGTTGAGATAGGTGATGCTTAGAATAAGGATCACAATGCAGTGTCCAGATTGAAACCAGAGAGTGGAGGGGTGGGGAAATCAGCATTTGAATGAACAAGGGTAAAGTGTATACATTCCAAAAGAACATTATACCAACAGCGGTGTCTGCGGTGGGAGGCCATGCAGTTGAATCTCGCCTCTGCTTACAGGTCATCATGCCTGGCTACTGTGTGCAGGGCACTGTAGGTCACAAGATTCTTAGTGGGCAACGTAAGCTGGAGATGGAAGGACGTCAGATGGTGAGTGTTTCCCTGTCCTGGGCTCAACCGGCCTTCCAGGCTCTTGCTGCTGCTAACTCTGCCTGCATCTTGTGATGCCACAGCTGGAGGTAAAGATGCAAGTGGAATACATGTCATTCAGTGCCCATGCTGATGCCAAAGGCATCATGCAGCTGGTGGGACAAGCAGAGCCAGAGAGTGTGCTACTGGTGCATGGCGAGGCCAAGAAGATGGAGTTCCTGAGGCAGAAGATTGAGCAGGAATTCCGTAGGCAACTGGCGGGCAGGGATGACCTGTGGGACGGGATAGGCAAGGCTGGCAGCCTAGACTGAGGTTCTACACCACTTCCCTCAGGGGTCAACTGCTACATGCCAGCCAATGGTGAGACAGTGACACTGCCCACAAGCCCCGGCATTCCCGTGGGCATCTCTCTGGGGCTGCTGAAGCGGGAGATGGTGCAGGGTAAGAAGGACACACTGGGACCTAGGTCAGGGGAGGTAGTTAATGGGTGGCTTGTGTTGACTGCATTATGCCTTTCCTCACAGGACTGCTCCCTGAAGCCAAAAAGCCTAGGCTCTTGCATGGCACCCTAATTATGAAGGACAACGTAAGTGTATAAACAGGGGTGGGGATAGCATTCATTACTTCATCTGACTTGTTGGCCTTTGCCCTACAGAGTTTCCGGCTGGTATCCTCAGAGCAAGCCCTCAAGGAGCTGGGCCTGGCAGAGCACCAACTGCGCTTCACCTGTCGTGTGCACCTGCAGGACACACGCAAAGAACAAGAAATAGCCCTCCGTGTGTACAGCCACCTCAAGAGGTTTGTCCTGGCTCTGCCCCACCCCTACAGGCAGGGTAAGGCAGAACTCTCATTATGCTTCTCCATAGCACTCTCAAGGACCACTGTGTACAGCACCTCCCAGATGGCTCTGTGACTGTGGAGTCCATCCTCATTCAGGCTGCTGCCCACTCAGAGGACCCTGGGACCAAGGTGCTACTGGTCTCCTGGACCTACCAGGTAAGGGGGGTGGGCATCACTAGTGCATCCTGAGACCTCATTTCCTTGGTGTGGTGTTGTCTGCAGTGGGTAACTGCTCCCCTTTCTTACAGGATGAGGAGCTGGGAAGCTTTCTCACAGCACTACTCAAAAACGGCCTTCCCCAGGCTCCCAGCTGACATGTAACCCGTTACCCACCATTCTTGTCTCCTGTTTGCTCAGCAGGAGGACCAGAGCTTTGCTTTTGGGAGGTCGGGTGCCCTGAGTAAATGGAGACCATGGCTGGTCACAGACTCAAACCTAGGGATAAGAGAGAGGCTGTCCCAAGTAGCTGTTTCTGGCTAAAGCAATAAACAGGCTCCTTTGTTCTCTGTGCCTTTTATTCTTACTCTTTCCCCAAGAAGACGGGGCTTCCAGAAAAGCAGAACCAGAGGCTCCTTTGGTGCTTACAGCTGTTAACCAACAGTTACCCCATGCTGGTCCCTTTAGTGACAAAAGGGTGTCCGGGGTAGAAAGACTGAGAAGTAGGCCAGACTGCCAAAGCCCCACACAGTTGTGGGGTAATCTTTGCTGGGTGCAGTACATGTTGGATAAGGCCAGACTTAGTGTGCTGTGTGGCTCTTCACCTCCACTGAGTGCACAGTCAGCTGGTTTCTACACTGTGGACCTCATAGGGCTCAGGACCTATGGAGAGACCCTAGGTCAGAATACAACTCCTACAACTGCATCCAGAGCCCCTAAAACTGCCCCTGTGGACTACTCAACCCATGCCACCATGCTTTGATCACTGATCCTTAACTGAAGTCCTTTCTGCCACTGGCTTCCCCACCAGGTGCTTGGATTCTTATCTAGTACAAGAGGGGTTTTGACTGCCTCCAAAAGCTCCCTCCCCTTAGTGAGCACCCTGCTTTGGGAAAGACTCTTCCCCATCCCACCACCTCTTACCGAAGTTGTCATATAGCACTGACTTCAAGAACAGGCCACAGGCTGGGGCAACTTGAGTCTGATATTTGCCCAAGGGATCTCGACTCTCCAGAATCACTTTCACCTGTGTGGGTGGCAGAGTCCCTAGCCCCACAGCCACCAGCACAGCTGTCATCCTCCGCACCTGCAGCAGGGAGCTCAGGTTGCAGGTTGTCACAGGTTGTCTATCTGAGCCCACTTGGGAAAGTCTAGGGCAACCTACCTGTCGATAAAGGAAAGACTGGCTTTCAAACTCCAAGGTCCAGAACTGCAGCCTCCTAGGAACAGACAGCTTTGAGGTTCAAGCTATAGACCAGCCTCAGCCACCCTAGCCCACCATGTGGCCTCAGACAAGATTGAATTGCTGGTTTAAAGGCTCATACAGAGTGGGCTCTTGCCTCACTGACTACCAGTTCCAGAGGGTAAGAGGTTTATATGACTTTTCTTGGCATCTATACATACCATGTAAGGAAACAACTGTTAACAGTGCATTAGTCTGTGCACAGGACATAGCAGTTGACCTTCAGGTGCCGGAGCTATAGTATGTTGAAGCAGGACATAGCTAGCCCACCTATCAAGATGGTACCCTGGCCATCTACTCTTGTGCCTGGTCACACTGATGTCCCTCCTCCCCTTGGGGCTTGTTTCAGATGTGATGTTCTCATGGTCAGCAGCTGGCTCCTGGTGGTGAGCCAACTAGGCAGTGCTTGAGGCAGAGAATTTAGTTTGTCAAACTGGGCTGGAACTGCTAGCTCCAATGAAACGTTTTCAGTGACTGCCAGAACCAATCTGCTAAAAAGGGCTATAAGGCAATTTCTACCCTGTGCTCCCCAGCCTGGCAGGGACCCCAACCCAACAGGAAAGAGACATTTCTGGCTCACTCCTAAGTGACCGGCACCTTCTATCCTCCAGGACCAGTGATGACCAGTATAGCAGTTTAACATCACCCACTTTTATTGAGGTATTCTAAGCACTAATTTAACCTGGTGGCTCCTAGACCAGCACTGGGCCATAGAGCCAGGCTGTTCTCACCTGCGCTCCTCGGGGAGGGCAAATGGGCTGGCAGGACCAGGAGACACAGAGACTCTTTGCAGTGTGCGCACAGCATTTGTGGCCGGGCTGCCAGCAGACTGGAAGGCACTAAAATTGTGTGTCCCGAGGAGGTGCTGGGCAGCTTCCTGCATGGCAGCCACATCTAGATACCTACAGAGCCAAATAAGCACTGTGGAGGGCCCAGCGAGATGGATGGTGAGCCTTTTCCTTCCCATTCTTAGCTCACTCACTCTGTCTGCAGAGCCCAGCATACATTCTGTTCAAAGACATTCAGCTGATTAGGTCGGGGGCAGCCCGTGGCCAGGCGGTACAGGTAAATTCTGGAGGTGGCTGCATAGCGAGCGTGGAAGTCGTTGGGCACTCTGAAGGCCCTCAGTACACTGTGGCAAGCAGATCCGATTCATCCCACGAATGAGTCTACCAACTTGTACACAACCACTCACCTTCAGGTAACCCAGAATACAATGTCTTTCTAGACTTTAACCTCCCTCCACGGTGGGGCGTGAAGTGCATCAGTAAAGGACACAACCACACTCAATCCCCGCGCTCACCGAATGGCCGGGTGCTTCAGGTGTTTGTTGAGGACCCGGGTCACGACCTCCGCAGAGAAAGGCGGCAGGCCTGAGCGGCGCTGTATGTCCAGGTGCGCCGCGTTGCTCAGGGCATGCACTCCGGCGTCAGTGCGGCTGGAGATGGTAAACCTGACCGGTTCGACCGAATTCAGCCGCTCAGCAGCCTCCTGCGGGGACAGGCGGCCAGCCACAACCCGTGGGACAGCACAAGGAGTGCGTGCGGGCAGGGACTGGAGCTTCCGGCTGCTTCTCCCTCCCGGAACCGATCATCACTGTACCCGAAAGATGGAAGCTTACCTCCAGGAAGTTCTGCACCCCAACAGCACGAGGATTACCCCGCACCGCTGCGACCCCACTGCGAAGAGAAACCGGAGGGAGTTATCTACGTCTGTGGGAGCTGTCCTGCCCGGGGTCTCGGCCTCCAGGCGCGTTCGTAAAGCCTAGGCCAATATTCCTAGGCTCCTAAAATTCAGCCTCCTGAGGCTGGGCGCCCAGTATTCCTATCCTGCCTCTCCTGGCCATCTTGCAGACCTTCCCCCGAGCCCGAGAGGAGGAACAGGAGGTAGAAGCGGGGAAACGTACTTGAAGTCAGTGCCCAAGTACTGGAAGAACACAAGGTAGCGCGCACGCATGGACTCCACCAGCCCGCAGGAACCCATGTTTGAGTGGTCGGCGGGCGGGGCGGTTGCACGTGGCTGGCGGCCGGCCCTGCCCAGCTGGGACGGCGCCTGCGCACTCACTCGGCCAACCCCGCCCAGCCCCTGAGCCGGAGAAACGGAGGCGGGACCCAGTTTAGGGAGCGGATGCGAAGTGCTGTCCTCTGCCTCACAGGGGCGCGGTGACGGGTTGCTTCTGCACAATTGTCCTCCTTAGTGCGTTCACCCCCTCGCTCCTTCCATCCCGGTCTCCCCGCCGCCATCCCGCCCTTCCGGAACGTGTCTGTCTGCCGCGTTCTAGCCGAGAGCTCTCAATGTAGTTTTTGTAAACTCCCTGAGTTTAACCACGTCAGGAATGCTTGAAGTAGGAGATTCATGTCCTTCCCTTTCCCGCGGCCAGGCACTCCGAAGCCCAGCTGCCGCGGCCCGCCCGGCTCCCAGACCCCGGTGGCTGAGCACAGAGGGCAGTGATGGGCAAGGGAGTGCAGCAGCGCTTTCCGCGGCTTCCCCCCCCGCCCCCCGCCCCCGGAGGTGTCGACGGGTGGTGCAGGCTCGGCGGACTTTAGCGACGCTCCCCGGCGGTGACAGGCGGGGCGGGGCCTCGGCGCGCCGGCCTCATTCCGAGGCGGGCGAGCTGGCGGGCGGGCAGCCCTGCTCGGGCGCGACGGACGGTCTACCGGCCAGGGATGCCGCTCGACGCGCCTTGGTCCTCGGTACAGTGAGCGCCGCTCACCGCAGCCATGACGGTAGAGTTCGAGGAATGCATCAAAGATTCGCCTCGCTTCAGGTGTGCTGTGGGCCTTGGGTAGGGCGCAGGCGGGGTTGGGGAGCCGCCTTTGTGCCGGAGGCGGGGTAGGGGCGCCCAGCTTAGTGACCGCTCCGGAGTCCACCTGGACGGAGCAGAAGACCCGGCCTAAACAAACCGTCTGGAGCCGGAGTCGCGGTCCCCTAGCTGCGCAGCTCCGCCTCCGGCCTCGGGGGACTGGAACAAAAGACGCCCCTGTACTGATCACCTCGCGTGTGGGGGTGAGTGGATGGACTGCCTTGGGCATTTGCGTGCAGTGCCATCTCTAAAACTGCCCACCCTCCTTTGTGTGTGCTTTCGTGGGCCCTGTAGTTCAGTTCTGGCTAGGATTGTCTATCACACTGCTTCATCTCTCCCTGATCTCTCTTTTGGTTCGTATGTCCAGAGCAGTGTATAGGTGCAACCATCGGAAGCCATCAAGGCCTGAGATGGACACCTTGTTGAGAGGGAATGGTGCTGTGAATGATCCAGAAGCCTGGAGGGGTAGGGGCTGTGGGGATGAGAAAGTCAGGTTTAGGTGTGAGGATGTGGACCCTGTTCACTTCTGAGTTTGTTTCCTTTATTGTTCCTGGACACATAGTCATGCACATCTGTGTGAACCGTATGACATCTGTTTAACTGGGTGACATTTGGCAGACAGTAATGGAGGATCTCCTGTTTGTCATTTGAAATTGCACACCTTCGTGAGGTCTCCTACCTCTGTATATGCACACACAGGGAAATGTGTTCTGCCACTCTGCACCGAAATGTGTGGGTGAGCTGTGACATTGGGTTGGTGTGCCTGATGAATTCACGTAGCCTAGTGAGGGTGCACACATGTGTGTGCATGTGCTACTTCTCTGTGGATTCATGAGCCATGTTTGCCATGCTACTAGACACATATTAGTGTGTGCAGGTGAGTGTTTTAGCATGGGTGCACATGTCTCTACACATGAATACACCGTGCCCCTGGAATACATGTCTGTATGCCCTGTGCTGCTACATGCACATATGTGTTTATGGATAAGCATGGATCATTCCTTTAGACATAGGTATATATGCTTGGCCACTTATATACATGCAAGCTGGGTTTATGAGGGATTTCCACAGCAGTCCAGCTCTAGGCAAAACCACCATACAAGAGAGTCAGCAAGAAACATCTCAGGAGCCTTGGAACATACTGTTAGCCACGAGTGTCCACTGACTGTAGGCAGGAGGCTCGTGGCAGTCATCTGTACTTTCTGTTTTCTATTGCTGAGTGACTGAGAGGAGTGTTCTTAGAGCCTCGGATACCCCACAATTCTACATCCAGGCTTGGTAGGAATCATGGCCAAGGTCTCTGTGCTGGGAACTTGGCCCCAGTTGAAGCCCTCTTATCTTTGCCCTGACGGCTTTCTGAGAAGCTCTGGCTCCACCCTGCCATGTGGAGGGATTTGGGCCTAAGCAGAAATCCATTCCCCTCTGGGCCTTCTTTGCCACAGTCAGCCAGTTGGACTTGTGGGGCCCCAGTAGGTGTGGCGGCTGCCTGAGCTTAACATTTCTTCTTTTGGTGGGCAGAGGTGGGTAATAGGGTCTGCGCTGAGGATAACTCTCTGGACCTTGCTCTTGGGGTCATGGAAACCTAGCTCAGTAGTTTTTGGTGGGTTTGAAGAGTACCTTGTTCTCTCTGAGGTATTACTGAAGTTATAACTTGATCTTTCCAGCCTAGAACCTTCAGGTGGGGCAGGGTGGGGCTGGCAGAAGGATGTGTGTGGAAGTGAGGTGGAGCCTAGAGCTTAACCTGGAAAGGGTTTTGCTTTGGGGCTCTTGGCCTAGGATAAGGGCCTGTGACTGTCTTAGGAATGTCTCATAGTTCCTGAAGCTGTGGGTGGGGGTGCAGGGGAGCCCCGGAAGAGAAGCCAGCCCAGCCGGGGCTGCAAGCCCTGCCCTGGGTGGGGCTTCGAGTGCTGAATCATGGCTTTGGTGAGGGGGCTCCTCCCCAACCTCCAAGTTGCTGAGGAAGTCCCTAACTAGCAAAATAGGTTTAGGGCAGGAGGATGCCCTCTGGTCCTTGACTGAAGAAGGGAGTGCTAAGACAGAATGCTGGACCTATACCAAGTGCCCACCATGTTCTCATGTCCCAGTGAATACAAATGTCAGCTCCTGGTGCAGCCCCTCCCAGTTCCTGGCTCCCTGGCCAGCTGCAGCTCTCTATGCAGCTGTCTGGGCTGTTGGGCCTGCTTGGGGAAGCTCTGAATCTTTCTCTCCTAAGCAGATAGTTACCTCTGTGTTCTGGGAACTGCTGGCTCTCATAGTGGCCAGAGTCCCAGAACAGAGCCTCCTGTGGTGGCCTGTTTAGGGCTCATAGCTAAAAGGCATTTTTCCCAAGCAGGACAGGCTGTGCAGCATCCTTCAAAGGCATGGCTGCCAATGGTTCAGTCAGAAGCTGCAGCTTTCCTCCTGTCCCTTATCTGCTTTAGGATTCATGGTGCTTTAGCCCTCAAGAAGGGATGATGCTGATGGGTAGAACCTTTCAGGGTTCATGGCTAGGACAGCCTGGCCATTTCAGCCCTAGATCCTAATTGAGGACACACTAAACTATGTCGCCTGCGTTTCTTATGTCCCTTGTCCAGGAGAAACCCTAGAACAGCTCTTTCTCCTTGGCCTGCTAGAGAATAGGACAGAAGGGAATAAGGAGCTGCTAGAACTGCATCGGTTCCTCTCTGATACCCCACCCCCAGCCAGTGTAAGGCTTGTTCCTAGAGGACTGCCTAAACCTTTGCTCTATTATATTCCCAAGGTACCTCTTCCTACCCAGGCCAGATGGGCCTAGCTCACCAGCTAGCTGATTGTATGAGGTTGGGGACTGCTGGGAGCCTGCCCTTATTTCCTTATTTCCTGTTCCCAAGTTGGGGGGGGGGTCAGTCACGTGCTTGATTCATCTGCCTTTGGCTTCCGGGATTCTCCCCAGGCTTCTCCTGGTGATGTCATCATTAACTCCTCCCTCTCCAGGGCATCTTCTTTAGTAGGCTGTATTGGTGGGAATGGACCTGACCCATCTCTCTTTCTGGCTGGACTACACTGTCTGGGATGTTGAGGTTCAGGGAGATGGAGGGCATTTTCCTTATGGGTTTGAGACACTGTCCCTTAGCTGATGGTTCATGACCAGCCTACTTTAGCCTACTTTAGTGGTCTTCAGTTGAGGCAAAGAAGTGAGGGACAGACTCTTTCCAGTTGAGGAGAGCGACCCCCGGAGAGGACTGTCATGGGTACCAACACCACACCATGGGACTTCAGCATTATTATGCTTAGGAAATAAGGACTTGCTTAACCTTGGTTCATAGAGCACATCTACACTGGAGGGCGCGTGCGCGCACACGCACTCGGGCATGTATGTGTGTGTGTTTGTGTGTGTGCAAGAAAGAGAGAGGGGTGTGATAGCCAAGGTGGCTTCAGGCTGCCTGGTGGGCTCTGGGAAGCTCCAAAGTGCTGGACCTGGGTCCCAGTTATGTCCCTTAGGCGGGGTGTTTTTGTCTCTGAGCCCCAGCTTCCCGTAGCCCCCTTCTGGCAGCAAAACCCTTGGGGAGATGCAACAGGAGATGAAACTCCAGCTGATCTAACCCCCCAATTCTCATTGTAGGGCAACTATTGATGAAGTAGAAACAGATGTGGTTGAGATTGAGGCTAAACTGGACAAGGTAAGAGACAGACATGGTGGTATATAGAGGGCCCAGCATTACTCTGTCCACTCCAAGCCCAGCTTGGAACTATGGGATGACTCCAGGTATATCTGCCTATGTCTGAGATACCTGTTGGATGGGAAAGAGCTGCAATGCTTGCTGTGTCTAGTATGATAGGGGTGGGGCCAAAGATAAGGGTAGGGAAGGGGAGAGAGAGCAGGCTTCAGAGCCAGGAGAGGCAGGGGCTATGTGCTGTGTGGCCCTGTGACTCTGTGGGGACATATTCACACTCCAGCCCTGTGTCCCCTGCTTGAAGTTTTTATGTCCTGCCAGCCCTTCAGTCCAGAGCTGAGGTTCAGATAGCACTGCCCTCTCCTTCCATATGATTCCCTGGAATCTGGAATCATATGGCAGGTGCTCTAGTCTGTCCTTTGTCCTGAACTGCTAATGGGCCTTACTTGAATTCTGGCTGAAAGCAGCCTGGTCCTGTGGCAGATCTGAGTTATAGCTTGGAGAAACTGTCAGGCCCTCATTTTGCCCACTCTATCCCACTTGCAGCTGGTCAAACTGTGCAGTGGCATGATTGAAGCTGGCAAAGCCTATGTTACTACCAATAGGCTTTTCGTGAGCGGTGTCCGAGACCTGTCCCAGCAGTGCCAGGGGGACACCGTAATTTCGGTGAGGAGCCAATGTGGGGGTGGGAGAACCCCCCTAAAGGGTGTCTGCACTTTGCTTCAGTACACCTAACCCTAACCTATGGGCAGGGAGGAGTCTTGAGTGACTTGAAGGAGACACTACCTATATGGCCAGTCTGGTCTTAGTCCCCTGCTCATCCCAGTATGGTCTTCCCCATACTTTTCTTCAGGAATGTCTGCAGAGGTTTGGAGACAGCCTGCAGGAGATGGTCAACTACCACACGGTGAGCCCCATGGGGTATATGGGGTCTCTACTTCCATTTGAGCCTACACCATGACTTTTGAAGGCCCTACCTAGACCACAACAAAGCTGACTGGTTCTTAGGTAGCTGAACTGGTGACTGTGAGTGAGAAAGACCATGTTCTGCTCCTTTAATTTCTAGTAGCCACTCAGAGCCTATGAGTCAGTGACATGTGAGGGATGTTTCCAGGGGGAGCTGCCATGTCCCAACCATGGCCAGTCCAGATCCTAGGGCAAGGAGGCAGCACACAGCTCAGACCTAAGGGCAACAGTGTCTTGGGATGAGGAGACCTTGGAAGGTTCTTCTCTACTCCAAGCTAGGCAGAGCTTTCCTTCCCAGGCCAACTTGATACTGGGTGACAACCTCACTGCCACCCTGGCAGGGTGTGGTAGCCTCATAAGGCCCCAGTATTATGTGAATAGCCACAGTAGAAGAGGCCAAATCACTGTGAGGTGGGGGTAGACCATGGCCTGGAAACTAGCACCCCAGACTAAACAAGGGGTCTCTATTTGGCCAGATCAGGGGAAGCCCAGAAATAAACCAGCTTGGGATGGCTTATCCTGGCGGCTGCCAGTCTGTTTATCTCCCCCTGGCATGGCTCAGCCCTCTTCTGTGTGTCACTGTGGGTCAGGAGTATGTGTTTGTGGTGGTATGAAAACCCTTCAGTCCCCAGCAATCAGTTACCACCTTCCCCAGGTTAGGCCCTATAGGAGCTCTCTGCCTGACTTAGTCCTTCTTGTTGCTGGTAATCAGCCTTGAGGCAGCCCATATGTGCCACCCATGCAGATGTTGAAGGTAGAGTTTAGAGGCCTGCCTGACATCACTTTGACCTCCAGAGTGGCTAAGAGCCAGGTGGGAAGATGCACAAGTGACTACAGCTGTTCCCCTGGCCCCCAAGAGGCCACCCTGGTACACAGTAAGCTCTGTAGCTAGTGTTCTCTATAGAGAGTTGGAGCCCAGGAAGAGATGGGCAGGGGTCCTATTTTCTCCTGGTAGGGGATGGGACTTTGTC
Organism: Pachyuromys duprasi; assembly: GCA_028658305.1. Lineage (NCBI taxonomy): Eukaryota > Metazoa > Chordata > Mammalia > Rodentia > Muridae > Pachyuromys > Pachyuromys duprasi. The sequence goes on from CM053763.1 coordinate 124,578,721, forward strand.
TTTGGGGTCTTTTGTAGTGACCCTAATAAACCTCCACCCTGCCTCTATCTCAGATCCTATTTGACCAGGCCCAGAGATCTGTGCGGCAACAGCTCCACAACTTTGTTAAAGAGTGAGTGACCAGAACAACCAGCCAAGCCCCCAGCCCCATAGCCAAGAGCCATGGTGAAAGCTGAATTCCAAGTTCCATCTTCAGGATAAGAAGGCAGCATGCCCTTGGCCAAGACTTCAGCCTGTGAGAGGCCTTTGCCCTCTGACAGGAGGTTCAATCAACATGGGCAAAGGCTAGGAGATACGATAGACAGGGCAGGCTAGAGTTGTAGTTTATCCCCTATGCCCTAGAGGAGATTCAGGCTGACGTTTGGCACATGGGTCTGGAGTCAAGGATAAAGCTGGGGTCTAGACTAGACAGATCTAGGGTAAGCTGGTGAAGGGCTGGGAAGTCCTAAAGGAGGGAAGAGGGAGGAAAATGTTTGATAGAGTCCAGGATAGGGAGGCAAGAAAAAGGACCCTTCTCAGGAGCCATTGGGGGATGGTAGAGAAAGTGAGAGAGAGCTCAGGATATATAAAGCCTACTATGTACTCACTGCTTTTCTGACCTCTGATTCTTGGCACCTATACTGGCTGCCACCCAGGGATGTGCGGAAATTCAAAGAGACAAAGAAGCAGTTTGACAAAGTGCGGGAGGACATGGAGTTGTCCTTGGTAAGGAATGCCCAAGCCCCACGACACCGGCCCCATGAAGTAGAAGAGGCCACAGGTGCCCTCACTCTCACCCGGAAGTGCTTCCGTCACTTGGCCCTGGACTATGTGCTCCAGGTTAGCTGTGGGACAGTAGAAATGTGTCTTCTCCAATGGGTGGCATGATGCCCAGCAAAGGCCTGGAGCTAGGTTAAGCATTAGGGGGTGGGTACTTTGATCTTATACAGGAGGCCTCCTAGGATACGGGCAAAAATAAGAACTCTTGCATTCATCCAGATGCGACCTCACATTCAGACAGAGGGAAAGACTGTAGATCAATGGGAGGATGAAGCTGATAACATGCAGAGACCTAAGAACTACTTGGGGTTTTGGTACTATAAGGATCCAAGTGGATTCTGGAAAAACACAGGCCATGGGCTTCTAGGCCCTGACACCTCATCTGTTTGCTCTTCCTTTGGCAGATCAATGTCCTCCAGGCCAAGAAGAAGTTTGAGATCTTAGATTCTGTGAGTGCTTATGTTGGAAGGTACCTATGGGCATGGTTTAAACAGTAGGGGCTGGACCTCACTTGGACTCTACCCTCACCTGCAGATGCTGTCCTTCATGCATGCGCAGTACAGCTTCTTTCAGCAGGGATATAGCCTTCTACACCAGCTGGACCCCTACATGAAGAAGCTGGCAGCTGAGGTGAGTCTACAGGAGTGGCTCAGTGCCTGAGCCTTCAGTGGGGGCTCCTGGTCAAGGTCTTTCTGTGATACCCTACCCACAGCTGGACCAGCTTGTGATTGACTCTGCAGTGGAAAAGCGTGAGATGGAACGCAAGCATGCTGCTGTCCAGCAACGGGTGAGGTCCTGCAGCCCCATCTCCCTATGCAGGAGAATGTTGCTAAAGGCCCTTTCTTCCTGTCACCACTCCACAATTCTGATCTGGGGCACCAAGGACACATCCACAAATTCTGCCCTTCTTCCAAAAACTGTCCACTTACTACCCATTAGGCCTTGCAGCAATTGCCATCTGAATCTGCTCTACTCTTGATAATACAGCTGAAGAAAGAGCCCCATCTTTAAGGGCATCAATACAGTGAACCTGATCTATGGAAGGGTTACAGCTAGGGCCTGAAACCTCACTCCTTAGAGCAGTGGTTCTCAACCTTGCTAGTGCTGCAACACTTGAATACAGTTCTTCATGTTGTAGTGCCTCCCAATCATAAAATTATTTTGTTGCTACTTTATAACTGATTTTGTTACAAATTGTAACGTAAATATCTGATATGGAGCATATCTGATAAGTGCCTCAGGGGGTCATGACCTACAAGTTGAAAACCTTAGTGCCTTAGTGCTTGCAAGGTGTGGGGCTCTTTCTGGGGCCTTTGCTGAATGCCGCACAGTGGTCTCATCCAACCTGCCTGCCCAGAGCAGAGATTGGCTGCAGATGGGATAAAAAAAGAATCTGGCAGTGTTTGGGAGCAGAGCCATCATTCACTGGCTCTCTCTCTCTTTTCCCTCCCTCTTGCTTGGGCCTCAGACCCTGCTGCAGGTAAGAGAGCTGCACTCTTGGTTGTATGCCGACCCTCCCTTTCAGCACCGAGGACACCTCCTTACCTCAGTACTCCTGCTGCACTTTGGGAGGAGCCTGTAGGCCAGTTGCTGGCAGCAGCAAGATGAATCTAGCCAGTCCCACCCACTACAGGAGTGGTGGCAGCTGTGCCTGCCTTCCCCTGCTCAGGCTGAGAGCAGGTGATAAGGTCATCCCTCTGCTGGCCTGGCCTGTCAGACAGCAGGACACACAGGACACCCAAGGCTCTCTGGCTTCTGAATGGAGCTCTGTCAGGCAGCTGGAGAGGGTCCAGCTGGCAAAATGCATGAAACACTCAGGATGGCAGGGGGGTAGAGGGAGGGAGTGCAGCTTCCTTCCTAATCATAGCCTGCTTGTTCCTGCAAGCCTAGTAGTGGGGGCTGGAGTACTCAGGACCAGCTGTAAACACCAGGGATCTTCCTATGGTGTCTCTGGACAAAGGGCCTTGCTTGGTCAGGAAATGGTTGTGGTGGGCAGAGGTTCCCTGAGCATGCATCTAACCTTAGCTTTTGTTTGGGGTGAGCCTGGGAGGGCACTGGTTCCTTCAAGGATGGGCACTCCCCAAGGGCCAGCTCTGTCCTCCTTAGGACTTTTCCTATGATGAACCAAAAGTGGAGTTTGATGTGGATGCACCGAGCGGTGTAGTAATGGAGGGCTACCTCTTTAAGAGAGCCAGCAATGCCTTCAAGACATGGAACAGGTAAGGGCCTTCCTCAGGCAGGGCTGAGGGCAAAGTGGATGTGGAGACAGCTCTGCCTGACCTCCTGTCTTCCATTTTACTCACCCAGACGATGGTTCTCCATTCAGAACAGCCAGCTAGTCTACCAGAAGAAACTCAAGGTATGCTGGGGGAGAGGGTCACCTTTGGCCAGACCCCTCCCCATTTAGATTATGCTTAGAGAGTGTTGGGACAGGGCTGGGGACACAGACAGACAGCAAAGTCTGAAAGGTCAGGGAATTAGAAACACATAGCTTGGGTCTAAGGTGGAAGAGGAAGTGGGCGTGAGAGTGGAGAGTGTGTGTGTCCTGCCCACAGGACGCGCTGACTGTGGTGGTGGACGACCTTCGCTTGTGCTCTGTGAAGCCATGTGAGGACATTGAACGGAGGTTCTGCTTTGAAGTTGTATCACCTACCAAGTGAGGAGGCCCAGCCCCAGGAAGGGTTGTGGAAAGCCCTGCTTATCCAGGCTGACCAGCCCCTCCCTACAGGAGCTGTATGCTGCAGGCTGACTCTGAGAAGCTTCGACAGGCTTGGGTTCAAGCTGTACAGGCTAGCATTGCCTCTGCTTACCGGGAAAGTCCAGACAGCTGCTATAGTGAGGTGCTTCTCTCCTTCCACATGAGTATATGTATCTCAAAAACAGCTCCTGTGGGCTGCGTTCATGCTTGTGCAGTTTGTACATATGTGTATGTGCAGTGTTTGCATGTATACATGCATGCAGATTTGTGTTTGAGGGGCCCTAGCCTGTACTGATCCTTCTAACTGGGGATCTTCTGGGGAGTTGAGACAAGCTCCTGAAGGGCTGAATGGCTCCTCACACCATCTACTAGAGGCTGGACCGGACAGCGTCACCATCAACAAGTAGCATTGATTCCACCACGGACTCTCGGGAACGTGGTGTCAAGGGCGAGAGCGTGCTGCAGCGTGTGCAGAATGTGGCTGGCAACAGCCAGTGTGGCGACTGTGGCCAGTCAGATCCCCGCTGGGCCAGCATCAACCTGGGTGTGCTGCTCTGTATTGAGTGCTCAGGCATCCACAGGTAGACCTTCTTGACTCTGGCTGGAGAGGGCTGGTTGGGATTCTGAATAGACCAACACCTTGGTCCGTTTCTCTCCTCTTTCTGTCCAGGAGCTTGGGTGTCCACTGCTCTAAGGTGCGGTCCCTGACACTGGATTCCTGGGAGCCAGAGCTGCTAAAGGTGTGTGAAAGGGCTCTTGACAATGAAGCCCATTGGGGCCCCAAGGAAGCAGGGGTGGGATTTAGGTCTTTGAACTTGAACTAACACCCACATACACTGTGCCCCACAGCTGATGTGTGAACTTGGAAACAGCACCATGAACCAGATCTATGAGGCCCAGTGTGAGGGCATTAGAAAGCCCACAGCCAGTAGTTCCAGGTGAGATGGTAGGCAGCCAGCTTGGCCATGAGAGCCCCAGCCTGTGGGCACGGTCTCATGTTCACCTCTGATCCAGGCAGGACAAAGAGGCATGGATCAAAGACAAATATGTTGAAAAGAAGTTTCTGCGAAAATTGGCCTCTGCGCCAGCCCGAGAAGCCCCAAGACGTTGGAGAGCACAGAAGTGCCAGCGCCCTCACAGCTCCCCCCATGCCCCCACTACCCGCCGCAAGGTCCGGCTTGAGCCTGTCCTGCCCTCCGTCGCTGCTTTGTCCTCAGGTGGGAGGTCTGCCAGCAGCTGCATCTGAGCTCATGTACCTGGGCAGGTCTGGGGACAGGCTCAGCACAGCCCTGGGAAGAACCATCAAACCCTCAGTGTTGTGCTGAGGCAAGGCTCTGCCTGTCTTGGCATGACCTAAGGTATTCCCCATCCCCAGCCTCAGTTTCACTATCTGAACATGTGTCTTATCCCTTGCAGCCAGCACTGTGGAGCGCAAATTCCGCCGAGACTCTCTCTTCTGCCCTGATGAGCTGGATTCCCTGTTCTCCTATTTTGATACGGGGGCTGCTGGGGCTGGTCCACGCAGTGAGTCCTGGGAGAGATTCCCACACAGTGTCCCTCAAGGGCTGTACCCCACCGCCAGCCAAAGTAACGTAAGAGGAACAGTTGAGGCTCCTCTGTACAAATATGGATGGCACTAGCTCAAGAACTTGAAGAAGAGACTGAGCAGGGTGGTGATGCCACCAAAGTAGAGAGCAGCAGTTCTCAACCTGTGGGCCGTGGCCCCTCTGGGAATTGCATGTCAGATTTTTGTGTTACAATTTATAACAGTAGCAAAATTACAATTATGAAGTAGCAATGAAATAATTTTATAGTTGGGGGTCACCACAACATGAGGAATTGTACTGAAGGAGCATTAGGAAGGTTGAGATCTGTTGGGCTAGAATTATCTTGACCACCAATTCGGGGCTGACCACAAAACTGTCAAGAGTAATGTGTGGAAGCTGGGCATGGTGCTTTATACCTGTAACCCCATCACTCAGACGCTGAGGCAGGAGGATTGTAATGGATTCAAAGCCATCCTGGGTACATTTGTAAGACCCTTTCTTAGGGAAAAAAAAAAGTGTAACATTTGAAGTATGAATTGTGTGCACACAGGTGTATATGGAAGAACAATTGCATGCGCCTGCATTAATGGGACTTGAGTGGTGGCAGCAGAGGGCGCTGGATACTGCCCTAAGTCAGGCTCTACAGCTCCTTCCCTTGTTGCTTGGGTTGTGACTTCAGGGTGAAGACCTGGCTCTAAAGCCTAGAGGGTTAGGAGGGGCCACTCTCGGCTGTACTGGACAGGAAGGGCTCTGAGCTGTTGTTTGGTTTTCTACCCTTTCAGTCTAGGCAGCACCCTCTATGGTGTTCCCTAGTATAGGGCTAGTCCTGCCCCTCGAAGGAGAGTCCATTAAAGCGTAGGTGGGACTTCGGCTTTCCCCCAGTGTTCTGGGACCCTGAAGCTGAGGGTTCACTTTCTTGTGGTCCTCTAGGTCTAAGCAGTGACAGTGGTCTAGGAGGTAGCTCTGATGGCAGTTCAGATGTTCTGGCCTTCAGCACAGGCTCTGTGGTGGACAGCGTCACTGAGGAAGGTGGGTGTGTGCCTCTCTGTCTCCATATAGCTCATCATCCCAGCATCCTTGAGGGTATCAGCTCCCTGCCCTTCCCCCTACCACAGAGGGTGCTGAGTCTGAGGAGTCCAGCAGTGAGGTGGACGGAGAAGCAGAGGCCTGGAGTCTGGCGGACGTGCGTGAGCTCCACCCTGGGCTACTGGCACACCAGGCAGCGCGTACTCGGGACCTCCCTGCCCTGGCTGAGGCACTGGCCCATGGAGCAGAAGTCAACTGGGCTGATGCAGCAGATGAGGGCAAGACACCGCTAGTGCAGGCTGTTCTGGGGGTGAGCACAGGCGGGACCTGTGTGAAGAGCAGGACTGCACGTCTGCTGTCCTAGATACAGGCCAGACTTGATCCTGTTTGGGGGTGCTCATGGCAGGAGGTCAGGGCACAGTGTTCAGTCTGATTTCCATGGATCTCCAGGGTTCCTTGATTGTCTGTGAGTTCCTTCTGCAAAATGGAGCTGATGTGAACCAAAGAGACAGCCTTGGCCGGGCACCCTTGCACCATGCCACACTCCTGGGCCACACTGGGTGAGTTCTGTGGGTCTCTTTTGTGCTACCAGCCCCTCACCTTCCACCCATCTCAATAAGCTCCTCCACTCCCCAGCCAGGTCTGTCTTTTCCTGAAGCGGGGGGCTGACCAGCATGCCCTGGACCAGGAGCAGCAGGACCCATTGGCCATCGCAGTCCAGGCAGCAAATGCTGACATTGTCACATTGTGAGTCAAGCAGGGTCCCTGGGGTGCAGGGCCTATGTGGGAACAGAGCCACCTTACACTGTTCCCCTCCCCCAGGCTTCGCTTGGCCCGCATGGCTGAGGAGATGAGAGAAGCTGAGGCACCCCCTGGTCAGCCGGGGCCCCTGCCAGGCAGCAGTCCTACAGAGCTGCAATACCGCAGGTGCATCCAGGACTTCATTGGCCTCCACCTGGAGGAAAGCTAGGGCCTGGCTGGCCGGGCAGCTGAGGGAGCCCTTCTCTGACCCCAGCCTACCCGGCCTTAAAACCCTGCATGTTCCTGAAGACCCTAGCCCCTCATCTAGCCACAGACCTGCCTGTGACAACTGTGGGCCCACCCCAACAGCCCAGTACCCTGGTGTTTCTGGCTGGAATCCCTACTCTCTTGCGCTTCCCTCCTTCTGGCCACTTTGATGCTGAGCCAGAGGACAGGGACCCAAGCACTGAATCTTTTGAAGCCCCACATTTGGGGGCATCGCATGCCCCTCATATCACCTTCAGGTGGTCCTTCAGGGGTCTGGGCTGTTCATGGCACAAACCAGTCTTGAGGTCCATGTCACCTTGTGCCCCTCTGCCCTCAGGGCCTATTTCACCTTGTGCCCCGATGTTTACTGCCCCAGAACACTGACCTGCTAGCTAGGTCCTTCCTATATACCCCTAGAGCCCTCCCTCCAGCCTAGGGCTGGTGGCTGGCCACCAGCACCTTCCCTGGCAGGAGTGGCAGCCCACCCAGGGAATCAACCTGAGTACCTCGCTCAGTGACCCCGGCATCCAGGTTGGGCTTTGATGGTGCTGGGAGGTGGAGCTTTGGCCCAGGTCTTCCACCCAGGCTGGACGCAGGCGTCCCAAGGCTACGTGGCTGGCCACTTGGGTCCATGTGCCTGAGGGCCCTAGTCTGTCCTTGCCTCTCCAGAGGCACTGCCTGGTTTACCTGGGCCAGAGTCCATGCCTAAAGCAACTGGCACTTTCCACCCCGTGTCCACTGTTCTTTGTTACTGACTGAGAGGATTTTCTACAATGACCTCATTCTGACTTTGTCTGCATCTTTTTTCTGTGGACGCTCAAGGACCATCCTGATCCCAGCTCTGCCTGCTGCTGGGGAGGCCCACATAGATCCGCCCTGCTCTGCCTCCAGGCTTTACTCCTTGGGCTGGGCTTCTAATAGATCCAGTGGTCCCTTATTTGGGGGGAGGGCCCACAAATGCCTTCAATTTCTCTTTTTCTGGAGGAGTCCCAGGATAGAGGCTGGCCCCCTCTGCATACTATGGGGCCCTTGGTTAGGTCAAGGGCACTCAGTTGGTCACTATGCAAACACTGCTCTGGGTGCATCCATGGGCAGTAAGGTAGGCACTGGGTCAGGGCCTCTGACTCCCTTGCTTGATGACTGTGGCCCTAAGAAGCAGAATCAGCTTCTTCCTGCTTGAGCTCTGCCCACCACCTACCCTGCCACCTTTGGGCTGGCAGGACCCCACTCCTTCCTGCTCTGATCACACTCACTTAATAAATCTCTGCCGCTTGCACCCACTGCCTGCTCATTGCCGTATCAAGCCTTGCTTGGCTCTGTCTCAGCTGAAAGTTTGTCTGCGAGCAGCTGGAAGCAGAGCCCCAACATTGTCACTTCCAAGGAGGCTATATCCCAGACAAGCAACAGGGGCCTGATGCTTTGAGAAAAACTGGCACCTGACACCCTTAGTCCCTGTTCACTGGCTTCTCCTCTCTGCCTTTCTCTGAATTAGACTGTATACCTCCTTGATGAGGATACAGATGAACACTATCAGAATAGCTGAGGCTCAAGCTGGACACAGTGACACATGCCTGTAATCTTGGCACTCTAGGAGGCAGAGGCAGGAGGATCTCTGTGAATTTGAGGCCAGCCTGGTCTATAAAGCTAGTCAAGGATAGCCAAGGCTACACAGAGAAACTCTGTCTCAAAAAACAAAAACAAAACAACAACAAAAAACGGGTTCCATTCCTGTCCCTGATATGCACCCAGTGTCCTTACCTGCAGGGGGTCTGTGTGCTCTGCTCCAGGGTAGTGCTGAGGTACGTTCTGAGACCCGTAGCTCACCCTGATGTAGGCGATTGGGGACATACATATATGTGCATATATATGGAATGGCTGATTTTATTTGCAGAGTAGCCCAAGGTCAGTAGATGTCTTGGCCTGGATTTCCTTTTTTACTCCTGCTTACATAGGGGCCTCCTCAAAGCCAATGCAGGCTCTGTTTGATATGCATTTATTTGTCTGTGTGTGTGTGTGTAACATGTACAGACAAATGTGATACTAAACAGACTCCACCAGTACCTCTATGCACATGAACATGAATGGACATATGCTCATATCCGGAGTTTAGGAGTGTAGAGGGGGATTCTTAGCCCTGTCTTAGATCCCCCTCAACCCAGGAGGCCACCACCTGGTGAGGCAGGTAAATGAAAAGAGTCCCTGGTGTGTTGGACAGACTTCATTTCTGAATGCTCTCTGGGCCAGATTGCTAGTCTGGCCCACTCTGGGCAACTAGGGGGCTCACTGCTGCTACAGTTCCCCCCAATAGGCTAAGGGGTCGGATGGCTCTGCTGGGGTTAGTTCATTTGCCCTGAGGCATTCCTCTGTCTGCTCCAAACCGCCACCCCATTTCTGGTCTCTGGTCTCTCCAAACTGCTACACACCAACACTGAATGCCACCCTTTCTCTTTCTCAGCTCTCATATTTATACTCTCCGAGTCCTGGACCATGCCCTTCTCCATGCAGCCTGTAGAAGGCCATTACCAACTGGCAAAGATCATGCCCTGAATGTGACAATTAACAGGTGTGACAAAATAGAGCCCAACTAAAATCCCACACTTGGGATTAAAACATAAACATATTTATATAACATACAAAGAAACCAAAACTTCCATTACAAGAAGGGGTCCAGCCCACCAGTTCTGCCCTGTTGACACACCTTGGCAATCCAGGTCATAGTGACAGGACAAAACAGAGTAGTCAGCATGACTCTGGTGACTTATCTTCCCAGCCAAAATATCCACTTAGTAAAAGCAATTGCCTTCCTGAACAGCTGGCACACCTGAGCAGACACTGCTGTTGGTATAATGTTCTTTTGGAATGTATACACTTTACCCTTGTTCATTCAAATGCTGATTCCTCTCCTCCACTCTCTGGTTTCAATCCAGACACTGCATTGTGATCCTTATTCTAAGCATCACCTGTCTCAACTCTGTGTAAACATGCCAAAATAAAGTAACCAGCCACAATGTTGAGCAACAGAAAGGAAGCAGGAAGAGAGGGAGGAGCCAGAGGACAGGAAGGTGTGGGAGGCAGAGGAGGAGAGAGCTGGGAGAGCAAGGCTGGAGGAGAGGTCTTGGAATGATGTGGAGAAATGAACCGGACCTAAGATTTCACTAAAAGCAAGTATAATGGGTGAATCTAAATGTTAGGAAACTATGAGGGCTTGGAGGTTTAGGATGGAGTAACTATTGCCCAGCATTGTGTTAAATAAATCATAGTCTCTGTGTGGTGATTTGGTTATACAACTGTTTAGGATTAACAGCAGCTTTAATAAAAGATACACCAATAGTAAATATTGTTTCCTACAACACACAGGAGAGGCAGTTGCCACCAATGCTATTACACATGGTTAGGTGAGCTACAGCCCGTTGTCCCTGCCAGAAAAGCCTTAGAGGCCACGACACACCAGCTCCCTCACCTCCCTGAGGCCTGGAACTCACCAGTCTGAAGCCCACTTTTTACTGGCACCCAGATGACTCAGGTGCTGCAGATAAATCCCATGGTCCAACTGGAAGTGGAGTTTATGGTTAGGGACTTCAGCAAAGAGGGTGTCCCAGCTTCCACTAAAGTTGAACGTGTGGAGAGCATAGAAGTTCTCCCAGGCAAAGGCATCACGTACTTCCAGATGTTGGCAAATGAGGTTTGGCCTAGAGACATAGCCAATATTCCTGTGGAGAGTCTTGTGGGGTTTCCCATGGCACAGAACAGGGTGATCCAGCATTGTGTGGCTTCAGTGTCCCTATATGTCCAATGAGAACAACAGCCCATCCCCCTTCTCAACTTGAGAGAGAATCTGAATCAGGATCTGAGCCTATGCATTCTCATGACTTCAGAGCTGGTCATTTCCAGGGCCACCTGCCCTTTTGGCAGCCTCATACTCACTCCTAACCTGAAATTTTACTTGGTCCTTCCTCCTGAGGTGCTCTACTGTTGTTTTTTTTAAAAAAAGAAAATCCCAAATCATTTGATATTACCAAAGAAGACTCAGAAACCAGATGCTGAGGTGAAAACGTGCTAGCTCAGAGAGGCAGAGAAAGCACCCAGCTGACCTCAGCTCATGTTCCAAAGGAAAGACCCAAAAAGCCAAAAAGCTCCTTCTTCTCCATGCTGTCTTAAATACCCTTTTTTCATGTCCCTACTTTCTGTTAATTCCTGTCAGCTGGTTACTTGCTCCACCTCTTAACCTACTGTTAACTTTATTAAATCCTGTGTATAGAAAGCTCTTGGATTAAAGGTGTGTGTTAGGGCTGAGCCACACCATAATCACCTGTTTACAATAAAAATAAAGTCATTGGATTAAAGGTATGTGATAGGGCTAAGCCACACCAAAGAAGAAACAAGTAGGTTTATTTATCTATCTGTTTGTTTGTTTTTTTTTTGAGACAAGGTTTCTCTGTATAGCCTTGACTGTCCTGGACTCACTTTGTAGACCAGGCTAGCCTTGAACTCACAGAGATCCTCCTGCCTCTGCCTCCCAGAGTGCTGGGCTTACAGGAGTGTACCACCGAGCCCAGGTAATAGGCATGTTTTTACAGTTCACAATCTTGGGGTTGGTTCACAGTGGGATCAAATATACTGCAACACCCTACAATTGCAACCCAGCTCAGACTGACCTACAAAGTTCCCTTTCCCTTCATAACCCTGGACTCCCAGTATTCTCTGGTTGTTCTTTTAGGAGTGAAGCTGAGAAGTCCTGACTAGGTAGTGGTGTTGGGAGAAATGGAATCATAAGGTATCATCTGAGATCGCACCAAGTGAGATATTCCAGGCTGATAGAAATGTTAGGGAGCCCATACCTAAGGTTGACAACTCCCAGACCCTCACTGACCCGGGTTCATGTCACATAGAGTGACAGATGGGAAGAATTTGCACTAATGGACACTGCCATGATGACTGGGAAGCTCCAACACTGCTCTAACAAGCTGCCAGCTGAGGCTGGAGGCCCCCCGAAGCAGCTTCCCACAGATGGTGCTGTGGATGGTGGCATCCACACAGAAGAAAATGAAAATTACAGATCTTGAGAGCCATGGGACAGACCTGAATACAGACCTCAGAGGTCCTAGACACGGTGCAGGAGCTGAAGTGAGAGCCCCTGAATGCATGTGAGGTCAATGCACACCTCTGCATATACATGTATGTACCCATACACACTGGGTCGCATGGCCAGTGTATACCAAGCTCTCAGCTAACAAGTGCCACAGAACAGAAAAAAGCCAGAATCCTTTTCAGGATGAGCTCACCACCAGCTGAACCTTCTTGTTCTCCACCAAGGTGGTGATTGTATTGACCCCCTTCTTGAAGGACAGGTGGTCTCTTAGTTGGGATGTCCCCTTCCCCAGAAGCTTTCTACTCAGCACAGGCCAGTAGCCTCTGCTTCTCCTGTTTTGTGTCTGGCCTCTACTTGTGCACAAGCTTAAACAGCTGGGTAGCTGTTTGCCGGTCCAGGGCCTGGGTGAACTGGTTAATGGCAGGAGGTACCTTGAGCCACTTACAGAGGATGGCCCTTTGCTGCTGCAGCCTAATGTAGCGGGACAATTTGACGAAGCATGTGAGATCTCTTTTGGGCTGGATATCCTGCCCAATTCTAAAGTTCTTGGGCCTTTCCCAAAACAAAGAATTGACCACCTTTTTGGCCTCCTGTTTCTTCACGATGGCAGGGGCCCTTCATCCCCTTGGCCTTCTTTCCTTTTGGCATCTTGCTGGGATACAGAAGAGACCTAATGTATATTCTTTATCAATAGAATTCTGGTCATTATTTTTTTTTCTTGAAGGAATCACTGCTATAAATACTGTACTGGAATTTCTACTTCCACTGTCCAAAATTTTCAGGAAGATAAACCTATTTATTATGCTGAAGTCCATGTAGACTGGGAAATAAAAATGTGAGGTCTTAGAAAGTCCTACCTGGACCATTCTGAGGTCAGAAGTTAAGATGGACTGGTAGCAAGGAAGATAGATTTGACTCATTAGGAATAAATTGTCTGTCTTTAGAGCTAAGGCTTTTTAGCTCTGTTTAAACCCTAACTTACTATGTGGACTCTGAGAACAGGTTGCTGCCTCCTGTGAGCACAGGTGTTGTGCTCTTTCTTGCCTGGTTCCGTGTATTTATGGTGTGGTGAATATGAATAGTTTACACTTAGGCATCCTACACAGCACACACCTGGACACACAGTGGTGCCAGCCCAACCCACACATTGTCTGGTATCTTAGTTTTAATATTTTATTATTTTTTACATGTACATGTTTGTATGTCTATATCTGTGCACGTGCATGAGGTTAGGGACAACAACCCTTGAAGCTGGAGTATATAAGCAGTTGTAAGCTGCCTGTTGTGGGTGCTGGGAGTTGAACCCAGGTCCTCTGCAAGAACAATACATGTTCTTAACCACTGAGCCAGTGCTCTAGCTCATCTGAAATGTTTTTTGAGGTTCAATCCAACATATACTATACCCCATCAGGGGAGACATGCTAGTTGCCACCTCAGGCCAGCAGATCTAAAAAATGCCCTGCCCAGATTATCTTGAAGAGGTCCCCATTCAAACCCAGGAGCCAGCTCCGAAAGCAGAGCTCATGCACTTCTTAGTACCCTGAAGGTGGGCTCTTGTTCAGATGCCTCCATTCTTCTGCTGAGAGTGTAGTAGGCAATGGAGATGGTGACAACTCTAGCAGTCATGAAGCAGGAGGTACCCTGAAGCTGACTGGACCACCTTCTCTTTAAAACAGGCCACTGGGGGCCAGCCGGGAGAGAGAGAGGGAAACAGGCCACTGGGAGTCTCACTGGGAGAGAGGAAAGGGCCCAGGGTGGGTGGCAGTAGCCACAGCTGCTCTAGCCATAGAAGGGGAATTCTCAGGGAGGCAGAGATATAGGATCCTTCCAGTTGAGCCTTTTCACCCTGAGCCTAGCAGAAAAAACTTACCCTAGTTTTGGTGATAAGGTAGCAGGATTGGAGGGGAAAGAGACCTGTTTTTGACTAGGACCCACTTGGGAGCCCCTGAAGCTCAGAGCTTCCACCAAGCCAGAAGGGACCTCTGCTTTATATCCATCTGCTTGGCTTTCGGTGAAGCACTAACCACAGGTGTTTGTGGTTGAGAGACACTGGGCGGGCCCGCCTCTCCCAGAACACAGGTGTTCCTTGAAATCAGCCACACAGCTGCTGGGATGGGAACTAATTGTAGGAACAACCTAAGGCCTGGGTGTGCAGATGGTACCAGGTGCCCTAAGTGGGTGGGAAGTCACCCTCTCTAGTGCATCTGTCACACTATCCACTGGGACATGCTAAAGCACACATGAAAGCCACACACACACCGAGACTCCATTCCACACTCAGAGACCAAATCAGGTAGTTGATGTGTAAAACTAAAAACAGGCTAGCTAGATGCCAGAACCCCTGTTCTTGTCTCTTCTGAGGAGCCTTAGAATGACCAACTATTCTTACCATACCTTCCAGCCCAGTTTGTGGGGTGAGCACAAGCCTTACCATCCCTTACCTAGGACAGATTATGCATTCCTGACTAATCAATTCTAAGGACCTAGGTTAGACCGAATGAGGAAGTGCCCACTCACACTGCATCCAGCTGAATTCTGACTGCCAAAATGGATGAGGTCACCAGCCTCTTGGTTCTGGAAGCAGACAGCAGCCACTGATGACAGCCCAGGAGAAGGAAGTTATGCTGAAGTAGAATAGCCAATCAGTTTGGGAATCACAGCTTGTCACTCACCAGCTTTGCAGTCTTCCCAAAATTATTCAACCTTTCTGAGCCGGTTTCCTTAAGTGTAAAACGTGACTAAGGCACTCTTTAAGCCTTAAGTTCAAAAATAGTACTATTTAATATGGCTGATGAGGGACTCCCAGATGCAGCACAGGCCCTGCGGAATCTTTCCACAACTGAGCACTGTTCCTTTGGAGGAATGGGAATGGACTTGTTGCTATGTTATATCCAATGGCAGAAGAGGAAGAGCCTGGGCTAAGTTGTCTGAACTAGAACAACTCAAATCTCCAAGTGTTGCTGGGGCTGGAAAAAGGAAGGAAAGAAGGAAGGAAGGAAGAAGGAAGGAAGAAATATAAGAAGAAAGAAAAACACGAGGAGTAAAAGAACAAAAGGATGAGAGAAAAGAATGAATGAACACTGTCCTCCAATTTAGCCCTCCTCACTTCTTCCTGGGAAACCCTGACGGGACAACTGCAGAGAAGGCACAAAGAGGGTCAGCTTTATGTTTTACACTTGGTCCAGGCCTCAGAGTAAGTGGTGTGTCCTTCTTGCTGGCCTGTTTCACTCTTGCTTCCCCAGGTTCTGTGAAGGGGAGGCTGGCGGTATGATAAGGGTGTCTACAGTTACTGATACACCGGCCCCTGTGGTCACTACTCACTACATGTTGAAAACTATGGAAAGGGGCTGGAGAGATGACTCAGTGGTTAAGAGCCCTGGCTAAGCTTTCAGAGGACCCAGCAGCCACATAGTGGCTTACAACCATATGTAGCTCCAGTTCTAGGGGATCCAGTGTGTTTCTGGATTCCATGGGCGTAAGGCATGCACATGGTGCACAGACATTCAAATATAAGGGTGTTTCAGGGAAAATACGAACACACATACCCTGGCTCGGTGGTGCACGCCTTTAATCCAGTACTCAGGAAGGCAGAGGCAGGAGGATCGATGTTAGTTTGAGACCAGCCTGGTCTACAAAGTGAGTCCAGAACAGCCAAGTTTACACAGAGAAACCCTGTCTTGGAAAAAAAAAATATGGTGAATGGGAGAGAGGGAGAAGGAGGGAGAAAGGACAAATAAATGTCCCTGGACCCTCTTAGTACAGGCCCTCTGCTATCTCAGAAAAGACACTCCCCTTACTTCCACCCCAGGCCTTACAGGTACCCAGCCACAAAGGTAATCAAGAACTAGGAATGGGCAGTGTCCACTCTGAGGACAGGAATGCCTTGGGGCTACAGGTACCCGGCATTTCATAGGACTCCAGGCTCAGTTCTTCCCCTGGGAGTCTTCAAACCTGGGTGTAACCCAGAGTGCACCATGAGAAAGTCTTATGCAACTTATGTGAAGCACACAAGATTCCTAGTAAGGAGAGACCGAGGGCTGGTTTATCTGAGGTTCCTGGGCCTAGACTGGAGCGGGATCTTCTTGGTATTTCTGCAGAGACCATGCATTGACTACAGAGTAAGTTTCAGGACAGCCAGAGCTGTTACACAGAGAAACCCTGTCTCAAACAAACAAACAAACAAACACAAAAAAGAGAAAAGTTTTAGAGAATTAAATGAAAACCAAAGGATTATGAGATTAGTGGTGATGGAATGAATAGTCCTTTACTTTTTGTTTTCCTCTGTCCCAGACCAGATAGCTCTTCTGATATGAGACAGAGATTTTGGGTTTTTCTTTAACAAGTTTAGAAAAGGAGAGCCATGCTCCAACCCCAAAACCAGTTTTAATTTTCAATTGAATTGGGACCACATTTGCCACTTATGTCTGTAGAGGGCAGCAGAGACAAGCATTGGGGAACCTGTGAGGCGCAGGGACTGTACAAACCGGGAAGCCAGCGTGGAGCTAGAGCGAGGTGGAGACTTCTAAACCCCAGAAATCTCAGTCTTGAGATCAGCGTGAGTAAGGATCGCTCCCTCCCTGTTCTGTGCCAGCACACCCTAGCGCACGTAGTCTCGATCCCCTACCTCGGAAATTCTCGGAATAGCCATGCGGCATGGCTCCTGGAATTCCATTCCATGTAAATAAAGCACTGTCCGCATCCCAGCCCTAACCAGTGATATGAGTTCACCCCAGAAATCCCTTCCCACTCCCTCAAGGTTCACATAGCCCTGGATCACCCCAATAAACTGGCACAACTGCTTCACCAGAGC
>CM053763.1:124595757-124607169 GCA_028658305.1 Pachyuromys duprasi
TGGCTCCACTTTATCCTTCCCAGCCCGGTGTGCAGCGGTGCCGGAAGCACAGGAATCCGTTGTGGGCCGGCCAACTTCCTGTCTAGCTGGTTGTCTAGTGGGAACGGCATGACTGCTTAGGCAAAATGGTGGCGTGGGTGGGGGCCTCCGAGCTGGGATTTCAGTCTAGTCACCTGGAGATAATCGATACCACTTCCCTAATTTACTCTTTTTGGGAGGGTATTTTCTCTTGATGATCCATCCTTTTCTTCAGATGTTTCACTTGTCCAGCGATCTCTGGATTCCTTAGTTGGATGTTTTTATTCTCCTGGAAAGATAGAAACAAAACCTTGCCCCAACCCTGAATCTGGGGGATTCCTTTTTTGGCAGGTTATATCTTCCCTAGGGCAAAATGTCTTTTGTCATCTTTCAATTGAAATTAAAAAAATTCTTTTGAAATTTAGAAACTAAATATGTCTTAGTATGTGTGAATAAATGTACCTATATTCTGCATTCTCTTTAATTGTAAATTCAAGGTTTAAGTGTGTTTGTAGATCACAAAGGACACTCACTTTGAATTTCAGCCTGCCTTTCGCAAGGGGCTTTTAAATTTAAACCGCTGTAATGCTTACGTGCCTGCCTCTGCCAGTTAGGATTAACTGTGTGTGCTTCCCAAGCGTTGGGATTAAAAGTATGAACCACCGCCTGGCTGTGGATTCCTTATAGTAGTTATTCTCATAGAGTTGTCCTGGTTTAATTTGGTTCTCCATCCCTCCCCCCCCCCCTTCTTTAGAGTTAGGAGTAAACATTCATGTTTTTAGAGTGTGTAATCTATCATTCTTTTTTATTTATTCTGAATTTGTTCCCTGAAAAAATTTAATATTCTAGTCTTAATTAAACATGATGTCAATTTGTCCATGATTTCATTATTTTCAGATGTTTTGTCTGTCTTGCCTGTATGAGCTACATAGTTTGATGTCTTTTCTTTGATAAATTTTACTAGGTGTTGCCATTTCCATTCATGCCTCCCATGATATCTTTGCCATTTTCCTGCCAGTTGGTGGTTTTCCATTTTGATGACCATTTAGCTATACCATTGCACACGCACCATGAATTGGAGAAGCGATTTTTCTTTTGCTTTCCTAGTTTTTTTTTTTATCTCATGGCCAACAGTGCTGTGCTGGTTTTGTGGTTCCTTCCTCAGTACTGGCCAGTCCATTCCCTGGTCTATAGGCTGCTGTTTTCTGTTAGTTTTGGTTCCATCAGTGGTTGATAAACCATCAGTAAACCACGTTAGCCAAATGTTGTGACCATTCTGTCCATCCCCACACTTCATTAGGTACCTCTCTTAGGGGAGGGTTGAGCAGTTTAGGCAACTGACAATTCCTCAGTGCAGGAAGGCACAAACATCCTGGTCACAAAGGACTTCAAATAGGTGCCAGCTCCACTGTAATACCTTTCCTTCCATGGCTAAGTCTGCAAAGGACTCTGCCTCCCAGTAGATCCAATCCACCATTGTAAGGGACACCTTACAATAGGGTGGTTGGCAATGGTTAGAGTATAAGGCTCTCCATGCCTGGTATAATATCCAGATTTTTTTTCAAAGACAGAATATTTATTCTCCATATATAGAAAGTGTTTGCAATAGAAGTCAAAAGGCAAATGTTGGTGGACTCCTTTTTTGCTTTATGAAGGGTCCCCAGTTGCCAATTCACCAATAAATTCAATATCCATAATTAGGGTATCATCTGGTTCAATACTGGTCAGGGTTGCATGCACGGGGAAGAGCTTACCGGCAGTCACAAAAGCTGTCCCTGTTGGAAACCAGCTGCCTTTCTAATAACCCTATACAGGCTTTTTATAATAATCTGTAAATATGGTATGTGATTTCTCTAGTGTGCAAACATTTAGGATCTGTATCTGATTTTGTCCCTGGGTGGTGGGATTAAAGGCATGCACCACCGCCTGTTCACTGGAACTCTAGAATTTAGAAAACAACTAATTTATAGAGATCTGCCTGTTTCTGCTGGGATTAAAGGCATGGAATACCACCACCCTGCTCAAAATTCTATCTTAGCTCCAAAACACTCCAACTCTTAAGAGATTTAGAAAACAAGTTTGAACTATAGTAGCCCTTTGAATTTATTTAAAACATTTTCTGTGGCCCATGATAGCTCAGTGTCGAACTGAAGACCTAGTAAGGGAAACAGGGACTATTTCAGTCATGAACTTGATGGCTGACTCTTTGACCCTCCCCCATACATGCCAGGGAGTAACAGCCTGGCTAGATCCCAGGGGAGGACATTGCAGCCAGCCCTGAGGAGACAAGATGAGCTGGGGTTGGATGGAAGGGGAGGAGATCCTCCCCCGTTGGTGGACTTGGAGGGGGCAGGGAGGAGATGAGGGAGGGATGGGGAGGGTGGGAGGGAATGAGGGAGGGGGCTACGCCTGGGATGCAAAGTACCTAACTGTGATTGGTATAAAAATAAATAAATTTTAAAAAAAGACAAAAAAAAATTTTCAATCTCTTAACTGTGTTTTTAATACCAAACAACAAAAATATCCTTTTTATTTAAGAAAAAAACCCTCAAAAGCTGTCCAAGATGTCCAAGATGGCATGGGCCATGTGGCAATCTACAGTCTAACACTCTAACATTGAATTAAGATGTATGGTTTAAGAAAGCCCAGTTTTCATTTCATGTCAGTAAGGCCAGTATGCCTTTGGTAAATTATCATTTGAAAATATCATTATTATTTATTTTTATTTTTTCATGCCTGATCAAATGAAAGGCATTTGTTCATCTTCATAAGCTAGTTTGGACTAAAAGACCATGCTGTCTGATGAACTCTCACCTCTCTTTATTCAGGAGGTCTCTCCTGTTCAAATCTAATCATTATTCATCTTGATGGTAAACACAGCTTTTCTTCTCCTGTGGAAACAAAGGCAAAACCTCTTCCCCAATGTAATATACACCCTGGTTTCCATGCTGAGGTCAACACATCATAAAATATACAGAATGATTTAATTCAGCAGTTTTTTTCTCCTATCCAGTGTTTCTCCCCAGGTGTTGTTCTTCTCATCAGCATTAAAAAAAATCAAAGTTGGGGGCTGGAGAGATGCCTCAGTGGTTAAGAGCACTGTCTGCTTTCCAAAGGTTATGAGTTCAATTCCTGGCAACCACATGGTGGCTCACAACCATCTGTAATGTGAACTGATTCCCTCTTCTGGCAGGTGTAAATGCAGATAGAACACTCATATACATAAAATAAATAAATCTTTTAAAAAAAATCAAAGTTAGGGCTGGAGAGATGGCTCAGTGGTTAAGAGCACTGTCTGCTCTTCCAAAGGACCTGGGTTCAATTCCCAGCACCCAGCTCACAACTGTCTGTACCACCAATTCCAAGGAATCTGACACCTTCACGCTAATGCACATAAAATTAAATAAATTAAAAACATCAAAGTTAATAAAACATTGTGTAATCTATTTCTGGGAGTCTTTCTATTTATTAAGCAAAAATTTTTAAGTGTGATTAGGTTTTTCTATAACTGCTTGTTCTGTAGGATTGTGAGTGTGGATACCTGTAGTATATTTTATATTGCAATATGCATTTTTACCAGAGACACATTCTGGAGCATTGTCACTCTTAATTTGTACAGGTATCCCCATGCCATAACTTCTAATAAATGTTTCATTTCAGAATCAGCCCTTTCAGAACTTAAAGTAGTTGCCAATTGAAATCTTGACTATGTATTTATGGTATGGTTCACATACTTTAATTTCCCAAACTCTGCAAAATGAAACACATGCATTTGTGAAAGGACTGGTTGATTCTTCAAGATGTTGAGGATTTAGCTGCTCTTGTACCAGCGGTCCTAGTGCCTGTAATTTTTCTGATGTCAAAGGCTATTGTTCCACCCACATAGGCTTGTCAGTAAACCATTTTAAAGGCAGGGCAGTTGATAGCTTTGAAAAACCAACAGCTGTTCTATCCTGCTTGTATATAACCTGGACAGTCTGTGACTGTTCTTGATAATACCTTTTAATATTTTTCTCAGAAGCATTTTTTATTTTATGGTTTCTGAGATTGGAGGAATGGTAGTCTGTGTTTTCCATTGCTGCAACAAATCACATCCCCATAAATTCATGACAATATTAGCCACATACAGATTTAATTTTCCTATTTGTCCTCCTGGCTCTAAACACTTGATCAATCTTGCACTTTGGTTTATCTGAGATAAATTTCCAATCTGTAGAAGCTGAATTCTCCTGAAGAGGTCAATCTGGATGCCAAGATTTTGGTGATAATAGTTCTATCTGCTCTTGTGTCTACTAAACCTTCAATTTCAAGGCCATGTATTTGTATTTTTAGTTTTGTCTCTGATCATTTATAACAGTTTGCCAAAATACTTATTTTCTGGGTTCTCCTAATGTTTTTGTTTTATCTTCTGAAGCTATTCTGTCCTTGAATACATCCAGAGCTGTTTTTAACAACAGGCAGCACATCTTTTAATTGCTCTGTGGATGAGTTTCTTCAATGCTGACAGGGAAAGGTTAAATCAAATTTGCTATTGAGGCCTTTGGAAGGCCCCCTGGGGGAGTTCTCTGAAGGCAAAGGCTTACCTCACCTGCCCCTTGTTGATCTGCACTCATTAGTCCAGTGCTGGCCTTTGCCACACCTTCTGCATATGTCAGAAGTCTGGGGCCCTCTTTTTTAATTATCTCTAGGAAAGACGAAACATTGTTTCTAGGAGCGCTTTACATACAGCCCCTTTTCAGATGACCTTGCCACAACTAAAACATGACATTTTGATTTTTCTTAAAACTTTTAGAAATTAATTCTCCTATCAGAGTAGCATCATAAACTACATTTGGCAACAACAATATTGGAAGCTGGTTATCAGTTACAATGGTGAACATTGTGGAAAGAGGAAGCTAGGGCCATAGAACAACAAAATAGGGCTAAAGGTATTAATATTTCCCTGGGATCAGTTGATAGACGAAGGTCAATATGCTGAGTTCACAAAGGCAGCTTGAATTTGATGATCACACCTTGCTGAGATGTCATTTAGCAGCTTTCAGTGCTTGGGACAAGGTTGAAGAATCAGGAAAGGGGAGATCCAGTATCAGCCACATTTCTAATTCACTCATCAGTTGGTGCTGATCTTGCCTTTAAAGGTCTAATCATCCCTTTGCATTTTGAATTAGCAGTTTCTTTTTTAAATAATTTTATGTACATTAGTACCCATGTGGGTACTGGGAATTGAACCCTGCTCCTTTGGAAGAGCAGACAGTGCCCTTCACCACTGAGCCATCTTTCCAGACCTTGAATTAGCATTTCAAAGGCTAACAATTCAATTAATATTTGTCTGACTTCTGAATTTGATACTATTCTATTTACAGCTAAAGTCAATCTTTGCAAAAACCAAACAAACCAGTGAAGGCTTCTTTTGGGCCATGTATAATTTTGTATTGGGCTGTGTATAATGACTCATACCTCTTCCCTGAAGTAGCCTGGGACACCCTAAGCACTACTTGGTTCAGTCTCCAGCTGCTTCTAAAGTGACCACTGAGGATGTGAGACACTCCAGGTCTTCTCTTGTCCAGATCCCAGTCCTATTTGCCATGCAAGGTGAATTCCCGACACTTGCCTGGGGCAAGTTTAGTAAAGCCATTGTATCTGGCATGAATTTCAGAGTGATGGTACCAAGGCTTTGAAGAAGTCTTTTGTAAATAGTCAATGGTTGTTATCTGAGGTTTATGGGGTTGCTCTTCAGAAGGATTTAGTCCTGAGATTTACCTGGCAAACCAAGTAGTTTCTTGTGGCTGAGAACTGCTTAGGTAATGGTTCCTTCAGACAACTCCTAGATCAGATAAGAGGTTTTGGTAAGTACAAATCGACTTGCCAAAAGTGCCTTTTGTGTAACAATAAGTAGGCTCTGCCAAATAGATTCGGGGGTCAGTCCTGCAGAGGCTGATCCCCTGATGCTGAGAAGCCTTAATTCATTCTGTAGTGTCTCCCTTTCTTTGATCATCCAATGTAACCCAGAACACTGATACTTGCCACATCCAGCTTCCAGGAGCCTATACACGCTTGAGTTCACAGGCAAATATAAAGGGAAGACGATGGGACAAGGGCATGGGTGTGTGAGTGCGAGCGAGCGAGCAAGCGAGCGAGCGAGCGTGGAGTACTGGAGAAGCCTGGACATCAGCCTACTCAGCCAGCTTCTCCAGCTGTCAGGATCCAAATTAGTACCCAAGCATCCCCATTGGCAGCCTCCTGTCTCAGCCTCAGCCAGATGGTCTGGCCAAATGACCAAGCAGTGACACCTCCCCTCCCCGGGGCCAGGAAGAAACCGTGGGAGAGGAAAACCCTTCTTAGAGCATAATAATGGTATTCATGAACTGGGTGGAAAACTTGGTCCAGACACACAGGAACTATTTTTATAAAAATAACGGCTGTCCCCAGGGTCTGGGGGCTGTCGCGGGGTTGGAGAGCGGCATATGTTCGTGCTCATCAGTTGCGCTATACTCGGGGGTCGGTCGTCATGGCTAGAAGGGCAGCGAGGGCGGGCTTAATGACCCTCCTTCTCCAGGCCCGGAGCCCTCGCGTTAAAAGCAGAGCAGACAAGAGTGGATCCTGGGCCAGAAGGTAGTCGGTGACGGTCCTAAATCGTGAAGAAATCAGCCACTCGGCCAGACCGTATTCAGTCCCGGAGCGTCCTAGAGAGGTCAGACAGGAGGCACAACCCCCTCGGAGCTATTCTCCAGCGCGCACGCGCCAGCTACGGTTTACGCAGTAGCTGGACGCAACTACACCCGCAGAGCCGAGACACCTTGGAACCGAAAGTAGAGACAAGTTTCCTGGAGAAGTGCTTCCACCCGCAAGCAGCGCACCGGAAGCGGAAGCGCCGCGTAGGCCAGCCCCTGGACGGCCATCTTGGAAGCTGAACGGCGGTAGCAGCGGAGACGCTGCGGCGGGTGCGGTGGGCTAAGTCCCAGCGCGGGTGCGGCTCACGGCGCGGGCCCCACTCTTCCGCACCCTGCTCCGGCCTCGACCACGGCGAACCTGAACGCGGCGGCGGCCTTAGGGAGAGGTGAGCGCTCGTGGGCTGCGCGGGGCCTTGGGCCGCTCGTTCGCCCCGCCGGAGCCGGCCTCAGCGGCGGGCGGGGACTCCGGGACTCCGCACGTCCGGACCCCGTTCGTTACGTCGCCGGCTGTGCCCCGACCCGGAGCGTCCCTGCGCGGACCCGAGGTCGGTTACTGCGGGCGCTTGGGATTCCTGGCTGGGGTTAGTCCTTCGGGCAGGGTAAAGATTTGGTTTGCTACGCGGCAGAATCTCCCGCGAGGAGGCCTGTTGGTCGGTGTACTTGAAATACTTCCAGGGGGAGCCGGGGTTGATCTTTAAAACCGTATCGGGTGAGTTTGTGTTGTGGGGTAGCAGCCGTTGAGTGGCCCCTCTCATCCTGAACAGTTAGAAACTTAGGCTACTTGATAAACCCCAACAGAAACGAGCGTGTCCACAGTTATGCCCTTGGGGGTAATAGAACATTTGACAGGAAGAGTGGGACTTGGGCCCCGAGCAAGACCCTGCCCTTTTCGGGGAGCGCAGTGAGGACGGCAGATGATTATTCACCGTTGCTAACTGCAGGCTCCCAACCAATGACCTCACTTCCTTTTCAGTGTACATCACTTAGTAGGTATATGTTTAACCCAAGTCAAGTTCCCAACATTTTATCGGATCCAGATAGAGGACTAGGCCATAGTCCATTGTAAGCTAACAAGTTCATAAAAATATGCCTTTTCGTAAGTAGTGGTACAAAGGTTTGTTCATTCCAGCTGTGTGTAATGGTCATTTAGCTTCAAGAAAAAAAAAAGAATTTTAGGATTGTATTTAATTGGACAGTCCTGTGTATGAACTTCAGGCAGAGCTAGGTGTAAGAACTTGGAATCATTAGTCTGCACATCATGGTGTTCCTGAACTCAGTGTCAGCTCCGTTCTCAGGTGTGTGTGAGAAAGTGTTGTAGCTGCCCTTATGAGCCTCTGGGTTCCTCCAACTGTGAAGTAATCCTGGAGGAGGTAAAACTCCCTGAAAATCCTGGCCTTGGATTTGTCAGGTACTCTTCTGATCAGTCAGACTAAGGTCTTATCCCACACTGTCACCTGACCTGTCTATACCAGTGTGGGAGAGTGATGTCCAAAAGAAAAGAACTACCACCTTGGCACAGTGATGAAGGACCCTGCTAGTGACGGGTTACTTCCTTTCACTTGCAATTCCCCCAGAGAATCATGAAAAAAAATTGCTGTTCTGAATGAGGTAAAGGAGGTTAGAGCAACTGGTAGTTGAATTATAAATATGATTTTTATATCTTTAACAGCGAGTTTGAGGCTGGAGATGCAGCTTTGTGATAGAACACTTACCTACCATGTGTGAGGCTCTAGGTTTAATTTCTAGTGCTGAAAGGAGAGAAAAAGCAAAGCTTGTCATAGCGTAGGATGTCTTTAATATCAGCACTTGGGAGGCAGAGACAGGAAAACCTGTGAGTTTTAGGCCAGTCTGGTCTACATAGTCAATTCCAGGACAGCCAGAGCTATGTAGTGATATCTTGTCTCAAAAAAATATTAAAAACAAGTAGGAGAGGGGCTTTTGCCTTGTGACTGACTAGGCAAGATTGTTATTTTGTTTGTTTGGTTTTTTGAGATAGGGTTTCTCTGTATAGCCCTGTCTTGGACCTTAGCCTTGAAGTCAGAGAGATTTTCCTCTCTCTCTCTCTCAAGTGCCAAGATTAAAGGCTGCCACAAAACTGGACTTTTTTTTTTTTTTTAAAGACAGGAAGATGTATTCCAGGCTGTTAGGCTCTTAGCTTCGGATGACTTTGAATTATGATCGTCTGTCTCTACCTACTGGAATTACAGATATGTACCACCATGCTCTGCTTTTGTGGTGCCAGGGATCAAACCCAGGGCTTCATGCATGCTAGGCAGGCACTTAACCAACTATGTTACAACTAACTGCTGGTTTCCTGTGTTTGTGTAACTTTGATTATATAGCCCAGCTGGTCACCTAGCTAAACCCAAATACAGTTGTGTTGGAATTATAATTTTAATTAATTATTATTATTTTTTGCATGTTGGAATATTTAACTTCAGGGGTGAACATAAGAGAAAGAACAAGTCTTGTGGTTTTGCTTGTGGATCATTGGATATTGCTTTGTTTCTTACTAGGTGCTGGGCAAGTTGAGCTCTCTGGCTCACATGGCTTCTGAAGCCAAGAACTTGGGGACAATGCTTTCTGGAAGCATTTCTTGGCCATGCTGGACTGTAACCTTGTTCCTGGTGTGAGCATTCTTGGAAGCATCAGGCAAAAGCCCTTGATTCTGCCAGAAAGGTTCTTGTGCGCTATACTCTTAGACAATGGGGGTTGGGTTGGTGTGGTTGTGAATGACAGAAAAGGAAGCATTGGTCTAGGAAAATCAGGGAAGCCCCTGATGGCTGGAGCTCAGAATAGAAAGGGAGGGATGTCAGTGTATTCTCCACCAGTCCAAATTGGGCTAGGAAGAGATTGGCAGATAAAAAAGCTGTTGTCATTTATCTGCTGTCTTTGGTGGGGAATTGTCGGTTAAATTGCATTGACTTTAGTGCATAAGATGAAGTGTGAAGAGATTGGAGGTTCTTGTGCCTGACAGGAAAGTCATGTGTTCCTGCATTATGGTTGTTGGGATTGGAAGGAAGTGAATAAGTAATACGTGGATTGTGGCTCACTCATCCCCTCCAATTGAGAAGCCACATGGGTACTCTTTTTGAGACTGCATATGAGAGGATTGTGGTAGATACCCTGGCTAAGCCATTTCCACTGTAGGCCCTGAGATACAGAGTAAGCACATACCAAGCCCTGGTTGTCCTGCAGTATCAGTAGAGGAGGCAGATATGTAGCCTGTGATGATGGTGTCTACCAGAAATTACTCAGGCCAAAAGGTTAAAAGTTGTTAACTCTCAAACAGTATGTATAAGCAAGTATTGAAGAGAGTGAAAGAACATGTGGCTGTCTGCTGGAAATAAGTCATATAAAGGCTAGGATAGGGTAGATTTATCTAGTCTGGAAGATTAGTGATATTTGCTGATGTCTAGAATCATGGTTAAAGTGACCAGACAGCACTGTGTGAGACAGGTTAGTAGGGATAGAATAGCCAAGGAATAGTGGGAAGAGGCTGCAATGGGCAAATCTGGGCTTTCAGTGTCGAAAGGTATGGCCGTTTGTGACTGCCTGTGTCTAAACTACTCTGTCATAGATTTAAATGTGTGTGTGTATTTAAATTTAAATGTATTTATTTTTAGCAATGGGGGTGTGTGTGCCAGTGCATGTGCATAGAGGTCAGAGAACAGCTTGTGATATTCAGTTCTCTCCTTCTGTTATATGGATCTTGGGACTTGAATTCAGGTCATCATACTTGGTAACAAGTATCTTTACCCACTAAACCATCCTACCAGCCTGTCCTCTCCTCTCTAATTTGTATATCCCCAAATGGTCTCTCAATTGTATTTTAGACTCGCTAGTCTGGTTGTAGAATTGTGTGTGTGTGTTTCTGTCTTAAATTATAAGAGAGAGAAAAAAAAACAGGAGCTCTTCTGACACCACTGTAGAGGGAACCCTGTTCCCTCCATCACTGCCTTTTTCTCATTTTTCTAGAGTATAGCTGAGTCCCTGATTAATCCCCTCTCTCTGTTTTTGAGACAGTCATTGTGTAGACTGGGCTAGCCTCAAACTCAGATCTGCCTGCCTTTGCCTCCCAAATGCTGTGATTAAAGATGTGCACCACCATATCCAGTTGGTCTCTTCTCTTGAAAAGTTTTAAAGTTATATTTAGTGTTTGTGGATACATGTGTGTTTGTGAATGAGTGTGCATGTCTGTGGGCATGTGTGTGAAGATCAGAGGACAACTTGCAGCAATTCTTTTCCTTCCTCTGTGTGGTTTGTGAGGCTCAAACTCTTTTCATCAGTCTTGTCTGGCAAGTACTTTTACCTGCTTACTGAAAAAGCCCTGGTCCCTTCTCTTCAGCATTGTCATGTTTTCACTCCCGTGTATGTATCTTTCACAGCTACCCTATGTTGAGGCCCCAGAGTGGCTGTCCTAATAGAGGTCCTGAGTACCTTAAGGGTAGGGCCTAAAACTCTTGCAATTCTGGAAGTTTGGCCTTGCCTCTCGGGCTGCTCTTTTTCTTTCTTTCTTTCTTTCTTTCTTTCTTTCTTTCTTTCTTTCTTTCTTTCTTTCTTTCTTTCTTTCTTTCTTTCTTTCTTTCTTTCTTTCTGCCTCTCTCTGTGTCTCTTTCTTTCTCTTTTTCTCTTTCTCTTTTTCTCTTTCTTTCTCTCCCTTTCGCTCCTTTCTCTTTCTCTCTTTCACTCTCTCTTTCTCTCTCTCTTTCTCTCTGTCTCT
>CM053763.1:124607669-124847480 GCA_028658305.1 Pachyuromys duprasi
CTTTCTTTCTTTCTTTCTTTCTTTCTTTCTTTCTTTCTTTCTTTCTTTCTTTCTTTCTTTCTTTCTTTCTTTCTGCCTCTCTCTGTGTCTCTTTCTTTCTCTTTTTCTCTTTCTCTTTTTCTCTTTCTTTCTCTCCCTTTCGCTCCTTTCTCTTTCTCTCTTTCACTCTCTCTTTCTCTCTCTCTTTCTCTCTGTCTCTGTCTGTCTGTCTTCTCCTGCCTGACTTGGTGACCAATGTGGCCCCCTAAACAGGCCTTATCCTCTGCCTAGTACGTGTATCTAGATCTCTGAAAGTTCTCATTTCTTTAACCTTACATTGTGTCAGCCCCTGCTGCTCTTGTGACCGGGAGAAGTGCTGTGGTACTCACTGATTTCCTGTTGTGAAACATCCATCATTGAGGTGTTGCTGAACAGAGTTAGAAATTGTGTATAGTTGCTCTTTGGAGCTGGTACGAGCTGGCTTCAGCATGCCTGCTCAGGTCCCGCTTGAATGAAGTGTCCCATGTAAACTCTTTGAGCACAGCAGTGCAGCTGCATCTTCTTTCTACCTTTTGTCTGTGTTAGGCCCTTGGGGTCATGTTGCATAAATGAAGGTGGTGGTAGGGACATATAGAAGAGAGCTGAGGGACCGACTTGATGGTTGGGAGGCTGCAGAAAGGAAAGCAGAGGTATTTGTCTGATGAAGTTTATAGTAAGAAAAGCATGTCTCTTCTGTTCTCTGAAAAATAGAGATGCTTTTTTTTTTTTTTTAAATAGATGAGCAGTAACAGCAATAAGAGAGCTCCAACAACAGCAACACAAAGGTTGAAACAGGACTACCTTCGGATTAAGAAAGACCCGGTGCCTTACATCTGTGCAGAGCCCCTGCCTTCAAATATTCTTGAGTGGTAAGATTCTGCATTCCTGCTCACTCTACATCATAGTCACTCTCTGGCAGATTTGGTAGTGGTCTAGCTGGTGGGGCCTGGTCATGGTAGAGGCAGTCTGGTAACTGGAGTGCTGCTTGCTTTGGGTTAGGGCTAAAAGGAGAACGCTTCTGGGGTGGCTCTCATTGTAGCCTTTGGGTATACAAATCTCTCAGGTATTCTCGTGTACGTTAGGATTAGACTGCAGGTTGCTTCCTAACACTGGGAGTTAGCTGTCTAGGGGACATTGGTGGCTAAATCTTGACATTAACTCCTGACTTTGCCCTAGTCCAGGTGCTTCTAACTCTTGAGCTGATAGTGATAACCTGTGGAAAACATATATTCCATGATACCTCTTTTGCTGTGTTAAAGTATGGAGTCGCTGAGTATGGTAGCATACATCTTTAATCCCAGCACTTGGGAGGCAGAGGCAGGCTGATCTCTGAATCTCTGAGTTCAAGGCCAGCCTGGTCTACAGAGTTCCACAACACTACACTACACTACACACAGAACAGAGAAACCCTGTCTCGAAAAACAAAACAGAAAGGGCTGGTGGGTCTCTTGTATTTCAGGCCAGCTAGTGCTGTGTTGTGAGGCCCGGTTTTTTGTTTAAGACATTTCAATTGCTTTGGTGGATTTGATTTTAAAAACAAAACAACAACAACATCAACAAAAAACCTTCAATACTTTTAGAGTTTTCCAAATACAGAGAAAATTTTTTTTCTGAGTTAAGTATTTTGCAAATTGGATATTGTTGACAAAAGAAATGCGTGAGGGGCCTCTTCGGTGACACTAGAACCAACCCTGTTCCAGGGGTAAAAATCAGATGTCCCTGGGAGCTAGTTGGCTGATATGGGAACAAGTTTCATTGATGGCTTACTTCTTACTTGGTTTGTGGGAATATCTTTGTTGTATGTGGAACTCCTCTTCATGTGCTGGTTGGAGGTCTCTAAGTCTACTCTTTGACATTCTTATGTGCTAGGAAGGACTTGCTTGAGATTTAAAGTAAAGCAGTTTGTTTTACTGTGTTTGTGGTATGGGTATACATGGGCCACTCTGTATATATGTGGAGGTCAGAGGACAATTTTGGGAGTCAGTTTTCTTCTACCATATGGAATCCTGGCACTTGAACTCAGATCGTCAGATTAGCAGTATGTGCCTTTACCCACTATTCCATCTTACCAGCTCTCACTTAAGGTTTGTTAGAGTAAAAAACCAAAAGAACAACGAAGGGAAGAGGTATATGGGATGAAGTCCATGGGAATGTAGACAGAAGCGTCTGGATTCCTCGCCCCGGGCATTTGCTCAAAGTACACTTAGCTCCCTAACAGTGAACTTAGACAGCACATGTGACAAGTCACTAAAGCTCAACAGACACTTGGTGGCCGTTAGTGCTTACCACCCACTAAAGCACCAAACTCCTAGGAAAGAAGGATTCAGCATGAGCGATGATATGTATTTGTCCTCTTTTTGCTTAGGGTGGTGGGTATTGCCCTCAAACCGCATTGTCAGGCTGAGTGTCAGTGTGAGCGTTTTGGTTTGAGAATTCATGGTACACAGATATGTGGCTAGTGTTAGCTACTTTGTGGGTTTTTCTTTCTTCCGCCCTCCACTACCCTTTTTCTTCCATTCTTTCAACCTCCTAACACTAGATAAGAGAAAAAAGATAGGAAAGAAAAGAGATCCCTGAATGCAGTGAAGGATCCAGAAGGGGACTACATTATTGTGAGACTACTTCCTTCTGAGTAGGGGCTTTGAGTTCCTTGGGGCAAATTTGATCTTTCCCATCATGATATCTAAGTTCTTCTTGTTTCTTCTTTTTGCACGACTGCTTAAACAAATTTCGACCAACAGCAACCAACAACTTACCTCTTGGGGACTCTAACATTTGTATATCCTCTCAAAAGTCCCCAGAATTCCAAACATCACATAATCGCAAAAACTATTGGCAGCTGGCAAAATCACGCCTCTGCTAGAGCACAAGGCAAATCATAGATGCTGAGTAGCAGCCAAATAATCCCCACACCTGGGATTAAAATGATAATATTTTTATGTTTGTTTTTTTCTTTTTTTAAAAGAAACCTAAATTCTCACTACACAGATCAAATAATCTCTTCTCTCCCTCTCTCTCTCCTTCCCCCTCTCCCTCTCCCTCTCTCAGGCATTATGTTGTCCGAGGCCCTGAGATGACTCCTTATGAAGGTTAGTAGAAAAAAAAAATCTAAATCATTCCTATCAGTCTAAATAATAGTCTTTCTAGTTTGATTATGTAGTAGTTAAATAATAGTTACTTGAATCTCATCCTAATATTTCTCTAAGTCCTAGAAATGTTTACTCATTTTGGTTTTGTTGTAACCATCTGCATTTCCTCAGCCTCATGTTGGTTGCAGGTAGAGTGTTTTTGTTTGTTTGTTTGTTTGTTTAATGTGTATGGGTGTTTGCTTGCATATATGTCTGTGCCTGGTGCCCACAGAATAGCGGTTCAGATCCTGGAATTCTAGATAATTGTGATCTACCATGTAATTGCTGAGAATTAAATCTGGGTCCTCTTGCAAGAGCAGGGAGTGCTTTTAACTGCTGAGCCATCTCTCCAGCCCTGGGGAAAAACTAATTGAAATGAATTGTAAAGCATTCTTCTGTTTCTTTTTGTTTGTTTGTTTTTCTGTGTATCCCTGGCTGTCCTGGAGCTCACTCTTTAGACCAGGCTGGCCTCTAATAGAGATCCACCTGGCTCTGCCTCCCAAATGCTGAGATTAAAGGATAATGCTGACACCAGAACTTGCCTGAGCCTAATGGCAGCAGGTTATGGGTGAAATGAGGGAGGCATACAGGTCATGTTTCTTGAGGAGTCCTTGAAATTTCTTTTCTTCAGTTCCTAACAGATGTGATAGATAGGCTTCTAAACATATAAACACTTGATGTGTTGACATGCTTGAAGAATATATAGAAATGAGTCATGTTATCGCTAGTGGGATACTATGGCCACTACTTTTGAGTTTTGAAGTTATTTTGGTTTTGCTGTTTGTTTATAATTTTTAAATAATGTGTGTATGTATGCATGTACACATAAGTAAGTGTATATGTATGCAGGAGCTTGTAGAGGTCAGTACAGGTGTTAGATCCCCAGTAACTAGAGTTACCAACAGCCTTATGGGTGCTTGGAACCAAACCCCAGATCCCCTATAAAAACAGCAGGTACTCTTAACTGCTGAACCATCTCTCCAGCCTGCTTTAAAATTTTAAAGTAAACAGCACTTAAGCATTTGTGACAAAACTTCTCCTAGCACCAGACCAACCAAGGTTTGTTGATGTGGGTATAGGCTATGCACAGGGAGAAAAGAGGGTAGCCCTGAAGGGTGTATGAGCAGAGCCCTGGAGATCACTGGATCCTGTCAACTCAACCCTGGCCTTGCCACTATGCTTCTACCTGGGCAGTTTTCTAACCCTTAACGCTTGTGTGTTAGCTGTTAATGCTGGTACCTCCTATTCTTCCATCTCCTTATCCTCTTCTATGTAGTTCTCTGTGGATGCTCTCTGTTAGGCTGCCAGTTTACTGAACCCTTGTCATCACTTTCCTGCCTCTCCTCAGCAGTCCCTACTCAATGAGACTGACCTTTGGTAGCTGCAGACAACATTCTCCCAGGATGTAAAAGGGACCCTTGTCTTGGCCAAGGGCTTTCCTCAGTCCTCAGTTTCTTGTCCTCTGGTATATGTTGCTGTTGATGACTACACTGTTGGTGAACTCTTTAGTCTTTGTTTTTGAGGTACTCTGGCCCTTCCTCCTCACCTTTCTGGTGGCTCCTCTGCTACTCCACACTTTTGTCCTGAGCTCTGGACTCTTACAGTGCTCTTGGCCATACCCCATCCCAAGAGTTGACTTCCTATAGAAAATGTGCTAAAAATTTACCACTAATTGTGAATTTAATGTGATCCTATTTGTGTTTTAGGAATGTTAAGGCTTACTTTAAAATTTACATGAAAGGGGCTGGAGAGACGGCTCAGAGGTTAAGAGCACTGGACTGTTCTTCCAAAGGTCCTGAGTTCAATTCCCAGCAACCACATGGTGGCTCACAATCATCTATAGTGAGATCTAGTGCCCTCTTCTGGCACACATGCAGCCTGGATGCTGTATAAATACTGAATAAATAAATCTTTAAAAAGATTTGTTAAAAAAATTTACATGAAAGGAGAATTCTGTGGAAGAGTCATATATTGTGTGGCTATAGCAGTGAGAACCAAGCAGTGGTACAGGAAACTAGATTATGAAATATAATGTAGAACAGAAACAGTGTCATATCACCAGGTCAGTTTATGTTCACAAAGCACAAGCCATCAGTGGGGAAGCATAACCTGACAAGATTGTCTAGAGCGTCTGGGCATCTATGGTTCTGCTGTGTTCTCTGAGTTTCTCTTCCTAGATTTTATGCTTGTGGTCCATCCCTCATAGACTCTTCTCTGTGCTCTTACTGGGTGGGCTTGTAGAGGAACTTTTGCTAACTGTGTCCCATGGCAAGAGCTGTACTTTTATTTCAGGGGGAGGGTTATCTTGCTGTGATCTTTTTGGTAAAAGTAATCCTCTGGTACATCCTCTTGCTTTGAGGGTGAGACCTTTGGTTACCCATAAACACTGAGTATTTAAGTTAGGGGTTTCTTAAGTTAGGGGTGTAGCTCAGTGGTACAGTACTTGCTTAGCATGTGAAGGCCTTGGGTCTAATCTTCAGAATAACCAACAAATAGTGTCTATACACAAAGAATCACATTTCAGTGTGTGTGGATATACATGTGTATGCTAGTGTGCACTTATGTGAGGAAGTGAGAGGAGGGTGTTGGGTCTTCTGTTCCATTGAGGCAGGGTCTCCCTGAGCCTGGAGCTCTTTATTTTTCTGCTAGACTAGCAACTAGCAGGTTCTACAATCCATCTGTCTCCATCACTGTCAGTTCTGGAGCTGCAGTCATGCATGGAACCACAGCCATCTTGTTATATGGGTTCTAGATTCCAAACTCTGACTTGTGTTGCAGAGCTAGCTCTTAATTGCTGATCCATCTCTAGCCCTCATTTATGTGTTCTTTAGTGCAAGCAGTTAACTGTCATCCAGTAGCTTGTTTTCTTACCTAATTTGCATGTTAGGTTTCATATAGATTCCTCTTTAACCAAGCTCATGCCTGATATCCATTCTCTGACCCTTTTCTTTGAAATGTAAGTGGATGCTTCCTATTTTTCATTCCTGCAGACAAATGCTAGTGCCAGGAATGTATTTTCTAGGAACCAAATAAAGTAGTGGAAGAGGCAGGGATCATAGCAACTTGTCTTCTGACCATTTCTCAGTAAGGGAGGAACAAGACTTGTTGGGAGAGAGAAGGCATGTTTTGCAGCTGTAGTGGGCAAATGACAGTTAGAGATCGCTGTGTGCGCAGGTGTCACACAGCGATGGGGGGTCAGTAACTGGGGGACAGGTTGAGGTGTGGTAGTAGCCTGAGCCCTGGAGAATAACGTTAGTAGTGGGTTAAGCCTTTGAGCCAGCACAGGGAGAGGGCAGTGGGACAGCATGGGTTTGGGAAGCCAGCTAGAAACTGGGTGAGGTTGGTGGGAGTTGAGAAGCAAGTTGCATTGGATGTAGACAAGGCTAATAAGACTATTTTTCCTTTTAATGTAGGTGGCTATTATCATGGAAAACTAATTTTTCCCAGAGAATTTCCATTTAAGCCTCCTAGTATTTACATGATAACCCCCAATGGAAGATTTAAATGCAACACAAGGTAAGCTTCCATGTGATGCAATGCTTTGAGCTATCACAGTCATGAGAAATGTGCATTCTTGCTCATAAAGTCACTTTCTTTCAGGCTGTGTCTCTCCATCACAGATTTCCACCCAGACACATGGAATCCAGCATGGTCTGTCTCCACCATTCTAACAGGGCTCCTGAGCTTCATGGTGGAAAAGGGCCCCACCCTGGGCAGCATAGAGACATCGGACTTCACGGTGAGGTGTGGCAGCGCCTCGCCCGGGGCCTTGTGGCACCATGGCCTCCAACCTTTCATCCTGGGCTGATTTTGTCCTGAGACATGAGACGGCTTTTCTGTTGAGCAGGTGGAGGCTGTGTGGGTCTCCCACCAACCAGTTCACTGTTCTGACCACATTATAGAATCTCTCTGCTTTGGCTGCCTCAGAATACTGCTCTTGACCTCACTGTCCATCTCTGTCTCCAACTCTGCTTTTGTCTTTGCTAAGCATCACTGATACTCCTGTACTCCTCAGGAGACTTTGTAAAGCTTGAGGAGGGGGCACACGACATCTGTTCCCTGCATGTTTTATTTCCCAAGTGTTTATGTAGGAATCGTGTTTAATATTAATTGATAACAAAAACATAAGTAAGCCCTCATAAGACTAATTTTGAGAAGAGGAAGCATTTTAGGTGCTTTCTATAATCATTGACTTTACAGGAGTCTGTTTTGAGATTTTGTTTTGTTTTGCTATTAGGATTTCATTATTAGGTTGGTCTGGAACTCACTGTGTAGGGAAGGCTAGCATTGAATCTCTTACCTCAGCCTCCTGCATGCTGGGATTACAGGTGTATGCCACCATATCTAGCTGTTTTGGTTTTTTTAGAATTAAAAAATAAAATTAGCTGGGCAGTGGTGGCACATTCCTTTAATCTCAACACTCAGGAGGCAGAGGCAGGTGGATCTCTGAATTTGAGGATAGCCTAGTCTATAGAGTGAGTTCCAGGGCAGCCAGGACTACATAGAGAAGCCCTGTCTCAAAAGAACAAAAACAAAAAAACAAAATTAGCTTTCTGGCTGATATTTCCCTTTTCTTTCTTCCTAGAAAAGACAGCTGGCAGCACAGAGTTTAGTGTTTAATTTAAAAGATAAAGTCTTTTGTGAATTATTTCCTGAAGTTGTGGAGGTAAGAAAGCAAAAGTTGGAATTTAGTTTTGTCTTCCCTTATGTTAAAAACACTTTGAGATTTGATTGTTTCCAAGGAGAAACTGTGTTTGTGTGCCTACTGCTGTGTGCCTGAAGATATTGTAGAGGGATTGCAAGCCCTCCTGGCTGCTGCAAGACATAGAGGGCTCTGTGCTGGGCATGCCTCTAAATGGACACACACTATTGGGTGGCAGAGATGGCTCTTCTCCAGGACCCTACAGTGCAGGACAGATCCCAGGGCTGGGGAAGACTCTGAGGAACATGTCCAAGTGTTAGGGTCTTGCAGAGGCATGAAGCTTGCCAATCAGTGGCCATCCCTCAAGGGATCTACCAGCAGTGCCAGGAAATATGTCAGTTGCCTCCTACAGCAAGGACTGGGCATGTACTATGCCACTAGCCACAACTGTTCCCTGGTCTGAGCTAGAGTTGAGACCATGACAGTGAACAGAAGCACCAGGCGGGACGGTAGTGTAGTCCTTGACGGCTCGTTGCTGCCTCTTGGCTCAGGCACAGAATAGTAATTTAGACATCTTGCTTGGTTTCTTCACCTGTCAAGTGGGATGAAGAGCTATCTATCCTAAGATTAGGATCTGATGCAGGGGAATGGAGAACTGTATTCTGGGTGGTAGCTTTGGGAGTTCTGTTCCCAAAGGAACAGGTTTAAGACAACTGAGGGTTTTTGTGTTTTTCTCTCAGGAAATTAAACAGAAACAGAAAGCACAAGATGAACTAAGTAACAGGCCCCAGAATCTTCCCTTGCCAGACGTGGTTCCTGATGGGGAGATGCACCGTGGCCAGAACGGGATCCAGCTCCTCAATGGGCATGCACCTGCTGCCGGCCCAAACCTTGCTGGGCTCCCTCAGGCCAACAGGCATCATGGACTCCTGGGCGGCGCTCTGGCGAACTTGTTTGTTATAGTTGGGTTTGCGGCCTTTGCCTACACGGTCAAGTACGTGCTGAGAAGCATAGCACAGGAGTGAGGCTCGAGGGCCACAGCCTGCGGTTGCTGCTGAGGGACGCAGGGGCCAGAGCTTGATGCAGGCACGATGGACATGCTGCTGAGCACGAGATGGCCTGCTGGACTCCTAGGCTTCACTTTTTAAAAACCTTAAAAAGAAAGCAAAAACCAAAATTGTGATTTGGAGGAGATTGGAGTTTCTTAACTTCCTCTTGAGGCTGACGTGGACAAGGCCACTCACACTTTGGGTTTATTGCTTATCTCCTGTGTTGTCTTTTGGACCTGTTTAGTAAAGCTGTTTTTTGTTTTTGTTCTTGTTTTTCATTTTATTAGATTTGGTCACTTAAAAATATAAAACTTTAATGCCTATTAAATACTCTGTGTGTGTTCTTAGTGGAGGAGCTGAGTCCTCATGGTGGAGCCAGTGCTGCAAACCTCCTGGGCCTGGGCTGAGTGGGCTAGCTGCTAACACCTGTAAATGGGGCCTCTAGAAGAGGACTGATTTGGCCTCATTGTAAAACTGTGCTATGAATGAGAGAAAATCCTTATAGGAAGTGCTTATTCTGGGTTTTTTGTTTTATTTTTGGTTAAGGTAGAGTGAACTTGCTCTCTGACCACACAGTATCACACTTAGAACAGTGGCTGAGGACTTCAGTGAAGGCTTGGGGGTGTTGGCCCTGGAATTGCTATCAACCTAATCCCTCTTCCCTTTTCCAGCTCCTCTGAGTGATGGAGAAGCAGGATCCCTGGGTGCCTAGTGAGTCTTTTCTCTGAATTCCTCATGTCTAATTGGCCAGAAGCCTGCATTCCTTCTGTGTTGGTGGCCAGTGGAGACCTCAAGTCCCAGTGGACTGGGTCTTTGTATTTTGAAGCTTCTCCAACTTCCATTTGTTTTAAGGAGGCTATACCGTCCTTTCCAGGTGACCAGTGTTAGATGGTGACTTCTACAGATTATGGGAAGGGAAATTGTCCAGAAAACACATGAGGTTTAAGCATCTAATCTGGCAAGTTCTCAAGTTTTTCCATGTTTGACTCCCTTACAGCCATCACCATTTTAGTGTTTGTGTTTAATATATCTGTAGTAGTAGTTTGGGAAAGCTGACATCTGTAAGGCATTAGGGGGAGGCAGTGACATTGTCTGTGTTGGGCAAGAGGCTCCTGAACTAGCCTCATTTCAGAAAACAGTGTTAAGGCTAAAGTGCAGTGTGTGATCATCTTTAGTTTAGCTCTGTTATTTACAACTAGCATATACCGTGTAGCCCTCTTCTAAAAAATCTTTAGTTATGAATACCTTTCTTCTTAAACGCCATGCTGTCTATATTAGTATCCTTCCCTGGTAGGCTGTGAGCAAGGGTCATGCCTGGGAGAGGGTATGTTGCTGCTGCCAAACAGTGTGGATTGTCAACCCATGGTTGGGCCTGTGCATTCTGCCGCTGTGGACCGAGAGGTGTCTGCATGGCCCTTCACAGTGATGCCTTCTGGCACCAGATGTTAGCTCTTTCCTGCTCCTGGAGTGCTCTGTTGCACTTAGGTAACTGTTTAGCGTCAGTTCCAAATTCTTGTTTCCTGAAGTTCTTGTAAGACAGAATGTTATCAGGTTTAGAGTGTTCTCTGTTTGTGAAATCTCTGCTCTTTCGTGCTGCCCCCTTTGGGGAGGTGAAGGGGGTTTCAAGACAGGGTTTCTCTGTGTATCCCTGGCTGTCTTGGAACTCAGTTTGTAGACCAGGCAGTCCTCAACTCAGATCCTCTGCCTTAGCCTCACAAGGGCCAGGATTCAAGGTGTATGTCACCACTTCCCACCAGAAATCTCAACTCTTAACAATTCAGAAAGAAAGAAAATCTTGGGGCTGGAGAGATGGCTCAGTAGTTAAAAGCACTGTTGGTTCTTCCAAAGGGCCCAGGTTCAACTCCCAGCACCCACATGGCAGCTCACAACTGTCTGTACCTCCAGTTCAAGGTGTTCTGACATCCTCACACCAATGCACATAAAATAAAGTTAAATAAGAAAGAAAATCTTATGAAGTGCTTGTTCTTAAAGTACAAGTAAAAAGCCAGCCTGCTGTCTGACCACACGGTGTCGCACTTAGCATAGCAGCTGAGGACAGCGGAGACGCTTGCTGGGTTAGCCCCAGTTCTCCTTTGAGTGCTGCACGACCCTGTAGGACCCACAGAATGTTGTATCAACCCCAAAGAAAAGGTGACTTTTTGTTTTTTGACTGCATCAAGCATGCTTGACTTTGTGTGTTACCCTTCTTGGGAGAAGTCACGGATGGTGCAGTTGGGATTGTTAGATTGCTCTTCATTAGATCTTCCTTTCCAAAGCCATGTTCTATTGTTTGTTTTTCAAGATAGGGTTTCTCTGTAGCCTTGGCTGTCCTGGAACAGCCGCCCTCAAACTAAGAGTTACACCTGCCTCTGCCTCTGGAGGGCTGGGATTAAAGGCACAACCACCTCCTGACTTCTATTGTTATTTAAAGAAAAGAACATCTTGGAAGGAAATTTCTCCATCTCTGCCACCACTTGTTCCTCCCCTGAGACAAAACAGCTCCCAGGTAGCCTTTGCCTTTGGGACATTTTTTTATTTTATTTTTAAACAGGGCCTCATGTAGCTCAGGCCAGCCTTGAATTCTCCTTTATCTGCCTCCTAGGTGCTGGGATTTTGGGCTAACTGGCCTTGGGAATTTCATTACAGAATAAGTGAGAGGGAGGAGCCTCTTTGCATAGTAAGCCATTAGGTTCCTGTGAAACTCTTTTCTCCAGGGTTTAGGTATGAGAGCCAGAAGTTGGACCTGATTTTCCTGGGGGCTGCCTTGGTCAGCATGGACAGGGTTCTTGTGAACCACAGTCAGATACCTTTGGTTATTTTCCAAGTTGTTTATAGCAGGGAGATGGTGCAGCTGGAAAACTGGTAATTTGAGTATATCCCCAGTCACAAAATGAAGTATACCTGTGACAGGCCAAGTCTAGCCTCCTAGCCTGCCTGCTTATGAAGTGCAAGACAGAGCTGGGAAAACCCATTACTAGACACACTAAGAAGGTTAGACTACCAGGATATAGGTAGAAGAACAGGTGCTGCATCTGTGAAGAGGCGGTTTCTGGGCTGATGCAAGCCTGAGTCTTGAACTTGGCATAGAGGTTGTCTGTTTGGACACACACGTAATATATATAATATACATATATATTTGTTGGGTACAGGTCACCATCGGGTCAAATGCTGGTGCAGAGTGCGTTCACCAGTAAATAAGGACAAAGACATGAGCACTTGACAACTATATGAAACACTCACAGTCAGGTCTGCTGGAGATGACAGTTTGCTTGGGTGGGAGCCAGGAACGAGAGGAATGGGCACTTCCCTTACATTTCTCCCCCATTCCAGCTTTGTTAGGCTTCTCTGACTGGGTGTGGCATGTAGTTGGGATGGCTCACTTGTCCACCTTTCACTCTTGTGGTGTGAGAGTTGAGGGACTCTATTCTAGAATATTCTGCTCTGTTTACTAAGGACTCATACCCGCCGGATCTAGTGTGTGTTGGGGATGTAGCTCCTGGACATTTATAGAACAGTTGGAATCACTGGCTGGCTGTTAGCCACAGCGTTTACTAGTTGGAGGTCATCTGGCTATTGGGAGCCCTGACCTAGTCTCAGAAGAGCTAATGTCTCATGGTCACTGAGCCCAGGGTATTCATTGGCTTGGCTTGGCCTCAGCTAACCAGCTTGCAGCCTGAAGGTGATTCAGGACCTTTCTCTGTGGGACTTGCCACTGTATCCGGAGTACGAGGGGGGAGTTAGTCAGCAAGCTCCTCCTTGCTGTGTAGCTTGGGCCTGTTCTAACCTCTTAGGAGGCAGGCCTAGGGGACTGACAGTGGAGGAGGGCAGACTGTAGATAGATAGGCCATCAGCCTCTCCATGCTCTCCTGTTTTCAAAGAGGTTAGTCTGACAGGCTTCAAGTCAGCGGAGGATTGCTGGGGTGGGGGTCTTAGGTTGGAGCCTGCCTCTGGGCCCATATGAGGTGTTTGGGAAGGTCTGGGAGATTTGTACACAGCTTCCTAATGTGAATGAATCACTTGGGATTCACTGCCCTGAAGGTGTAGATATGAAAGATAGCACAGAGAGTTGGTGTTAACAGCCTCCACCCCCCACCTTAACTAGTAGGAATTCTGCTGAGAAGAGACCAGGGACTGTTTGGGCAGGGAAGATGCATCCCAACTCCTCCCTACTCCTTAGAAAGCGATGATGGAATCCAAGGTCATAGGGGTCCGGCCCCGCCCCGCCTTACCTTCCAGGAGGTGGAAGGACTCCTAGTGAGTCCTCCCCTTGGAGCCTGAGAGGGCTAGGAAGGAGGGCGGGCTCGTTTAGTAGCGGGGTTGCCTACGAGGGCACTGAGCAGGAGGGGAGGCCGGCGAAGACAGCAGCTGTTTGCTGCACTCTGGCTCATCCTGCAGACTTGGCGCCAGCGGCTGCTGGGCTCATCCCTGGGCCTCGCTCCCCCCCCCCCCCCGCGCAGGGGCTCTGAATGCCGCCGCCCCCATGAGAACACTGGCTAGCCTCTGCTTGCGGAGACTGAGCCATGTGGGTCTGGACCTGGGCTGCTGCAGCCCTTTTATGGCTGCAGACTACAGGAGTCGGGGCTCGGCAGGAACACAAGAAGCCTTGGCAGCTGGCTGCGCGTGTGGAGACCTCCAATATTACCACATCCAACCACAAGGGATTGCCAGGCTCCTTCAAGGTAGGCGCCAGCTGGGGAGCATGTGCGTGGGAAGCGCTAGGCACAGCTTCAAAGCTCAGAGGGTCTCCCTTCCCTGAACAGCTCTGCTCCCCTATTTCCAGGTGGCACTGCCTAAGACCTTAATCACTTTTTTGCTGAGTTTGCTGCCGCCAGCACAGGGCTTGACCTGTTGGGGAGCATCCGTCTGCCATGCCTGGTGGCTCTGAGAAAAAGCGGGACTCCTGGTGGGGCAACAGCTAACCGTTTGAAGCCTCAGTGTGCTTTTCAGCAGTCTGATGCCATTGGGTATACTTGCTGTTTTAGGTGGGGAAGGACTTCGAGCAGACTGGTGAATGAATGTCTCATTCTGTGTACCACAACTCCATCTGACCAGCCTGACTCCTGTGCTTTTCAGGGGTCCTGTAGTAGTCTCATCTGCTGTGGTATCTTGTTAGAGTCCTCTGTTAGAGTCCTCTAGAGACAGGAATCTCTCCCAAGCACTAGTCTTAAAGCCCCTGCTGCTGCCATTCTAGGGGTCCCCAGGATAGGAAGGGAAGCAACTGTTATCCAAACTGAACCCCTCTGGCTCTGAACCTTTGACCTTTGCATCTCTCTGTAGCGTGTCACTGCGTCCGCCAGCTTGGTTGCCTGTGAGGTCCCATTTTCCTGATAGGTAGAATGAGTGGAGCTGAGGGGGTGTAAACTGTGGGCTGGTTCCCAGGCAGGCGGAAGGGAGATCATGGCCACTCCTAGTGGGAGCTCCTGTAGGTGTTGGATCCCAAGTAATCCTCATTGGGTACTAGGGGAAGTCCGTGGTGCCCACCCAGTTGAATGGTGCCCTGCCTACGTTGTCTTTTCAGACAGTTTGGGGAGATGTTAGCAGGGGTAGGGCTTCAATGAACTCACTCTCCAGGTGTTTCTGCTCTTTATGCTGGGGTAGTCTTGCTCTATATCTCCCTGCAGCCTTTGTCCTTAGCTCAGCTGTGTCTGGTGCCCTCAGTGCCAAGGAGTCAAACAAATACTGGGTAGAGAATTTTGGTACATTCAGATATACCAAAATTGTTTCTGTCTCTGGGGTAGGACCCAGGCAGGAAGCGGTGTTTGCCTGTCCTTCTAGCTCAATGACCTGTCTGGAGGAGAGCATCTTTATTTCTGATTAGGAACTCCAGTATCCACTCAGGACTGACCTTGTGCCAGGACCCTTGGCTTACTCTGTTCAGTGAAGGCAGGAGCAAGCATCTTGAAACAACCAGGCTGTTATAGCTAGGCTAGTGGCTGCTATACTCCTGTCCATTCCACATACTGTCAGCTGATATCTTCCTTCACCCCATCCTAATTGTCCCGAGAGACAGGTTTGGCCCTTACCAGGCATACTCTACCAGCCATATCCATGTATCTATAGCCAACTTTAGCCTATTTAAGGCCAAGCCTCTTGTCTGAGACACATCAGGTTTGCCCCATATGAGTCCATTATACCTTCATGGGAGCAGGGCCAGAGGAGTAAGGTCATTTTCACAGAGGCCCCAGACCTCACCTTGCCTGTTCCCTCCCCTGATCCCCAGCACACATACCCATGGGGACATACAGGTTCTGATCACCAGGGATTGTCCCTTTGGGCCATGAGCTATCCCTGTGACATCTTACTGTGTACCTGAATTCCCCACTAACCAGAAGTTCACAGGTGTCTGTGGGGTATATTAGGACAGAGGCCAGGGGCCTGGTGGCCAGTATATTAGCCTTGCTTCTCTGGCTTTCCAGCCAGCAGATGCCTCTGGACCTGAGCTCTCAGATGCCCACATGACATGGCTGAACTTTGTCCGCCGGCCAGATGATGGGCCCTCAAGAAAACGGTGTCGTGGCCAGGACAAGAAGTCGGTGAGGCCCTGAGCTGTGTAGGACCAGCTCTTAGGGGTTGTTTTCAGCTTCTGAGCCCAGGGAAGAGGGTATT
This sequence comes from Pachyuromys duprasi, assembly GCA_028658305.1. NCBI lineage: Eukaryota > Metazoa > Chordata > Mammalia > Rodentia > Muridae > Pachyuromys > Pachyuromys duprasi. The sequence continues at coordinate 124,623,113 of CM053763.1, forward strand.
TGGAGCTCCTACTCAGATCCACTTTCTTTTACCTCTTCCAGCGAGGCCTATCGGGTCTCCCAGGGCCCCCAGGACCTCCTGGCCCTCCTGGCCCCCCTGGTTCCCCTGGTGTGGAAATCACCCCAGAGGCCTTGCTACAGGAATTTCAGGAGATGCTGAAAGGTGAGACTGTACCCTGTACCCAGCCTCTTTCAGAAGCTCAGAAAGCTCTTTCAGGGGTTTGACTCCAAGTGGCTTTCCTCACAGAGGCAACAGAGCTTCGATTCTCTGGGCCACCGGACACATTGTCACCCCAGGAACGCTACCATCGGCTGTTGGTTGAGGCCTTCCACTGCCGTTTGAAAGGCCCTGTGCTAGTGGACAAGAAGACACTGGTGGAACTGAAAGGATTCCAGGCCGTGAGTGAGGACACAAGCCAAAATAATCTTCTATCCTTTGTGCCTATATACCAAGGGGACAGGACAAAGGGGTGGTTCCCTATTGGCAAGATAGGGAACTTGCCAATTGTCTGTGAGTCACAGACAGTTGCCAGACACATGCCTCCATTGGGCCCTAGAGATACTATTTGTAGAGGGTAAGGGTCAGCCTTTGTTAGGAGCTCTGGTGTGTCTCACCTTATACTAAGACAAAAATGGGGCCTAGAATTGCCATCCCCTATGATAGGATACCTCTCTTGACTAGAGTGTACATGATGAGGGTCCAGGCCCTGAATCCAGCCAGTTACCTCCTAATCTCCACAGCCTACTACCCAGGGTGCCTTTCTGCGGGGATCTGGCCTGAGCCTGGCCTTGGGCCGATTCACAGCCCCAGTCTCTGCCATCTTCCAGTTTTCTGCCAGCCTGCACGTGGGTGAGCCAGCATGTTTGTGCAATATGGGTGGTGGGTAAGTTATCCCTTGAGGGTTGTACCTCAGAGATGCCATCTACTCTGATTGGGGCTAACCACCCTAATCCCTGGCAGACACTTGAGCCTGTTCTGGGCAGTGTCCTAAAGCCCCTGTACCTGCTGCTTTCTCCATAGACCACAGTGAACTGCAGGGCAGAGGCCGGTTGCGTACCCGGGACACAGTCCGTGTCCTCATCTGTATTGAGTCCCTGTGTCATCGCCACATGTGAGTGAGTCCTGCTGCCCATCACAGTCCTGTGGGGTTTGTCCTTGGACTGAGATCATAAGTAGCCACCTGAGGGGTGTCTGGGCACCATGGGCCAGCGGCCTCAACACTGTTGCCCTGTGATGCCGTGCCCAGGTCCCTGGAGGCTGTTTCAGGCCTGGAGAGCAACAGCAGGGTCTTCACAGTGCAGGTTCAGGGGCTGCTGCAGCTACAGGTAAGGGTATTACAGGCTCAGGCAACAGATGGATGGGTTTCTCTAGTGTGGGAGGGCCTCACAGCCTACTGTAAGTAGTTGCTCAGGACCTCTGAACCCTTGTACCTAGGAGGGTGCTGCCTGCTCAGGATGTTTTTAGATCTGTATGGACAGTGTTTCAACTTTTGGGGGGAGTATTGGCTGCAAATGCTATCCCTGTGAATGGGTAGGCTTCTACGTTGGGGCCACCTACTAATGATGACACTCATTGTGTGATGCCTTTAGTCTGGACAGTATGTCTCCGTGTTTGTGGACAACAGTTCTGGGGCAGTCCTCACCATCCAGACCAGCTCCAGCTTCTCTGGACTGCTTTTGGGTACGTAGAGGAGCTGAAGAAATGATTGAGGTGCTAACACCATGCTTCTTAGAGGAGCTGGAAAGGACTGCTCTCCAGTTAATAGTTTTCATGGCAATAAAGACCTCCAGACTTCTCCATCTCTCTTGAGTGTTGTGTGGTTATTGTGTTGGTAGCAGAGGCAACTGAGTGGCCAAGATTTGAACAAAGATGTACAGCAAGCAGAAGACTGGCCACATGATGCCAAAGCAGAGTGAAGTCCTCTCACAAGGTTTCCAGATAGACTTCTAGCCAGTAAGGGGAGGAGCGGGGAGCCAGCAAAGTGGCTTCTCTACATGCTCCGGACTGAGTCGACCCTGGGGCAGAGGTACGCAGGTCTCTGAGTTTGAGTCCAGCCTGGTCTACACAGTGAGTTCCAGGACAGCCAACAGAAACCCTGTCTTGAAAAACAAAACACAAATCCAAAGTCTCTTTTAAAGTTCAAAATTTCTCTAAAATAGCCAAGACCTCATACATGTGGGTTTCTGTAAAATCAAGAAACAAGTTAAATATTATTTCAAGAGAAAAGAACCAGAGTACAGTCACAATCAAAGCAAAACTAAAGTCCAAGAGTATAAAAAGTTCAGTGCTTTGTATCTGGGATCAGTTCCACTTCTGTGGTTTTGCCATCACAGCACATGTAGGATGGCTCCCACATGTGTTACTGTCCTTGGTGATCATCCTATGGTATGCTGGGCTCTCTTCAGTCCTCAACTTCTCTCCACAGCCCTATCAGTTCTGCAGCTTTTGCCGCAGCTGAGTCTGTACCATCATCAATGGCCTCTACTGGTCTCTCAGAGTGTCAGGTCTGCTTTCTGTGACCCTTCATGCCTTCAAAATCAGTATCACCTGGGGAAACCTCTTACATATTACCAAGTTCAGCTGCTAACACGAGGTTCCACTCCTTGTGGCTTGCTCAGCCAACATCTCTCTCCCTCTCCCCACCCCTCCTTTCTTTTTTCCTTTGGACAGGATCTCTCTATAGTCCTGACTGTCCTACTGTCCTAGAACTCTCTGTGTAGCCCATGCTGGCCTTTCACTCAGAGAGATCTGACCCTGAGTGTTGGAATTAAAAGATGTGTGTCACTATGCCCAGCTCAGCCCACTTTGTGTCTATTTTTGGGAGGGGTGGGGATCAAAGGTTGTATCCTGGACCAACTTTATAGACCAGGTTGGCCTCAAATTCCCAGTGATCTGCCTGCCTCTGCCTCCCAGAATGTCGGGATCATAGGCATGCGCCATCTCATCTAGCTGTCAGCCCACTCTTACGCAGCCCAGAACCACTTTCCCAGGGATGACACTGCCCACAGTGAGCTGGGCCTTCTCACATCAATCATTAATCAGGAGACTATGCTACAGATTACAGGCTTTTTTATTTGGTTGGTTTTATTTTGTTTTGGGTTGTTTGAAACAGGATCTCACTCTGTAGCTCTTGAGTGTCGTGGGACTCATTATGTAGACCAGGCAAGGTCTCAGACTCAGAAATCCACTTGCCTCTGCCTCCCAAGTGTTAAGATTAAAGGCATGTGCCACCACACATGGCCAGGCCAGTCTTACGGAGGCATTTTCTCAGTTGAGGGTCTCACTTTCCAGATAACTCTAGCTTGTGTCAAGTTGACAAGCAAAACTAGTCAGCACAGGGCCCCTGTAAGGCCTGTCCCCTATGAGTAGGAGTCCCAGAAGGGGGCCCAAGTGTATATAAGCAATAAACAAGAGTACCCACTTAGACAGATGTGCCAAGTTGAAGAGCACCTGCAGGCCACGGTGTGGTGAGACAAGATTTGGACTAGGGAAGCCAACCTGGGCTGAGGCAGGAGTTCCCCTTCTTGCTACCTTCCCCAGTAATGGCCATCACTCCCCAAAGATCAGAGGATGGGCGGAGTAACCCCGTCAGCCCATCTACTGCAGTCCTCAAGGTAGGAGCAGTGGCTAATGTGAGACCCCTCTAACCCTACACTATTTTGGCTCTGGCAAACTTGGATCAAAGAATGTAAATTAGCTTAAGGATGTTCCAGTCGGCTGAGCTTCTAAGATTCCATCTCTAGATGGTACCTGGGCCATCAAAGGGTGGTGGTAAGTTTTCTTACCACCTCTGACTTCTCTCACCACAGCAGGCCTTCAGAATTCTGTTTTCAAAATTGAGCGGGCGGGGGGGGGGGAGAGTGTCTCCCTTGCCCTGGAATGATCTCCCAAAGAGAAATATACAACAGAGAGGTGAGGAGTCTGCTCATAGGCCTGTGGGCAGTGTGTAAGGTGAGGCAGTAGAAACTGGAAGAGGCCAAAGTATGTGGGCTGTTATCTCTCACCCAAAACCTTAACCCTCCTTGAGGTGCCATAGGAGGGCTCTTCACTAGGGTCTTGCTCGTCAGTGAGGCAGGTTAACCAAGCTAGTCGCTGAGGTAATGTGAGTGGCGCCAGTCTGTGTGGTAGTGAGCTTGGCCATTGACCCATCTCCACCTTTCTTCTGGACACCCCTGCAACCCCCACTGTGGCGTCAGGGGCTGTCTGGAGAGGTCTGTGTTTCACTTGACTGCAGCTTTAATGTCAGCTACTTTAATGGGGGATGGTGAAAAGCCTACTAGGGTCCATATGGAGCATACCATGGTCCCTACTGAGTAAATAAAAGGGAGCCCAAAGAAGGAGTAACTGGCCTTCCACTTGCCAATTACTGAGATCCTGACAGGGAGTCCAGGCCAGATTTTTAAAATCCACACTTAGGGATTCCGCTTCCCTTTCTGCCCTCACACCCTTGTTGGGCAGCCTACCTACTGGACTGGGTCTAAAGCTCTCAGGGCCTCCACCCACTATAGCAGGGAAAATTGGTTACATCTGGGGTGACTTTTCAGGACCTATCAGTGAAGATAGTAAGGGCCAAACAGGGACTAGGAAGGGGGTGGCACAGAAGTATGGCTTGAATGTCTATACCTGCAGATCCATAAACAACTCACATTAGGATTTTTCAGGGGCATTTCTCTGCATGGCCAGCCCCGTACTTTCTCTGCTCTACTAGTAGCAGCATTACCCTGTGCAGATTGGGCTAAGGCTGGAAGCCAGCCACCCAGTATGGTGGGCAGCACCAGCCAGACCGCTGAGCCATATATAGGGCCTCCCTGCCCATGTTAAGGGTCTCTCAGCTTTGTTCTTTGGGCTCAGTCTTATTGGCTGCTGTAGGGGCTATAATCGCTGAGGTGGAGACTCAGAGAATGGGACTTAGGGCCCCACAAAGAGACAGATGGAGATGAGGAGATGAGAGATGAGGAGACACTGTGGTCAGGGGCAGAGCAATGCCTGGGCAGATAGCCAAGATCAGGGTGGGCCTTGTCTGGGTGCCTGACTCTACCTGCGTCTGTCTGTCTGCTCTTCCTCCCTGTTCCTGCCCCTAATCGGAGGTCATTAGCCACTTAGCTGTAATTTCCTTGGAATGTGCTGTCTCCAGATGATCCCTAGTGGCTGGGGGCCCAGGAGCAAGGGAGTGGGCATCTAGGGTGAAGTGGAAGGTTCCATCTGAGGGTCCAGGTCAGAGAAAAACCCATGCAACCTGCCCAAAAGAAAAGCAGCCAGGCTTTTCGCTTGTTCTCAGCTATACCATGTGGTTTTCTCAAATCTCACATTGTCAGAGGCTCTGATATCCCATATGTCCAGGAAGGACACCTGGCATGGTGACCTAGCCTAAGCATGACATGCTACGGAAGGCAGACAGGCTGGAGCTGCTTATATTCAGGTGGCAGCTAGCTTGAGGGTCCCAAGAGTGGGGAGACCTCAGGGGGGGGCAAGTTTCCTCTATACCATCCCATTTTGAAGCTGGTTTATGAAGTGGTCTAGATACTTGTCATCCTTGGCTAGAGACAGGGAAAGAGTGCTGGGCAGCCTTGATTTGGCCCCTGATCCCAAGCCCTTGTTTTACAGCAGCTGAAGGTGCTGGCTGGCTTCTTAGCAGGGTCTGTCTGATCCAGGCAAGGCTTGGAGGTAGGGTATAACCACAGCCAAGAGCTCCTGACTGTCCTGCGAGGCCATATCCAACATGGAAATACTTGATCCAAAACCTTCCTGAGTTTGGTTTTAGGCCCTCACCTGGTTAGACCTGGCCAGCCCCTCCTAGCAGCAATTTCCGCTTTGGTGTTGGGAGTGTGCTATAGTGTTCAGTCAGAGATTAATCAATTGGAATCCTTGGCACACTGTCCTGGGCTTGAGTACTAACAAGAATGTAGTCTTCATGCCCAGAATGGTTAGAGAGTCCTTTTAGGGTGCATCTCAAGCTAGGAGTTGGAAGTAATAGGCAGGGACAGGGGCTAAGCCTCCAAGACCTCCATTTTAGGTGCTATGTAGCTTTGCCATGCTAGTCCCCACATATAGTCACCCTGAGTTCCCTTTTGGGAGTTCAACATATAGAAGAGGCCTGTTCATACTGGCCTATAAGTGGAGCCTTAGAATGTAGCCAGGTAGTCTTGACTTCTGAGTGGGTCTGCTCTAAGGGGCTCCTGTCCCCTTCTGGGTCCTCTGAGTTCTGAAGCAGTGTAACCCAGACTACATATTCTGCAGAAAACCAGGAGTGCCTGGTTAGTGTGTAGAGGCTGTCTTTGGAGGTGCTTATTTCCCACATCTGTGGATACTTGAGTACCAATATAGGTAACTTAATGTCTATATAGCTGATGTCAAGAGCCTGTGGGTGTGTCCTGCTATGTTCCCACAGATGCGCCCTGATTGTGCACATTTGTTTATAGTGGAGGGGAAGGACATCTATGTCTGCAGGGACCTCTGCTCTGCATCAAGGAAGAGGCATGGGCTAAGTGTCCAGCTGATTGGAGCTCTCCATAAGCAAAGTGGTCAAACTCAGGAGTGGATATAGTTCTTGTGCTTGGTGCTAAAAAGACATAGTGGCATTAGTCCTGCTGAAGTGAGCAAGTAACTCCAGGGTGAGATGTGTGGTTTCTCATGGCCTGGCACTAGCTTACTGCGAGTACATCCATGGCATCCGAGGCTCCCTGGGTGGAAAAAGTGGGTAAAGAGGTCAAGGGAAAGGGGCTTCCCGCCCCAAAGGGGTTCCTAGCCTGGGAAGAGAGTCCTATGTTGCAGTGGAAGCCTAGTGTGCACTGTCTTGCCCCCATGGCACTGGCTTCAAACAAGCCGAAGAATCCACGGCTGTCTGTAGCTTAGAGCAGATCACAAGGTTCTGTGTCCTAGAACCACTGCTCACTGATTGGGCTTGGCCAGTCTGCCCCTGGGCTACCAAGTGAAGCTACTATGGGCTCTAAGACCTCATGGCTCTACTCCCTCCAAGGACCTTACTGCTGGCGCCTCCTGCAGCCAGCCTGGATCTCTCATGGCCTAGTTCTGAGAGCTGAGGCAGGTGGGCTGAGAAACACTCAGGTATGGAAAATAGCCTTGATTCTACCTGTGCTGGCTGCCTCCATTGGCACGTCTGTCTGCCTATGTGTCTGGTGGTGTGCCTGGACGGGAACAAAGGGTCTTTGTTTGAAAGGATTTGGGGCACAGCCCCATGCTCTGGGGCAAAGTGACTCATAGGTTCTTCCAGGAGATAACATCAGTTTTGCAACAACTAGCATGCATACATGGAGCCCAGCCCTAGCAAGACTCCGGCTTCACCTGCACCCACATCCCTACGGCAACCCTACTGAGACTCGCTGATATGAGGTGGCAGCCAGAACTGGAGTAAACAGGAAGCAAACTCCATTTCTGCCACTGAAGTATCCCAAACAACCACTCAATCCCAAGCCCTGGCCATCCCTTGGCCTTTTCAGATACCTCCCTAGTGGCCCAGAGGTAATGGAATTTGCTGCCATAGGCCTGTCTCTGCCACTGCCACAGGGTACACAGATGCCTGGTTCTCCAAAGCATTTATAGGACACTATTCAGGATTCTTTCTCTAGTGCAGGGCTGACAGAGCTGGAGTACAGCCCACTCAGTATGCTAGGGGTCAAGACTGACCTACCACCACCACAGAGATCACAAAGATGGTCACTGACCACCATTTCCTCCCAGGATAGTAAGTGGGAGGCTGTGAATGGTCCATAGTAAAGGCGGGGTCAGCCCAACACTCCCAGACACCACAGGAGGAGAGTAGCTGGGTCTCAGGTTTCCTTCTCCTTGGGTCACTGAGCTTGGTTCAGGGCCTGGCATATTGGAGAGACAGAGCTTGATGCAGGCTCATATGGCCTGCTGTCACACCAGGCCTAGCCTCAGAGAGGCAGTTGCTACCTATGGTATTTACAGTATGAAGCTGATGTGTCCACACACTACAACTCTAGGCTTCTCTCAAACCTGGAGCAGCATTTGACTGCCCAAGCCAGTGTGGCTGAGATGAGCTACACAGTGTTGTTAGAAAGCCTCCAAACAGTATTCTTCCTGGGTGCTGCAGTCCATGGGAATACTGCTGAGGGCACACTGCAAGTGTTGTTGGTAGTCATACATTGTGCAGGGACCTGAGTTTGGCGAGAGAGAAGCCCATCCATTTCAGGATCACTCTGAAACCTTTGAGTTATTTACATCCTGAGCTTCCCAGACTGTGGGACAAAGTGTTTGCTTTCTTTTAGAACATCCCCTGTCCTTCTTTCTAAATATCCCTTGTCTTATCAGCTTCCCTCCAAGATGAATACCAGGTACTTTCTCTGCGCCTGGGACTGGACCTAACTAGAAATGGAGAGGGAAGGAAGAAAAGAGATACAATACATAGACATGCTGCTATTGGGTGAACTGGGCTCTCAGAAGCCACAGCACCCTGGAAGTATAGTGTGTTTATTATGTAGAATTGAACAGGAGGTGGAGTTATTGCATACATATGAACAACGAGGCAGTGTTTAGCTACACAGAATTAAGGAAGTAGGTTTAGCTAATCTCAGTAGGAGTAGTAGAACAACCTTTAGGCCATAAATACTCCAGGGGAAATGATAAGGTGGACATTGTCTGTACACACTATCAACGTACACACATGAATAAGTCTTTGCCATGCCTCTGAGCTTCACCCTTGGGATGGGAGTTCAGGGGGAGGCTTATTTTCATGCGGGTCTGAAGCCTTGGGTTTTTTTTTTTTTTTACATGGCCCATGTCAAACAATACATATTCACTTAAGACTTTCTTTACTCCCCATGAAAAAAACTGCTAAACAACATCTGGGGCCACAGGCAGGTAGTCATAGCTTCAGGACACATCACTTGATACCTTACTTCATGGGATGGAGATGTCAGTCCACGGGATAGCATGTTAGAGAAAGTTACGGAGATAAAGCGGAGCCCTTTCCAAACACATTAGTTTAACAGAAAAATTGCCTTTGCTGGACTGTGTTTCTGAGATTCCCTTTGTTCCTATGGGGAATGCGGAAAATGGAAAAATGGTAAAGCTCCCTAATTCTGTGTTGCTCCACCCTGGGCACTGTTAGCAAGTTTGTAGCTTGAGACCTGTGATCTGAGGTAGAATGACTAGAGCCAGAAATTTCTGCCTACATACCTCTGTTGTCAGGGTACCTGGCAGATAAGACCATAGGAAGAGTTCCTGGCCACTCTGTCAAACCCTGGGCTGGGAGAGTTGGCCAGGGAAACAGCGGCAAGGCCTAGCTAAGCTGGCAGTGGATGAACATGGGTCAGACCTGAAGGAAGGGCTTGGTAAGGTTTAGGGAGTGTGGCTGGGTAGAAAGACCCTTCAAGGTGGCAAACACCTGTTCATACAATGTGCACTAGTGACAGTGCTGAGGAGAAAGGTTTCCTCAGGGCAAGTGCCACAGCTCTGAAGGGAAAGATACCCAGGTAGTTGGAAGCCAAATCATACCACAAAGGCAAACTGCACCTTAATAACCCTCTTACAAAAGAGATTTATTGGGGAAGGCACAAGAGGATGGCTGCCTCTGTTGAGGCAAGAAGCAACAGAGAATTGAGGAGCCAGGCTTTATTTAGGGGTTCTTGGGGGCAGAGTTTTCCAGAGTGGGGATTGGTGGGATTTTAAGCCTTGACCTTAAGGGGAGCTCAGGGATTGCTTGTTTTTTGAGAGGGATTGGTGAGATAGGTCTTTCTTTCTTTCTTTCTTTCTTTCTTTCTTTCTTTCTTTCTTTCTTTCTTTCTTTCTTTCTTTCTTTCTTTCTCTCTTTCACAACTGAGCTTTTTATTGGCTGAGGAGCAGAATACACAGACATTTCAATTCTTAACAATGTACCCAAACTCTGAGGAGTCATATATCTTATTCATGAACCCAAATGAAGGGCTACTTGTTTCTTTTTGAACTTATTTCAGTGATGTTCCAGCCCCAAATTTGGCAATTTTTTCTTAAGACCTTATATAACGACCAAATGCTTATAATCCTCAGCTCCATACAGCTCCATACATACTCAAAATTTTCATTTTTCATAGCTCATTATTATAATTGTTAGGAAAATGGACTATGTGATCAGAGACTTTATAGTTCTGACAGAGCAAGGAACAAAGAATGGTTTTCTTAGGAAACAGTTCTACTAGAAACACAAGACTAGATATAACTGAACAATATTCCAGACACAAATAGAGGACTAAGACTCCAAATTGCTGTTTAGTATGCTCTGTATTGTCTGAAGATTTCTTTTCCCTCAGCCTTTTTCTGCTTTGTGTCCACCTTGTAGGGATGGGCTTGGCTGACAGCCTCATGGGGCTGTACTTGTGTTCCACCTTCACCAGTCCATTTGTGCTAACCTTCCTCTTGGGCACCATGGTGTGGCACTTGGAGTGGGAGGCACATGGGATACTTAACATGTCACAGAGCTGTCACCCCAAACGAACTGCCCACCTCAAGGGCTGTGGGAGAACTGGATCTTGGTGGGCTTTCAAAATCCAAAGTGAGCTTGGACTTTTTATACTAAGCACTGGCACATTTGTAGAGTCCTGCAACATGATGGCTTGGACCCAGTTACCACAGATGAATGATACTAGTTCTAGGAGAAAAGTGCTACCCATTGTTGGGGGCATCCATCTAGAATTTTGAAATCCAAAGGGATTCTGTCTTAGTCACTGTTCTATTGCTCTGAAAGGACACCATGACCAAGTCAACTCTTATAAAAGAAAGCATTTAATGGGACTGGCTTACAGCATCAGAGGCTCATCCATTATCATCATGGTTGGGAGCATGGTGACATGTAGGTGAAGGTGTGTTGGAGAGGTAGCTGAGAACTGTACATCCTGATCTGTAGGCTGGGGAGAGACTTTTGTCCTTGTATGGGCTTTTGAAATCTCAAAGCCCGTCCCCTGGGGACTAAACATTTAAATATGAGTCTCCTTCCTTCCTTCTTTCCTTCCTTCCTCCTTCTTCCTTCCTAACATGGTTTTGCTGTGTAGCCCTGGCTGTCCTGGCCACTCTGTAGACCAGACTGTCCTCAAACACAGAGATCCATCTGCCTCTGCCTCCTCAGTTCTGGGATCAAAGGTGTGTGCCACCACCACCTGGCCAAATACAAGATCTTTGGGGGGAGAAGCATTCAAACCACAATACCCACTGCTCCTGCTTTCTTGGGGGGTAGTACATAATAGGACTTTAAGCAAGACCTCTCCTTTTTTTGTCCTTTGCCATGGTGGGTTTTTGTTTGTTTGTTTTGTTTTGTTTCTGAGACAAGGTTTCTCTATGTAGCCCTGGCTGTCCTGGACTGGCTCTGTAGACCAGGCTGGCTTCGAACTCACAGAGATCCACCTGCCTCTGCCTCCTAAGTGCTAGGATTAAAGGCATGAGCCACCAGGCCTGGCTGGTCATGGTGTTTTGTCACAAAATAGAACACTAAGACAGACCACCTTAAATCAGATAACCATGAACTCCTAGGTATGTAACATTTTGTCTTAAGAGATTGTGGCTAGTACTATGACTGGGACAGCAAATTGTAGTAAAAATTTTCCTGTTGACAACTCACTCCTGTGTACAAAAAAGCTTAAGGGATAGGTCCCTTAAGGGACCTCCATTTTTGCTGTAGCGTGACACAGTTACAAATGTGCACTATCACATCTATCTCCTTGCTTGGGTTCTGGTGGTTGTTAGGCTTGTGTGGCTAGCACTTTTACTGGCTGTCTCCCTGGGCTCAGCTTAAAAGTTATCCCTGTGTTATGTAGCAGTTTCCTCTCATTTATGTAACTACAGGTTTTACACGGCCCCTGCTCCAGTTCCTGAAATAATGATTCTAAGACTTCATTATTTATGAATAAATGCCTAGGTGATAAGCTTTGGCTCATTCCCCTACTAACTCATAACTTGTATTACTTGTTTATTCTAGTCTATGTGCCACGTGGCTGGTTACCTCTTTTCAGTTTTATGGATCTGTCTTCCTCAGAATCCAGGTTTTATTCCAGAGTTCATCTCTCTCTGCTGGAACTCCCACCACCTATTTTCTGCCTCAGCTAATAGGCCATCAGCTTTTTATTGATGGGTGGTGCTGCCATACGGTACATAAGAGATTCTTGTAGTGGAGAGCCAGTAGTGGCGTGCTTCCTTAAAACTCTACTTTATTTGGGGTGTTTAGGCCTCTACCTCCCTTCTGCCAGCCCCCAACCTTAAGTAGGAGAGAGAAAAAGTTAGTGGGGAGAGGGGTCCCAGACCCCTTTACTTCTCCCAGCTAGTTAGGGTCACGGGGTTCTTTTAGGACTCTATACCAATTTCCATCAGCTGTAGATGCAGCCAGCAGGTTCCTCCATGATGCTGTACCTGAAGCATTTCTCTCTGTCTGTCTGCACCAAATGGCCACACCATCTCTGGTCTCTGGTCTCTCCAAACTGCTCCATGCCTCATGCCAACACTAACACCATACTGAATGCCCTACTGAATGCCACAAGGTCTCTTTCTCTGCCTCATACTTGCACTCTCAGAGTCCTAGACCACGCCCCTCTCCATGTGGCACGTGGAAGGCTGTTACCAGCAGGCAAAGATCACACCCCACACGTGACAATTAAGAGGTATGAACAAACTATAACCCAACTAAAATCCCACACCTTTGATTAAAACAAAAGCATATTTACATAGCACACAAAGAAACCAAAACTCCCATTATAGATTCTATATATTTAAAGCAGTCCATCTGGAGAGAAGCTCTTTAAAATACAGGATATTCTGGAGGGAGATAAAACATGGCAGCTTGCAAGGAAACTAGTTAACAACCCCTGGAAGTTAACAACTCCAAAGCTTTAGGATGTCTTTCTGACCAGATGTCCTTCCCCAAATGTACGTAAGGTATATGGACTGCTGAAAATCATTCTCAGACAAGCTGAGCCACCTAGAAGAGATAAAGAGGCAGGGACCAACTGAGCTGGGGGCTGGGGGAGTGGCCCTCAGATCAACTCTGCCTGGAAGACACTCTCCAACCTGTTGAACTGCCTCTGATTTTGGCAGTGTGCTTCAGATTGTCAGCTTTCAGAGGCTGGTGTCCATGCAGAGGTGAGCTGTTGGTGATGCAACTTTGAAGTGATTTCCGATTCTGTAAATAACCCCTTACCCATATTCCTTTCAACGAACCCCAGTAACTCACTGGTTCACCAAATTCAATTTTGGGGGTATCTTTCACTTTGTTCTGTCACCAGTTCTGGTTGTTTTTCTGGGGTGAATAGATATCTCCCTAGGAATAGTATCATACAACATCCTGAATAGCTAACAACAGTTAAGTGTGGTCTTCTGTTGTTGTGTGTCTGTGTGCACACGCGTGTGGAGGCTAAATAGACGTCAACTTCGAGTATTCCTCAGGAGCTGACCACCTTGTCTGGTTTTTGATACAGGGTTTTGTACTGGGACCTGGGTATCACTGATAGCCTGACTGGCCAGTAAGTCTCAGGGACATTCTTATTCTGCCTCCCCTAGTGTGGCCATCCCCAGCAAAGGGCCATTAGGGCTCACGGCCTGAGGTAGCTTCCGCTGACATGACTATGGAAGTAGTTGGACCAAGAATACATGACCTGACATTGGAAAGTCTGCCAAGAGACGAACAACCAACGGCAGGCCCAGAGATGATGTGGAAGAACCTGGTCTCTCTTCGGGAATAAATGAGTCTTATCCACTTACCCTCAAATTGTGTTCACTCAACTCCCGGGGTCTGTGTAGAGGCTCCAGCACCTCTCATCCCTTCGGCTTGGACGCCCTGTCCTCACCTAGGCTGAATCCTTGGGAAGAGGAGCAACATCTGGCACCCACCTTGGCCTAGGGTCCCTCAGCATTGTTGAGATGCCCCCTGACTCCATGAGTAGGCCCCTTTTCCTGGCTAGGCCAAGGTGGCCTTGGCCCCATCAGTGTGTTTCTCAGTTGCTCATGGGTAACTCGTCCTATCTTCAGGAGCCCAGAAGATAGAATCTGACATTATGAAGACAGGAGATTTGCAGTCATTGACACATCCTTCTCTCAGATGCAGGACTTTACATTCTAGGCCTGAATCTTCTACTTTAAAGAAAATAACCCAATTGGACATGTCTTTAAAAAAAGGGGGGGGGACAAAATAAAGGAAAAGGAACAATCCAAACATGCTCATGCACAGACTGAAAACAAAGGCGAGTTGATGATCTTTCCCCACCCACAGTGCCACAAATGGGACCAGCAAAGCTAACTCAGACACTTATCCTGGAGCAACATTATTCTATTTTTCTAAATATACCCTTAATATATATATTTACATTAAAAGGGGGTATGTAATATTGTTACAGTTTTTGTGGTGGAGTGCTAGGTAGCAAATACTATTTCCTTAAGAGAGAATTTGGGAAGTCTCAACTCGGGTTTGGATTCCTAGAAGTTTACTGAAAAACAGGGAATCTTTTTTCTTTTTTAAGATTTATTTATTTATCACATATTCAATATTCTGCCTTCATGTACACCTGCCCAAAAGAAAAAGAGACCCAGATCTCATTACAGATGGTTGTGAGCCACCATGTGGTTGCTGAAAATTGAACTCATGATCTTTAGAAGAGCAGCCAGTGCTCTTAACATTTGAGCCATCTCTCCAGCCCCAAGGGAATCTTTCTGGAAGCTTATATTGAACATAGCTTAAAAACTATGTTGTGTAACTCAAGTTTGAGTTTGCTACTAGGCCTTAGAAGCTCCCCGTTGGCAGCTCAATATGAGCCTAGCCCAGGACAGGCCTTGATATGCTAATGAACTAATCCCAAGGTGGCACTGATATGGCAGTCCAAATACAAAAGTGAGAACTTTGAGGGTGATCTCTAGGATTGCACTGCCAATGCTCCTGTGCCAGGTTTCTATAGCTTCTGTGTTGAAATCAAGGCTTTAAGACTCTTTGTGGACCTGGCCTCAGAAACCCCTAAACTCCTGGCACTGTTGATTGGCCCACTTAAGGGCGCCTGTCAGTGCTAGCTTTACACTCTCAAGGCCTTTCCGGACCTCCTCCCAGTCCACCACAACTGAAAGACTTCACAGTGGGCATAGGTCAAACCTGCACGCTTCTGAAATTTCCAGTGGAACCTTGCAGCAGCACTTCTGCCCAACTATTCCCAGCTTCGTGAAACATCTGTTCAAGTTTTATATTAGCATGATATTGTAAGTAATGTTTGTGTGAATAAACCGTTTTGAAAGACAAACTTTGCGTGAACATTATAATTGCCAAGTGCCTTGTAGTCCATAGGTTTGTGCTCTCTGAAAAGCTTTAAAAGGAAACTCTTTTCTGAAAACAAAACAAAACAAAGGGATGTCTTATGTGTAAACCTGAAAGAAATGGACAGTTTAAACATTCTTCTAAGTCTTAAAGACACCCAGAAGTGGGGTTGGTCACTCAGGCTGTTGACAGATTAATCCACAGATACAAGTTCTGATACAAGTATTTTTCATAAATAGCTTAAAAAAATAATTAAGACTTGCACTCTCAACTTTTTTTTTTTTTTTTGAGACAGGGTTTCTCTGTGTAGTCCTGGCTGTCCTGGACTCACTCTGTAGACCAGGCTGGCCTTGAACCCAGAGATTTTCCTGCCTCTGCCAACTCTTATCTATACAAGCTTACAATATTTATAAATAGGTTCCAAGAAAACTGTTTTACATTTACCAAACTCTAGCCACAGAGACAAAAAATATTATCTAAGCTAGTTGACTTGGAAATCAAGTCAAATCTCAGACTTGTACACAACAGAAAACAGGAGACACAACAGAATGGAACTTTCTCCAAAGGATACAATGACAATTTTGGCAAATAACATTTTGATAGTAATATACAAATGAATTCAACACACTCTGCAGGTGCATCTGTGCAGAACATTCAAGACGAGCAGTGAGCAGCCGAATCCAAGTAGGGGCAGAATGAGGGCACTATAATAAGCTCATCAAATGAGGGCTCTGCCCTCACGTTCCAGACGGCCCATAGGTGGCACTACAGTGGCCAGGGAATGTGTGTGTGTGGCGGGGGGGTGTAGATGCAACCTCCAAACTCATAACTAGATGGCCTTATGCAGGCCTTACACAAGACCACTAATAATGAGCACACGAGGCACAACCGACCTCAACAGTAACTGGATAGCCCAGGCTTACACCAGATAACTGGCCAGATTTTCAAGTGGCTTAGCCTGCTTTTGGAGAGGCCACAGCAGCTGGAATGACATCAGGGAATGCCCTCCTTACGCTGGCAACACTGGGAGGGTGGCGCTGACCAGTCATAAACATAGGAGAGGCGCAACTGCACCTCGTGCTTGCACAACTGGCCCCCATGCAGCAGCGTCCGTTGCTTCTCCAGCATGTCCTCCGGGCTCTGTTTGTGTGTCACCAGGTACTGATTGCTGCAGCCTCGAGATTTGTACTCCGTGTCAAAGCGTGGGTCGTGCTCCCGCTGCACATCCACTGGTGCCAGCCAGGCGCCCAGCGACACGTCTTCACTGTGCCACAAGCGCAGGTATTCGCGGCTGGTGCGCAGGTAATGCACTAGGTCCGCGGAGAGGACATAACCACCGCCCAGAGCGTAGGGCAGATAGTAGTCGCAGAGTTGCCAGGCGGCTTCTCGCCAGCGGCCACCAGGCTTGACGCGCCCACGCCCAGAAAAAAAGCCCCAATAGAGGCGTCGGCGGCGTGCAGGCTCACGTGCACGTAGCTCCGCCAGCAGAGCGTCCAGGCGCGCAAAAGAGTCGTCATCTGCCTTGAGCACGAATTCAAAGTCCACGCGCTCATCCAGCCAGGTCAGCATGGCCAGGACCTTGGCCGTGAGGTTCTCGTAGGCATCGCGCAAGGCGGGCAACAGCAGCAGGTCCCCGTGCTGTGCCTGCTCGAGCTCGAGAGCACGCCGCTCCTCTGAGCTTAGGCCGCTCGTGCCCACAGCGAAGCGCGCCCATACGTCCGTGGGGCCGCCGCGACTCCCCTGTGCCAGCCACGTGCTGCGCACCGCGGAGCGGCGCTCGATCGCGCGGGGCGCACTGGCCACTAGTACTGCCAGAAAGGCCTTAGCGCGGGGTCGAGCGGCTCCGGCGGTGGCGGGCGTCTCGCCCTCAGAAGCGCAGTGCGCCAAGTACAAGAGCGTAGTGCTGCAAAACGCCAGGCCGCCGAGGCCCAGCACCACCCGGCGCCGCCAAGCGCGCCGAAGCACCTTCATGCTGCGGGCGGGAGGTCGCCAAGTACGCAGGCGCGAAGGCCTGAAGGCGCCTGCGTAACTAGCCGACCCGTGTAACGGGATAGGCCTGGTATTCGTGGGAAGACACCGGGAGGCTGGGCGTTTAGACTCTCGGGTTCTGACGTCCAGGTCGCCTTTGAAGGCGAGGGCTAGGACAAGGACAAACGACACGTGAGCTTACGTGCCATTTTTATTGGTGCTTTCTCGGAGGTTGCTTCCGCCCATAAGAAAGATGGCGCCACCGAAGGTCATGCCTAAGTCCCTGCGAGTTCTCACGGTTTTCGGCTGACATACTCTTCCCTTCCCGGAAGAAAGATGGCGGCGGCCTGAGCCGAGGTCCGCTTACGACTTCGTGGGCGCCCAGCTGCGCTCCTCAGACCCGGCGCATCAGAAAGCCGGGGGTGAGTGAAGGAGTGCCTGAAGGCGCTTTGCGAGGGGCAGGCTCGGGGGGGTGGGGGGCACTCGCTTACCGTTTGCGATGCGCTGGGTCAGAGCCTGAGTGACCCCGTGGACCGCCCTTTTAAGAGTGCGCCCGCCCTTTTGCTCGGCTGCTGCTTCCGGAACTTAATCTGCCACGGGGGACTGAGGCTCGGGCCTCTACTACCGGCTGGCGTTGTGACCTCAGCTTGTGGTCCAGCATCTCTGCCTCGGTTTCCTCTTCGGTAAAATGTGCGCCATGAGTTTTAGTAATACGAATTGGAAATTGAAGGCCTGTGTAAAACCTTCGTACTTGGCCCGGCTTTGGTGACAGTTTGCTTTGACTGTACTTCCGAAATTGACAGATCTTGTATTTATTTATTTTTATTTATTTATTTTTTGTTTTGTTTTGTTTTTGAGACGGGGTTTTCCTGTGTAGCCATGGCTATCCTAGACTAGGCTGGTCTGGAATTCACAGAGATCTGCTTGCCCATTCTCTCAAGTGCTAGGATCAAAGGCGTCCACCACCACTGCCCGGCTTTATTTACATTCTCATTTTTGTGTTGCCGGAAGAGAGCGAATCCAGCACCTTACAAATGCTGGGCAAATGCTCTACTACTGGGCAAAGTCACCAGCCCTCTAACAGCTTTTGAGCTGTCTTAGACTGTGTTGTTTTTTTAGATTGTGATGGTCTTTTTTCTTTATCTTCTTTTGTTGTTTTGAGCCAGGGTTTCATGTAGATCAGATTAGCCTGAACTTCCTATTTAGCTGAAGCTGGCCTTGAACTAGTCTGTAATTGCCATACTTTCAAGGCCAACCTGGTCTACTTGGCAAGTTCTTGGCCAAGCAAGGCTACATAGTGAGACCCTGCCTAAAAACAAAAACAAAAGCAAGCAAGCAAACAAAAAGGAATAGTGTGATTTCATCAGAATTGTAAGGATGGCAGAGAAGTACAAGCATTCCCCAACCACCCTGTGGATGCCTGAAACCTGAAACCTCAGGTGAACTAATTCCTGGGTGGACTGTTTATTCCTATAGGTAGGTATAGCAAAGTTCAATTTATAAATTAGGCCCAGGCAGAGATTAACAACTAATCATAAAATAGAGCAGCTTAGTTTGACAAATTTAATGTCATTTGACTGCTGTTGATGGCAGGTCAAGGGTATTATTGGCACCTCCACTTGAAGTGTCACTGGCTTCCCTGTTGACTGCTTGCTGAGAACTGATTTGTGTGTAGGAGCTATGACAAGATGAAACTCCTTGAAGTCCTGACCTAGGGGCATAGGCAGGTGGGGAGGAAGAGAGCAGCTGCTCAACCTTTTTAGTCATGCAGCAAACTTTTGCATTTTGATAAATAACTGTTGTGGCCTAGTAGTGGGCTATGTAGCTCTGTGGCAGAATACTTGTTTACCAAGGGAAAGGGAAAAAACTGAACCAATATGAGGAAGTCCGTTGACAGATTCCTGGTTGTTTGGGGTTGCTTTTACATAAGATAGTATGAGTGACTGGTCCCTGTAGTTTATCAAAAATAGAATTGAGAACTTTGTTCTTTCAAGGAGCAAAGTATACTTAATACCAGGAGGAAGTTGTCTTGGTTCTGGTGTTTTCATGGCTAAAAGAGTAGAGACATCAGGAACAGAGCCGTATCTCAGGGCTCCTTGCCCTGAGTTTCATCTTGGCATAGCTCCTACACACAAACAGTTCCCAAGAAGTAGTCAGCAGGAAAGCCGGTAACATCTCCAGGGGAGGTGACAGTGATTCCTTGACCTGCCATCAACAGCGGTCAAATGACATTAAATTTGTCAAACTAAGTGACAGCTGCTCTATTTTATGATTAGTTGTTAAGCATAATTTATAAACTGAACTTTGCTGTACCTACCTATAGGAATAAACAGTCCACCCAGGAGTCAGTTCACCTGAGGTTTCAGGTTTCAGGCACCCACGGGGTGGGGTGGGGTGGGGATACTTGTACTTCTCTGCCATGCTTACATTGCAATGAAATCACACTATTTTTGTGTTGTCTGAGTGACAACAGACTCCTTTAGCTCTAGGCTCCTGGTAGGATGTACCTCCTAGGGCACGCTTTGAATACTGTTCTAATGGCTTTACACTATGCTTTTGAGTAGTACTTTGTCACAGGATATTTGATCCCATTGTGAACCCCAAAATTGTAACTATAAAACCCTGTCTCTTGTTTGGTATGATTGAGCCCTATCACAAAGCTTTAATTCAAGAACTCTGTTTATTGTAAACAGGTGATTATGGTATAGTTCAGCCCTAGCACACACCTTTAATCCAAGAACTTTCCTTACAAAAGATTTAATAAATTAACCCTAGGTCAAGAAGCAGAGCAAGAAACCATCTGACAGGGATTAAAGAGTAGGAGGGACTTTGAGTTGAAGGATATTTAAGACAGGTGTAGAAGCAGAAGTGTTTAAGTTCCGGCTTTAGTTCTCTAGCTCTCAGTTTTGGGGTTTACAACGGGATCAAAAACCTGCCACGGTACTTCCAGTATTTAGTGTCTCTGGAGACAGCATCGGTTGGGTGTCTTTTAGGTTCGAATAGCTTGGCAACATTGGGATAAAGAAGCTAAGTCATAGGAGGTCCTTTCAAGGGGAGACAGCTGCCACACAAAGGTGGGACAAGACTGCTCCTGGAAGTCCAGCAAATTGGCAGGAAGATGTGATTTTGGGAAGAAGTAATTGTGTTCTCCATGTTCTGTGCACAAGTAGACTTCCTGGGCACTTCAAGTTTCCTAGTGTTCTTGGTGAACATGAGTGCAGACATGTTGGTGCAGGCTCAAGTGTAGATGTGTGTGGTCGGTGCAAGTGCTGGCTGGTGACTGCAGTTTTCAATTATTCAACACACAGTGTACATAGGTCCCCAGTCCATACAAACTTCTGAGGTGGGAAGTAGGGCTCGCTTAGTGAGAAACAGACACCACAAAGATCAGATGACTTAACCAAGGTCACAGAGCTCAGTGTTCAAGTTGGGATCTGGAGTGAGAGTGACCACAGCCATATGGTAAACCCTGTAATACCAATCAGGGAGGGATGGGGTCAAATTTACTTCGTTGTGTTGCTGGCAGACTATACTGTTGGTCTGTGGGTTAGGGTGGAAGTGGTGACAGCTTTGAGCTGGAACTTGAGTCTGGCCAAATGTGTTCCTTCAGTTTCTTTTTAAAAAGTAAAGCATTATTTGTTGTCTTCCCCCCTTTATTAACAAGACTTGAGCATGCCAGACAAATGTTTTACTGAGCCATAGCCAGCCCTGTATATGTGAATTTTGTTTGCTTTTTGAGGCAGGGTCTTACTGTTTAGTCATGGCTAGCCTGGAGCTCAAAGGCTGGCTTTGAACTCATAGAGATCCATCTATGTTTCTATGTTTGGAGGAACTCATAGAGATCCTTCTGTGTGCTGGGATTAAAGGTGAATGTTACCATGCCCTGACTGATTATTAAATCATGTTATAAAATAAATGTTTTTAGTGAAGCATTTGCTGGATTCCACATACCTGTGGTAGTCTGTCTTTTTTTTCCCCCTCCTGAGACAGTATTTCTCTGTGTAGCCATGATTGTCCTTAAACTCTATCTGTAAACCAGGCTGTCCTGGAACTTAGAGATTTACCCACCCTGAGTGCTGGGATTAAAGGCAAGTGCCACTACCACCTGGCCTGGTCTGTCTTCTTTGTAGACTGTCAAGTTCTGGAGCCTGCCATCAGTCTTCAGCTTTCTTGGCAGTGCTAGTAACCCAGAACTTTTGTAGTATTCAGGGCTCTAGTTTGAGCTGTGATTTCCCTTTCTTCCTTGCTGCTACTTCTCACTCCAGCTCCTGGTTCACACCTTGCAGGAGTCCCATGGTCTGGATGGTGGCAATGACGTCCAGGCAGACTTCCCTCTGTGGTCTGGCTGCTCATGGCTTCTGGTTCTTGGGCCTTGTCCTTCTGATGGATGCATCTGCTAGACCTGCCAACCACTCATCCACTCGGGAAAGAGCGACCAACAGGGAGGAAAATGAAATTATACCACCAGACCACTTGAATGGGGTGAAGTTGGAAATGGATGGACACCTCAACAAAGACTTCCACCAGGAGGTTTTCCTGGGAAAGGACATGGATGGGTTTGAGGAGGACTCAGAGCCACAGAGAAGCCGGAGGAAGCTGATGGTCATCTTTTCCAAGTAGGTATCTTGTGTGTTCCCTGCAAATGCATGCCAAGGGATATGGCATTTGAGGTGATAATCCAGTTGCCATAAACTATTCTAGCACAGCAGTTCTAAACCAATGGGTCATGACCTCTTTGGGGATTAATGATCCTTTCACAGGGATTGCCTAAGACCATTGGAAAACACAGATACTTACATTATGATTCGGAACAGTAACAAAATTACAGTTATAAAGTAGCAACGAAAATAATTTTATGGTGGGTCACCACAACATAAGAAACTGTATTAAAGGGTGTCAGCATTAAGGTTGAGAGCCACTGCTCTAGTATCTTATACTTTGATAGGACTTGGAGGGCCAAAGCTGGGCCACTCAGCTATATATAGGCCCTCATGGCCAGGAAAATATCAGGATAGACTTCTGCCCCACCCTCACCTCTCAAGGACTTTGGGCATCACTGTTCCAACTATAGGCTTTATCAGTTGAAAAGCATAAAGTCAGGAAAGTGGAAAGTGGAATGGGTCCAGCAGATTATAATTCCATATAGAGGAGGGCTGGCCCAGAGCTGCCTAGGAAAAGGTCTAACAAATCAACAGGGCAAGAGCTGATAGATGGAGGAGGGTACAGACTGGTTTCCTCTTGAACCCTCCCTCCTTTCCTTCCTTCTATCCTTCTTTCTTCCTTCCTTCCTTTTTTTCTGAGATAAGATCTCACTTTGTAGCCCTGGCTGGCTTTGGACTCACAGTGATCCTTCTGCTTGTTTGCTTGCTTGCTTTGTTTTTTTTGAAACAGGATCTCTCTATTATATAGCTCTGGCTATCCTGGAACTCACTATGTAGATCAGGCTATTCAAATCCTGGGATTAAAATTGTGTACCATCACACCTGGCTCTTTGTTGTTGTTTGTTTTGTTTTTCGAGACAGGGTTTTTCTGTGTGGCCTTTGCTGTCCTGGACCCACTTTGTAGACCAGGCTGGCCTCTAACTCACAGAGATCCACCTGCCTCTGCCTCCCAGAACACTGGGATTACAGGTGTGCACCACCAAGCATGGCCACACCTGACTCCTCCTTTGCTTTCTCAGTGCTAGGATAAAAGACATGGTTTTTGCAACCATGTATGCCTTTTTTTTCCTTATTGAGTCTTATATTTACTTATATTTTGAGACTAGAGGACAATTTTATTAGAGTTTAAAAGAAAAATAACTCAAAGAAGGAAAGCTGTAAATCTTAGCAGTTGCCCTACCTTAACCCTGAAGAGGAGCCTTCAAGAGAGAAAGAAAGAAAGAAAGAAAGAAACAAACAAACAAACAAAAAACATGCTATTTGAGTTACTGACATGGAGGTTCACCACATGGCAGCAGACGGCCAGCCACATAACAGGGAGGTAAGAGGCTTTAGAGAAATAGTAAAGAAGCCCAGAAAAAAAAAAAAAAGCATACTTTTAGTTCTCTTCTTCTACCATGTCAGTTATTGGCATAAAACTTAAGAGTGTCAGGCTTGGCGGCAAGGGCCTTTCCTCACTGGGCCATTTACTAGCCCTGATGCATATTCTTTCTGACATTCTACTGTGTTTAGGGGTTCCTGTTATCTATCCCCAAGTCCCAAGATCTCTGTCACTAAGACCTTGGTTCTATTCTTGGACAAATGTTAGGTTTCCAAAGGGACTTTGCTATTCCTTTGTTACATGTGAAAGTGTTTGTGTGGTTTAGCTGACATATGTAAACTGTGCTGTGATTAGAAGGGTTATGAGCCAGGTATGCCTTTAATCCTAGCACCCAGGAGACAGAGGCAGGTGGGTCGCTGAGGTCATGGCCAACTTACTCTATAGCATGAGCTCCAGGACAGCCAGGGCTACATGGAGAAACCCAGTCTTGAAAAACCAAATAGATAAATAGATAAATAAATAAATGAAGGGTTATAATTTTGCCCACTGTACCTCAAGTAGGTAAGAGTCTATGATCTATTCTGTCTTCAGATAGCAGCTTCTGACTTAACTGCTCCTATACAATCTTCCTCTCTGGTGGCCCCTAGCATGCTCCCAGTCGCTGGGTTTTCTATAACAATTTCAAATGGAGTGTGTTGCTGTTTGTGGTAGATTCATGGCTACCTGTGTAACTCCTGAAACCAGAAATATTTGCCTTTCTGTTGAGGGTCCTAGAGCCTGTCTGATGCTTGTGGTTTGCCTGCTTGTAGGGTAGATGTGAACACGGACCGGAGGATCAGCGCTAAGGAGATGCAGCACTGGATTATGGAGAAAACAGCAGAGCACTTCCAGGAGGCTGTCAAGGAAAACAAACTACACTTCAGGGCTGTGGACCCTGATGGTGATGGTACAGTGGGCCCAATTGGCAGAGCTAGGTGAAATGGGTGAAGTCAGGCAGGGTACTCCAGGCAGGACCTGACAGATGTACTCAGGCCAAGGGACAGAAGAGTGGAAGAGGACACCATAGGGGTAGGGTTCTTAAGGTGGGTGTTAGTTTCTGATGCTAGCTGTGCATTTGTTGAAACTAAAGGACACAGCAAGTGCCACATTGACATAAGTGATTTAAAAAAAAATCCATGTATGTGGGTGGGCATAAGAAAAGAAAGTAATACTAGATCCACATTTGTAGTCTCAGTGCTCAGGAGACTGAAACAAGAATCTAAGCAGTCAGGGCCAGCCTGGGCTACATACCGAGATCATTTCTCAACACACCAAAAAAAAAAAAAACCAGTAGAAGTTTGGGGTTCCAGCTGGACACAGAGGCTCACTCCTGTAATCCCAGCACTTGGGAGGCAGAGGCAGGTGGATCTCTTTGAGTTAAGGCTAGCCCAGTCTACAAAGTGAGTCCAGGACAGCCAACACAGAGAAACCTTGTCTTCAAAAGCCAAAAAAAAAAGGGTTCCCCTTGATGTTCTCCCATCATATGCTGCCAGCCAGTATCTCTCTCAGCCCCAAGGGATAAAAGTCCCAGCTGACTCAACTGTTGAGGAAATTGGTAAATTGGTACAGGGTACTGGCCAAAGCCGTGGGCTAGGTACTAGTTGCTCTGCCTCTGAATTCCACTGTGGCAAATCTGGAGCTGCAGATATCCTCAGCCTCCCCTAGTACTAGGCAGCCAGCACAAAGGAGTTTGTACCCTCTGCCCTGTGGCTGTCTGTGGCCTAAGGATTTCTAGCAGATATCCTAAAATAACTGTCTTTTTCATGACCTTTCCTGCTAAGTGTTGTGACAGGATCATGATCTCTTTTCAGGCCGAGTGTCCTGGGATGAATATAAAATGAAGTTTTTGGCAAGCAAAGGCCACAATGAGAAAGAGATTGCTGACGCCATCAGAAACCATGAGGAACTCAAAGTGGATGAGGAGAGTGAGTGCTGGGTATCAGGTCGCTGTGCTGGCATAGGGTGGGCTGGCTAAGAGTGGAGGGCTAGCTCCGTCTTGGCTTGAGACTTGGGATCTGGTGCTTTAAAGTATAGGCAGGGAGGACCTGGATCTAGCAAGAGAGCTGTTTAGTGGAGGGAGCAGCAACCTTGCCAAGAGTTGAATAGTGACATCCACAACATTCAGCAGTGCCCTGGGACCTCAAGAGTAATGTCACTTTCAGGTAGAGCTATGGACAGTCTGGTTTAGAGGTAACGTTGACATGCTGGTCTTTGGGACTCAGAAAGAACTGGGAGGAATAGAAAGCCTTTGGGGGCAACTGTCAGGAAGGGAAGTCTGGAGCTGGTTTGTAAAGCATAACTAAAGTACCTACATGGGCTCCAGTCCTAGACCCTCTTCCCTCATTCCTTTTCCATAGCTGGTGACTCATTCACAGCCCTTGTCTGGCTCTGTGGAGAGTTAGGATTGTGGTGTCCTGTTATTCCCCATAAGTGACTCATGGGCTGGTTACATTATATACAGTTCTTGACAGATGTACACATAGTGCTCTGCCATCTCAGTCTGTCTGTGCAGCTTACCTCAGTAGAGGCCATGGTCTACAAGGTAGCACTTCACACCTTTCTAGACACATTTTGCTTTGATGTCTATCCTGTGTGAGACATGTCACTCCTCTGTCTTGAGCCTGGGGTATCTCTGTGAAGCTCATTCTGCCATCAGGACTTAGTAAGAGGTATTTAGAACTTATACTGTTGTTCTGGCTGGTTTTGTGTCAATTTGACACACACTAGAGTCATCAGAGAGGAAGGAGCCTCAGTTGAGGAAATGCCTCCATGAGAGCCAGCTGTAAGGCATTTTCTCAATTAGTGATTAATGGAGGAGGAGCCAGCCCATTGTGGATGGTGGCATTCCTGAGCTGGGGGTTTTATAAGAAGGCAGGCTGAGCAACCCAGTAAGCAGCACTCCTCCATGGCCTCCCTATCAGCTCCTGCCTCTGGGTTCCTGTTCTGCTTGAGTTCTTTAAACAGTGATATGGGAATAAATCCTTTCATCCCCAACTTCCTTTTTGGTCATGGTGTTTCATTGCAGCAATAGAAACCCTAAGACAGCTATCAAAGGTCTTCATGCCTGAGCCTCATCCACATCTGATCTTCTTGAGCCTATGTATTAGTTACTTTTCTATTGTGATAAAACATTACCAAAGGCAACTTAGAAAGATTTTGTTTAGGTTATGGTTCCAGAGGGTTAGAGTCCATAATGGCAGTAAGCTGTAAGCATGGTGGCAAGAACAGGAAACTGAGAACTCACATCTTGAACTGCAAGCATAAAGCAGAGAGTGAACTGCAATTGGGCAAAACTGTAAATACTCAGAAGCCCAATCCCAGTGATTCACCTCCAGCAAGGCCTTACCTCCTAAACTTCCCCCAAACAGTGCCATCAACTGTGTTTAAATGCCTGTCCTAGAGTAGGGGTAGGGAGGCATTTCTCATCAGAGCTGCTACATTCTACTTCCTGGCCCCATAGTCTCATGGCCATGTCATAATGTAAGGTTCTGGTAAAAAAAAAAAAAAAAAAGACAGAACACCAAGGTCTTTTCAGAAAAACAGCTTTAATGTGCATGCATAGGTTCAAACAAACCATGTTCATTAAAAAAGCACAAACAAAAAAACAACCCAATTCTCAGGTACAGTGAAATAGCTTTTGTTATGATTTTTGTTTCTTTATCTCCCATGTATGCTAACTTACAATTTCATTGGTTATTTAAAATCTTAAAGTGATAAGGACCGATGGTAAGAAGTTAAGAGGATTGTTGCTTTTGCAGAGGATCTTGGTTCAGTTCCTAACACCCACATGGTGACTCAGCACCATCTGTAACTTCAGTTGCAGGGAAATCTGATACCTGGAGTGCCAGTATATAAGTGTCACACACACACATTTTGGTAAAACATTCATACATATAAAATAAATCTGAAACAATTTAAAAAACTTAGGGTGGGGCTGGAGAGATGGCTCAGAGGTTAAGAGCTCTGGCTGCTGAGTTCAATTTCCAGCAACCACATGGTGGCTCACAACCATCTATACTGTGATCTGGTGCCCTCTTTCTGGCCTACAGGCACACATGCAGACAGAATACTGTATACTGTATAAATAAATAGATAAATCTTAAAAAAAAAAAAAAACTTGGGTGGGATTCTAAAGATGCCCTGGATGTGGAGGAGGGGAAGGGTACTTGGGATGTAGCAAGGTTTCACATAAGCATTTTGACAAAGACTAAGCCACATAGCAGCCTTTCTGCCTATCCTCCAAGGTCTCTAGGAAAGCTTGCTAAGCAAGGAGGAATTTGCAGGAAAGCTGTGTTTAAGTTTATATATGTTCAAGGACATTGTTTGACCCATGTGACTTTTTTGTTTTTAGTTTCCCTGGCTCTCAGGGACCCCTTGGGACAATAGTACAAAATGTTTGTAGTCCAACTTCAAAAGTCCCTGTAGTCTTTATTAATTTGTTTGTTTGTTTGAGGCAAGGCCTCTCATACCGTAGCTAGCCTAACTCACAGAGATCGCCGCCTTCTGCCTCCCTAGTACTGAGATTAAAGGCATGTTCCACTATGTCCAGCTCCCCATTGTTAGATTTGCTTTGTTTTGTTTTTCAAGACAGGGTTTCTCTGTGTATCCTGGGTGTCCTGGAGCTCAGTCTATAGACCAGGCTGGCCTTGAACTCAGAAATCTGTCTGTCTCTGCCTGGGATTAAAGGTGTTCACCACCACTGCAGGGCTTCATTGTTAGATTTCAAAAGCAGAATAAAGAGACAGAAGGCAGAAAAAGATCAGGGTCTGAATTTCAACAGATGCTACTGTGTCTATTAACACACACAATGAGAGGCAGTCTTTCTCTATGGGAAACTGAGGGGTCTACCAAGGGGCAAAGCTATAACCCTTTATAGGGGTGGGATGAGAGGCTTGAAAGTAAAGATTATATTGCAGTGCCCAGGGTGAGACAGGCTGTCCCGACATTCCTTTCTGGGCTGACTGAACAAGGTCAGTGTAATCTCACAGGAATCCTGTTTTTACAAGCAAGGTGCTCTGTCTCCCATAGTCTTTACACAGGCACTGTGTAAAAGTCCAAAGTCTCATCTGAAACACAAGGCAATCTATCTGTAATGCCTTGTAAAATAAAAAAAGCAAATTATATATAATGGCACAGGATATACATTACTATTCCAAAAGTGGGTCACACTGAGGAAATACTGGACCAGTACTGGACTGAAATCCAGCGAGGCAAACACCAAATCCCTCCATGCCTAATGCCAAAGGGCTTAGATGGCACTGTCCCTTCTGCTTTCCTGCCTGTAGCATACATATCTCTCTTGGGTTGGTTCAACTGCCTATTGGCAGATACCCCACAAGTCTGGCATCTTTAACACCTTGGGGTCTCTACCACAGCCCAGGCTTCACTCTTACATGCTGTCACTCAGTGGCCTCTCAGAGCCTTCACAGAAGGACCTGCCACAAGCTGCCTCAGCAGCTTTCTGAGAGACTGTAGAGGAGAAACCCATCACCTCATTACTCTTAGATCTCTTTTGCATCTCAAGCCAGTACAGTATGAGTGACACAACAAAGTTCAGCTGCCAGCTTGGGATGGTTCCCCCTTGAACCACATTAGTAACATTTTTGTTTTCTCTTTCTAGGAGCAGAAAATTCCTTAGGCCTTTTTGTTTTATAAGTTGCAAGCTTAGCTGAATGGGTTCTTACCTGAGGGCACCTTCCCTTTGTTTCAGTGCAGATTAAGGCTCTCCTAATGACTCTAAATCTCCTTAACAAATTACAAGCTTTTCCGGTACATGTCTTGGTTATTACATAAGCTGCTTAATGTGCTTTTTTTTTTCTCCAAACTATACATTTTGTATTTTTTCTTCCCCACTTGTTCTTCATTATAGACCTATGTAAACATTAATAACCACACCACAGATTAAGTATTATACAGTCTTAACATCTCCACCAAAGAAAATTAGTCCATTTCATGTGTGTGTGTAAACATGTATGTATATACTTATTTTGCCTACATATATGCATCATGTGCATTCCTGGTGCCCAAGGAAACTAAAAGAAGATATCAGATCCCTTGAAGTGGTGTTGCCCTGTGGATACTGGGAATTGAACCTGGGTTCTCTGGAGTAGTCAGTGTTCTTAATCACTGAGCCATCTCTCCAGCTTCTATTCCATTACTTTTAAATTTAGCTTTGTTCAAGTTCTAAGGACAGTGGCAGAGACAGCCAGATTATTTGCCAAAATGTCATTAGAATGCCCTCTAGTCCAGTTGTTAATATTGTTTCCCTCTGAAGCCTTTTTAAGCTGGGCCTCCTAGCACTACTGTCTTCCAAGCTCCTACTCTAATGACCCTTGAAGCTCTACTTGTAATATTTACATGCTTTTTGAGTCTAGATTCCAAGATCTTCCACATTCTTCCCCCAAATCAACAGGCCAGGTTCTTCATCACAGCACCCACTGTCTGATAATGACTTCTCTGTTAGTTTTTTTTTTTTTTTCTGTTGCTATGATAAAGCACCGTGACCAAGGCAACATATACAAAGGACTTTATCTGGGCTTGGGGTTCCAGAGGGTTACAGTCCATAATGGTAGTGACAGAATGGTGGCAGGAACAGGAAGAGGAGCACTTTCATCTTGAACTATAAGCATGAAGCCGAGAGCATGAACTGAAAGTGAGTGTGACTATTAAACACTCAAAGCCAGACCCTGGTAATGTACTTTTTCCAACAAGGCCTCACCCAGCCCTCCCCAAACAGCATTATTGTTTAAATGCCCTAGACTATGAGGGACATTTATCATTAAAACAGTCATAGCCTGTGCAGTCACATCCTTGACACCACTGTCAAGGGCCTCTGAAAGGCTTCTGCCTGTCTGCAGTGATCTGAGTAGTTGGTAGGCTCCTGGGGGAGGGGGGCTATGCTTTTTATCTCCCTTGTATAATGCCGGTGGGTCTCCCTCAGCATGTGGTGGAAGTCTTGGCAGAGAAGTTTGCCTTATGTTACTCCCCCCACCCCCCAGACAGGGTTTTTATGTGTAGCTGTCCTGGACTCAGTTTGTAGACCAGGCTGGCCTTGAACTCAGAGGCCCTCTTACTCCTGTTGGGTGTCAATTATCTTTAGACTGATCTGCCAGCCATCTGAGTAATGCCGCAGAGACTTATTTATTAATATGAAAGCTTGGCCTTAGCTTAGGCTTGTTCCTATCTAGCTTGTATAACTTAAATTAACCCATTTATGCCAATCTACATTCTACCACATAGCTCATTACTGCTCCTAGTACCAGCACCTGTTTCTCCTCTGTGTGTGGCTGGTGGATCCCCAGTGTCTGACTTTCCAGAGTTGCCATCTCTGCCCAAAAGCCCCACCTATCCTCTCCTGCCTGCTATAGACTGTTCAGCTCTTTATTAAACCAATCAGAGAAGGTGATGGAAAAGATGTTTACAATACGCTGAGACTGGTGTTGCTTCATTAAGAGTTAACAATACCAAAGTCCAGCCTGTTTTGTCTCAACTCTCTGCCCCTACAGAAATCAACATTTGAATAATACAAAGACAACTTTTACACAGTGCACGAGAGATTATCCCAACATCCACCTGCTTCTGGGTTTTTTGTTTTTTACTTTTGAGACAATCATTCAAATGATCTGCCTGCTTTAGCCTCCCAAGCAGCTGCCAGCATATCCTATTCCCATCACCTTTAATTGAGTCCTGTTATTCAGGTCAGATTAACCCAGGAAGTAATATGCATGAAGGCCACTTGGTCTGTCAGTGGATCAGGTACCTGAGGGAGGGCCTGCTACAGTCAGGATGTAGCCATGGGCAGACTCAGGACAATGTGTAAGGCCATGAAGGCAGGCAGAGATTCTTAAGGTTCCTGGAGTTGAGTGATCTGAAAGCCTGAACACTGGGATTTCGTCACTGACTACGTTGAGTCCCAGATAGAGAAAGATTCACTCCTGCCCGAGGAATATGGGAGACATCAGAAGATACATAGGCAGCAGTTGTTCAGAGGAACAAGTGGAGTCCTTCAGAAGCTTTCTCAGTCATTTCTAGAAACTTTTTTTCTGCATTCTATGCTCTCTGAGTGATAATATACATGAAAATGTAGAGAGGAACAGAAGTGACACCTTTGTTCCTATAGACGTCAATAAGGATGAGTCAGCCTCAGTCTCAGTGAAATTTCCATTTCTGCTGAGGAGTAAACAGCTTGGAGTGTGCAAGAAAGGCGGGTTGGGCAGTGTTTAGGGTTCTATGTGTCTCTACCCAGGACCAGGCTTTTCTGGGTGCACTAGCACCCTTAGTCTTGAGTTTGGCAAATGATGGCCATCTTGAGTTCAAACAAAACCTCATGGAACCTTACGGGTGCTTGCCTTAGTGTCTAGCACCTCCAGGTATTCACAAATGTGCCTCCTGCAGCACAGGAAGTCCTTGGGAACCTGCGAGATCGATGGTATCAGGCAGACAATCCTCCTGCAGACTTGTTGCTGACTGAGGACGAGTTCCTTTCATTCCTTCACCCTGAGCACAGCCGTGGCATGCTCAAATTCATGGTCAAGGAGATCGTTCGGGACTTGGGTAAGGCTTGTCCTCAGCGTTGACACTATTCTAGGCCTGAGGGTGGCCAGTGATCTTGGAGCACTACACTGCTGAAGAGGGTTCCAAGCCCCAGGGTAGGTGGGCCTTGGTTTCTGAGGATTCTTGAGTGGTACTCGGTTGAGTTTTAGGTAGAGCTCTAGCTGAATAGTACCTCCCTCCAACTGTTTATCTGTAGACCAGGATGGTGACAAGCAGTTGTCTCTGTCTGAGTTCATCTCCCTGCCTGTGGGCACTGTTGAAAACCAGCAAGGACAAGACATTGATGACAACTGGGTGAAAGACAGGAGAAAAGAGTTTGAGGAACTGATTGACTCTAACCATGATGGGATTGTGACCATGGAGGAGCTGGAGGTGAGCAATGGTGCTTATGAATGCTGGTGTGTCCCAGGAGTAGCCCTGGGTTTGGAGGGTGTGGGCAATCCTACAGTAAGGTCCCAAAAGAAAGGGGGCTTGCCTACAGGATGACCCGAGACAGTGGGCATTGTCCTGTTGACTGTGGACCATTGGCCTGTAGAAAGCAACTCCTTTGGCTATGGAAGGTATCTGGGAATTTGTTTGTTTTGGTACTTAGGATGAACCCAGGGCCTTTATCCTAAATAATTGTTCTATCACAAAGCTATATTCCCAGTCCTGTGTTGAGGGAGTCTTAAGGTCCCTTCTATATGGGACCAGAAGAGAAAGCACTTTGGGCTGGCATGTAGGTGTGGGGACTGTGGGCACAGAGCCACCCTATTAACATGTTGTCAGGTATTGGGTCACTGACTTATGCCTGGATCTCACAGAACTACATGGACCCCATGAATGAATATAATGCCCTCAATGAAGCCAAACAGATGATCGCCATTGCTGATGAGAACCAGAACCATCACTTGGAGCCTGAGGAGATCCTCAAGTATAGCGAGTTCTTCACTGGCAGCAAACTGATGGACTATGCCCGCAATGTGCATGAGGAGTTCTGAGCGTGTCCTTCCACTGGGGCCAGATCGCCAGTATACAGTCTGACCCTTCCCACACCTCAAGGAGGCTGTGGTCTAGTGAGACCTGTGGTTGACTGGGTCTGGATTGGGTCTGAAATGCTATCTACCCTGTGTCTGGGGCTACCATAGGCCCCTAAAAGTGCTGCCCCAGAACCTTCCTTTTTCTGCTGTGTCCATATACTCTGGCTCAGCTCCTGCTATGGCATGGCCCAGGCTTATTAAAGATATGCTTAATAGGCTATGTGTCTTCTCCAGCATGTGTCTGAGGCAGCAGCCCTTTTATACCAGTCATAAGCTGAGCTGCATTTGCTTGACCAAATCTCTCTCAATTGCTGTATTCTGCTGAGAACTGCTTCAAGGTGAGGGTGCTGCACATATTGGACCAGGAGCTCTGGTCCCCTCCATGGGCTTACCATACTGTGGGAAATAATGCAACTCTTGCAATTTCCTTGAAAAAGGAAAGATTAAGATAAAATTAGATCATGTTTCTCTGGAAATGATCAACCCCACAGTTCTGGTAAGGGGTGGCAGGCCATTGGGGTAGGCTCTTCCTCAAACTCCTCAGAACCATGCAGGATTCCTGACTGCCCCGTGAGAAAGTGCAGATGTTGTTGTCACAAGCATCATTACTTTAAAACAGAATTGTGTTTTTCTTGCTTTTTCTTCTTTCTTTTTTTTGTTTGTTTGTTTGTTTTTGTTTTTCCAGACAGGGTTTCTCTATGTAGTCCTAGCTGTTCTGGAACTCAGAGGTCTACCTACCTCTGCCTCCAAAGTGCTGGGATAAAAGGTGTGCATTGCCACTGCCCAGCAACACATTGTGGCTAGGTAACTTACACTAGAAACTTTTGAGGTGGACACTGGTTAAAGGGATTTGTAGCTTTCAATAAACATCGATTTTCCTCATAAAAGTGAAAATAGGACCTGAAGGCAAGACATGGAAGAGAGTGGTGGGGTTTCATGCATTAGGAAGCTTAGGTGGGATCAAGTTGGGCTTTGAGGTTGGGATCAGCAGCAGAGTCTGAGCTGGTCAAGGTCCCAGGGTTAGTGTTCCTGAAGGTTTGTTTTGGTGTTCAGGACCACCACCTAGGTTTGTTAGGACAGCTGATTCCTCATCACAGTTCTAGGCCTGCTCTAGATACCTACATGACCCAGTTTCTTCCACAGGAACCTACTTCGGTGTGTTACATTGGGGGTGTGGGATATGAAGCATGGATCCTCATAGTCATTAAGTGTAGTGGCACCTGAGCTGTTTCCTAGGCAAAGATGAGACTTCAGAACTCAGAATGGTAATGTGGACAGAAAGGTTTTAGCGGGTCCCCACCTCTGGGTATCCCAGAGTGATAGAACACACAACTCTGAAATATGGACTTCTCAGCAGTCACACTTGACCAGCATCCCCATCCTGCTCTTGTTCATGCCTTGGCCTGGAGTGTCACAGCTGAGATGGCCTCCAGGACCCTCTCTCCAGATGAAGGTGCAGTGCAGCTGGGGAAGCCAGCTAGATACCTGGCAGGTAGCTATTGCACAGTAACACCTGCTCTTTCAAAGGTTCTGATGACTTCCAGTCTGGTACTCAAGGGGCAGCAGTATGTGGGAGCTGCTTAGGTGCCTTATTTTGTGGAACTGAAGTGATGAGTGAGGCTCAGAGCTGTTGTCTCCCCTGAAGTTTTTAAGGGTCACCAGCTCAGTGGATACAGTATGGACAGCTATTGCAAGTGATCTTTCCAGTACCATGAAAGCTATTCAGTTCAGTGTGGTCCTGGATGGAAGCAGCTTCAAACAGGTCCTACTGTCCTGCTGAGATCCTCTGCAGGGAGTCTGTAGGAACAGGAAGAGGACACATCCAGGCTTCTCTACCTCTGTTGACCTCTGTGCAGATGCTAAGCTACTTGGTCAGATGTGACAGCCAAGAATAGAGTTCTGAGGGGAGGAACTCTCAGTACCTCCTGACCTCAGGAGAGACCATGAATTGAATGTGAGTTTTACCTTCCTTCCTGCTCACTTATACTGGAGAATGCTCCACAGGGTGCCCTGAGGGTTCTTCTCCAGGACCTTCAGTGTACTTCAGAAGCATGGGGAGGCCAGGCTCTGTAACCTATTGGCCCACTCTGGGTTTTCCACCTACTTCCTATCCCACCCTGACCTTCCAGGCTAGGAGTTTCCATACAGGGACCGGGGACTTCTGCTTTCACTTGTGATCTTGGGTGGGGGATTTCCAGCTCCAGTCCTGTGCCTCATTCTGCAGCTTGACTATCCCTGTACTTATTTATTTATTTATTATTTTTAAAACAGATTATCCATCTATAACCTAGGCTAGCCTGGAATTTGCGGTCATGTCTTTTGTCTCCTGAAAACTGGTATTACAGGTGTGCACCATATGCATAACTATAGCACGTAAAATTTCCAATCAATTTGGGAATTGATAATTATGCCATGTCACAGTTTAAAAAGTGTGATAAGGACACTGCATCCCTGCTAATTCACTTCCTCCTTCAGTACAGTGGTTTCTATGTAAGAAAAGGTAGCCTGTGTTGAGCCCAGTGACCACACCTGTCATGTATTAGGGAGATAGAAGCAAGGTCATCAAGATGGTTCAACGGTTAAAAGCATTTGCCAGAACCCAAATTTGGTTCTCAGTATCCACATCAGGCAACTTACAACTACCTATAACTCCTGCTCCAGGAGCAGGCCTCCTAGGGCACTATACCACATGCATATATTTTCCCTAACACACATACACATTTAAACTAAATGTTTTAAAAAAGAAAAAAAGATTGAAGCATAGCTACAGAATAATTTCAAATGTTAGCCTGGGCAATTTAGTGAAACTGTTCAAAATAAAACTTCAAGAGTGCTGTGGCTGTAGCTCGGTGGTGGAACGCTTGTCCAGCGTGTAAAAGAACTGAGGTTCTTAGTACTACCAAAAAGGAAAAGTGTTGACACTGGAGAGTGGCTTAATAGTTA
The DNA here is from genome assembly GCA_028658305.1 of Pachyuromys duprasi. Lineage (NCBI taxonomy): Eukaryota > Metazoa > Chordata > Mammalia > Rodentia > Muridae > Pachyuromys > Pachyuromys duprasi. The sequence goes on from CM053763.1 coordinate 124,658,849, forward strand.
AGCTTGTACTGTTCTTTTTGGATGTTTTTGTTTTTGAGACATGGTATCTCTGTTGTGTAATCCTGGCTGTCCTGAAATTTACTATGTAGATTATTAGCAGAGCTGCCTACTTGTGTCTCCTACATACTGGGCTTAATGGGGTGCAATACCCTGGCCAGAGGTAAGACGTGTAAACTAGAGGACCTAAGCTTAGTTCCTAGCACTCATCATGGTGGCTCACAGCTGCCTATAACTCCAGCTCTTCTGATTTCTGTTTCTCCTTCTCCGTATGCTTCATATGCATATGTTGGATACCTCCCTTCACATGTCCCAGTGGCCTGAAGCACTTTCTAGCTTGTTATGGGACTTTGCACACGCCTGTGTCATGTACACAGTAACACAGGTATAAAACATATTCACATACCTTCCTGCCTCTCCGCCTACTCTTCTCGCCCCTCCTCCATAGCTCTTATAGCCACATCCTGCAAGGAAAAACCCCAGACTCCTGTGAAGGCAGAGCCCATACAAGGATGTGTGTGTGGGCTCAGCAGCCCACAGCACTTCTGCTCCTGGGGCTCACACTTGGAGTTACAGCCAGGCTCAACTGTGTTGAAGATACCTACCCTCATGGTCACAAGTGCTGCAATGAGTGCCAGCCAGGTGAGTGGCCTGGCTTTGGGATGCAGTGGCAGGGTTGGGGAGAGGCGGTTCTTAGGGGACAATAATGGAGACACAAGTATAGAGGTACCCTGAAGATAAATGTCAGAGATCATTGTCACAGATGTGACAATGTCAGAGTCAGGCCAACCAAGAGACTAGTCCAGGAAGGGCCAGGGTGCTGTGTCTCTACAGTCCTCGGCCTGGGCAGTAGGTGACTTGTTTAACTTTCTGTGCTCCACTACAGGCAATGGTATGGTGAGCCGCTGTGATCACACCAGGGACACTGTATGCCATCCGTGTGAACCTGGCTTCTACAATGAGGCGGTTAATTATGACAGTTGCAAGCAGTGTACACAGTGCAACCAGCGTGAGTTCCTCCTACCCTGACTCACTGTCCTTAGTAGCCAGGGCATTTCTCAGGGGCACTTCTGTCCTCTGGGGTGAAGGCTCAGCCAGGGCCATATGGATCTGGGGTGGAGTACATGTTGGCCATGTGGCCTTGCCCAAGCTGTCCTAGTGGGTAAGGATAAGGCCCTGGTGTGGAGGTGGTGGGGTATCTGAGGATTCTGATTCAGATGCTGTAGGCTGGAGACAGGTTGTGGGGAGGATGGAAAAGGGAAGCCACAGCCACCCAGTGTCAGCTCAGTAGCTTTCTCCAGGGCTACATGACCAGGAGGAACAGAGTAGCCAAGGAGAGGGTCTTAGGAAAGGCCTAAAGCCAGGCTACCATAGTTCTCTCAGCTTCAGCTTTGCTCCTGTGACATTGAGGAGAGGCAAGTCCATTTTGCTCTGCCTTGTCTGTAGGTCAGGGCTATGGGAAGGCCTCATTCACAGTCTCTATCTGATCTTCCCTAGGAAGTGGGAGTGAACTCAAGCAGAATTGCACACCTACTCAGGATACTGTCTGCCAATGCAAGCCAGGCACCCAACCCCGGAAAGACAGCAGCCACAAGCCTGGAGTTGGTAAGCCTCCAGGTGGCCCCCTATACTAGGCAGGTGTCTGTCCATGGCCAGTATGAGGTGGTCAGGATCCATGTATACTGGCCCCCTGAATCAAGGACCATGGTAATGGTATAAATGAGCCAAGCTCTTATTTCGTACACTGTCACTTCCCTAGCATCTCTGTAACTAATCTTGGCTGAGAGCCTCTCTTTCAATGGGTTATGCCAAGTCTTGGACTCAGGGTCAACCCTCTGGTCAGTGCCAGTGGAGGCTGTTGGGATGGAAGGAGTTTGCAGAGGCCAAACTTCCTATCCACTTACATTGGGGAATTATCACTAACCATCCCTTCAGGCACCACCTCCAACAGCTCAGTATCCAAGGCCCACCTAATGACATCAGAAAGCTGACTTATGTCTTTGCTGCAGACTGTGTTCCTTGCCCTTCTGGCCACTTTTCTCCAGGCAACAACCAGGCCTGCAAGCCCTGGACCAAGTGAGTATTGTGGCTTGCCAGGACATTCAAGACTGGCAGTATGGAGCCAGGAAGGTTTGAGCATTTAAGAGATGGTGTCTCAATGAGTATGTGATAGACCAGTTCAGGGAGCAGAAATCCAGAGCCAGGGATCTTCTGACATCTGACATCAACACAGCCTTGCTGTGCAGGTGGAGCAGGAGTGTGAGATCCTAGCCCAGACCCCAGGAACATGTTTGCCCTCAAGTTGTGATTCTTCTCCAGAGGGCTAGAGAAGTATAGGTTGAAAGCATAGAACCCCAGCTAGGTGCAGGACAGGAATGAAAACAGGGTGAAGACAGAAGCAGAGATAGGTATGTGCCTTGGTGGGTGGAGGTCTTGACAGAGTTGAGGATAGCCTGGTGCAACTTCCTCCACTGTCTCTAGCTAATGGACACCCTTATCCCACAGCTGTACCTTATTTGGGAAGCAGACACGGCATCCAGCCAGTACCAGCTTGGACACTGTCTGTGAAGACAAAAGCCTCCTGGCCACACTGTCCTGGGAGACCCAGAGCCCTACATTCAGGCCAGCCACTGTCCCTTCCACCACAGTCTGGCCCAGGACTTCTCCACTGCCCTCTACACCCACCTTGGTGGCTCCTAGGGGTAAGAGACACTGGCCAAGTAGAGGATAGGGAGAGAAGGCTAAGGTGAATAAGTTCACTCAGTTGGCCTCCCCTTATAGGTCCTGCATTTGCTGTTATCCTAGGTCTAGGCCTGGGTCTGCTGGCTCCCTTTACTGTTCTACTGGCCTTATACTTGCTCCGAAAGGCTGGGAGGTTGCCTAACACTCCCAAACCATACTGTGAGTACCCACTTTGGGCCCAATAAAGCTTACCTCCTTGAGGGATGAGATATAACTCTTCACTGCTTTTTCCTTCTTTGCTTCTCCTAGGGGGAAACAGCTTCAGGATCCCTATCCAGGAGGAACAGGCTGACACACACTTTACTATGGCCAAGATCTGAACAGTACCTCAGGAGTGGGTTTTATGGGGGATGGGCAATCCATATCCTGACGCCTGCCAGTCCCCTCCACACCGTTCTAGGTGCTGGGCTGGCTCTGTATGCTGTGCATGCTGCCTGCCTGCTGGTACTCCCAATAAACGTGCTGGCAACTGTGAGTGTGTGACTGGCACTGGGCTGAGGTTGTACCCTCTTCTGGTGGTTGTGGGGGTTTAGACCAAAGTGAAGGTCCACTCAGAGACCATACTTAGTAATATGTACTCCAATTTAAATAGGGATATGGAGTCCAGGAGGCCTGAAGTGTTGAGGAGGTAATATTTAGGGAGCCAACTGGCAGCTTGATGAACAGTCCAGAGTCTTGCTCTAAGGTAGTGGTTCTCAGCCTTCCTAACGCTACAACTTTTTAATACAGTTATGGTGACCTCCAACCATAAAATTATTTTCTTTGCCTCTTCATAACTGTAATTTTGCTACTGTTATGAATCATAATACAATTGTTATTGGAGATAGAGATTTGCCAAAGGGGTTGCAGTCCACAGGTTGAGAACCACTCCTCTAAGAGTCTTAGCCAAATGGGAAGGGCCCTGGCAAACAGAGAGTACCCCGCTCACCAGAGAGGCTCATGAACCTTGGAGCTTCTTTTGACCCCTGTGGCTCAGGCAGCTAACACAGAGTTCTCTGTTCTCTCCAGCTACCTAAATGGGGAGAAGGTGTTTGATGGGCCTTGGGCACTGAAGGTCCTACCTTCCCTGTAGCAGGCAGTCAGCTGGGAAACTGAAGCTACTACTTGAGCCAAATCTCACATAAACACAGACACAAAAATACACCTGAGGACCCAAGGTCCTCTACTGCATAACCACTTGGCTATTTCCACAAGGAGCTTGGCACTGTCTTCAATAGCCAAGTGGTTATGCCTAATCATGTAAGTGAAACCAGAAGCCAAGAAAACCAATATTGGCGTCATGGGTTGCATGTTAAGAGTCACTAGATGAGCCAGGTGTGGTGGCACACGCCTTTAATCCCAGCACTCAGGGAGGCAGAGGCAGGCAGATCACTGTGAGTTGGAGGCCAGCCAGGTCTACAAAGAAAGTTCAGGACAGCCCAGGCTAAACAGAAAAACCCTGTCTCAAAACAATGAAAGAAGGAAGGAAGGAAGGAAAAAGTCACTAGATGGCCAAGTGTGGTTGCACATACCTTTATTCTCAACATTGGAAAGACAGAAGCAGTTGGATCTCTGAGTTCAAGGCCAGCCTGATCCAGCTTGGCCAGGGCTACAAACAAACAAAACAAACAAAAAATAAGACAAAAAAAAAAACCCACCCAAACCAACCCAAACAAACAAAAACAACAACAAAAGAGTCACTAGACATGCTCCAGGGGGTGCTGGGCTGTGTCAGCTGTGCTCTGAGGAGACATAGGAAACATAAGGAACTGTAAAAATGGCTGTTTCCTGCCACTTGCCACCCTGAGGCCACTGGCCTTTACAGTACAGCAGCAGCTTTTACTTGGTCTGTTGTAGCCACGTTTGATGACCGTAAGCCACCACTTCTGAATACTGGGGCCAATTACTTGTAGTTCAAATCACTGTGACCCACATGGGATGGCTGGACAAAACTGAGATCCTAGTTCCCTTCCTACCTTTTTCTTCTCATTCTCTAACAACATTCAGCTGCCTCCAACCAAGAAAACACCCACTGAAACACTGAATGCCCTTCATTGGGTGCCCATGTACAACCACACCTTAAGCCAGGGGGTGGAGTAGTAAATTGCCTATGCCTAGAGAGGCCAACAGTAAGCTGGGGATGGTGGGAAGAAGATTGCTGTGGGGTTTAGAAGGTTAGAGATTGTAGGAAAGACGTTTCATCCCCTCAATAGGCAAGTCATAGCTATGCCTCCTCTTTGCTGGGCACAGGTCTCCAGTCTTCCGGCTGTATTCTGCTCATTTTTGGGCTGCTGGGCCTCTTCCCAGATTGAGTATCCATGGCCCTGCCTGCACAGAAAATGGGCTTACTTTCTTTTCATTCTGGTGCTGTCCCAAAGTACATTCTCTGTATACTCTCATCTCAGAAACTCCCTACCTGCCTTTACTGAGGCCCCTTGTCAGCCTGGGAATTCCCCACTGGGTCAGACTGCCAGGACCCTGTGCTGCCTGGAATGTACTCATTAACTCCTGTGAGACAAACCACATGGAAATACAAGGAGCTGCTCATAAAATGAAGAAGATAGCAGAGCACAGATAAAAGTCACTCTGCCCACCACCCAGTTTTTTGTTCTTGGGAGTCCCTTGCAGTAGATACCTAGAAGTGGGTGGGACAGGAAGTCTGACATAGGTGCTGACATTTACCAATGTCATCTGCTTGAAAAGATCTCTCCAGGTATATGACTCGTGTCTTTTGATCTTTGTGGTCTGTGTGTGGTTGACACAGGAGCACTGTGTCTCTTGGAAAGAACCTCTCTGTGTGGGACTCACGAACAGCCTGCACCTACCTTGCAAGTCTGTATCAAACAGACCTTGCCCTTGGTTGAGCAAGGACACAATACCAAGGCCAAAAATCCAATGGGACACACCAAGGTACACTGCATGGCAGTGTTTTTGGGGTAAATCAATTCTTTATCTCTACCCTGTGGAAAAGGCTCTTGCTTAGAGAACAAGGATCCCCAATGTGAGGGGCTCATGGTTGGCAGGAGATACCATGTGTCTATGCATTTACCAGGGTAGGGGTGATACTATGACTGCTTAGATTTTTGTTTGCTTGTTTGTTTCTTTGTTTGTTTGAGACAGGGTCTCTCTCCATAACCCTGGCTATCCTGGAAATTACTATATAGAGCAGGCTGTCCTCAAACTTAGAAATCCACCTACCTCTTCCTCCCAAGTGCTGTGATTAAAGGTGTGCACCACTATGTTCATCCACAAATATGGAGTGCTTCATGATTTTTTTTGTCATCCTTACACAGGGGCCATACTATTCTTCTTTGTAATGTTCCAGTTTTTGCGTATGTGCTACCAAAGTGAGTATTCCCTTAGATTTTTTTTTTTAATGGTTAGAAGCACAGCCAATACTGCCATCAACACTTTTATGTGGAGTCAGTATGTGAGGCCTCCCTTCTGCCCTTCTCAGACTCACCTTCTTGGCCAGTTGCTGCACAAGTTTCTCAAAGAAGAGGTTCTGCTGAGGTTAGCCTAGACTGGAGTACCCAGAGCCCTCTCTCTAGCCCGCAGTGACTAGGGCTGTCTCTCAGGAGGCTTACACACCTGACACCAGAGAGCAAAAGGAGTTCCACAGCTGCTGGCAAATTCTAATTCCTAATTCCTCAACCTCCTCCAGCTTCAGCTTAAAGGGTGTCAGGCCAGGTTTCCTGGGCCTTCCACAGTCACAATGGTCTCCAGGACTCCCATGCCTGGGTACAAACAGTTATATCCTGAGATGTCCAGGTCCATGCCCATCCCTAGCACTCCCAAAAGTCATCACCATGTTTCCCTGTGCTTAGTTTCAGCTGGAAGATGTGAGAAGTAAGGCTGAATAATGTAGAGGGGCTTCCTAGTAGAGGCAGAGTTCCAAAACCTGTCAATGGTCACAGGAAGAAACCGAGGTTCAGAAAGACAAGATAGTTTCACCATAAGGTAGAGGCCTGAAGGGACTCCTCTCCTATTGTCTAGAATTGTGTGAAGGGGTGAGCAACGCAGCTCCAGAGAGAGTTAAGAGATCCAAGCTGGGACTGCCAGGGCTGGATCTGGGCAGCCCATACTGCTTTTGCCTTCATGTGCTTGCTAGGAAGGCCCAGTTTATGAGGATCTTGTCTGAAAGGCATGATATATGCTCTGGACTCCCCTCTGTGGCTCTCCTAGTTTTCCAATCCTATAGGAGCTCCCTGGGGTGGAAGAGAAAAGGGGGTGGGGGGCGGCTACACAACAATGGAGAGTGCCCACAGGCAGCAGCAGCAGCATGTGTAAATGGACATTTTTTTTTCCTCTGCAGTCTAGCCAGGGTGGGTATGCTGGAGTTGGAAAAAAGCTTTTTGGGATTCAGGAGATGTTAGGAAAGATGGTGGCATTGTTTCACACTTTCTGGAAGGCCTTTACAAGAACTGCAAATGCCTACCGGAAGCTGGAGGCGGAGCTGGCCTGGAGCCCAATCTGAGGGGTGGGGACAGAGGCAGAGGTGGAGACAAGGCATGTTGTAGCAGAGTGGGGACTTCTAAAATCAGCCACCAGAAAGAAGACTGAAGAGAAGCACTATGGGAGCATGGGCCATGCTGTGTGGAGTCTCACTGATTTGTGTGCTGAACTTAGGGCAGCAGTGTGTGGTTGAGGAGCCTAGCTGTGGCCGTGACAGCTTCCAGCATGGGACTGGCACCAACACACGCTGCTGCACACCCATTCCGTGTGCTCCAGGTAAGGCAAGGAAGGGAGCAGGAGCCGGAATATGCAGCAGCACCCTTCTCTGCACTCATACAAGGATGGTGGGCACAGCGCACATATGAGTGGGTAGGCAAACTTTCTGGATCTAGAGCATTGAGTCTGGAGCTCTGAGAAAGAGGTGGAAGGTCTATCCTAGCTGGTTGTCCAAGATCAGCAATGTGGGAGCAGAGGCAACAGAGGCTGGAAAATTCTCCCTCCAGAGGGATCTGGGATCCAAGGTTAAAGAGGACCATCCCAGGACAAACCATAGCCATCACCAAAACTACTCTCTTTCTGGGTTGGTGTCCCAGCACTCTCCTCTGCTTTGTCCACTGTCTGTGACTTGGAGTTGTGGATGTAGGGCAGTCTGGGGACCCATCAAAGAAAAATATCTCAGTACTTAACCTGCCACACCTCTGGTACAGAAAGGGGAGCTCTGAGGCCCATGTCTCTGTGATAGAGATGTAGACAGCAGTGGAGGCGGCTTCTGAGGTGTTCTAGTGCCTTGAAGGACAATGCAGGGTGGGAATGGAGCAGCATTGGCCCAAGAACCTTAGGAACCAGGTGATTCCCACATGTAATGGGACTTAAGAAGCCACAACTTCAGAGCAGAGTGAGGTAGCTGTAATAGCAGTCATCCATCTGAGCTGGACGAAGCCTAGGGGCTTACATGGTTTTAAGAATGGAGGCATAGTACCCTCGTCACCTGACGTACCAGTAGTCGCTCTGGAGACAGAAGGGGCTCTGCCTAGTAGCTAAGGCTCTTATTCTTGCCCAGGCACGGAGGTCTGTCCTAAAGAAAAGTGCGTATGTGTTGAGCCGGAGTACCACTGTGAAGACCCTCAGTGCAAGACCTGCAAGCACCACCCCTGCCAACCAGGCCAGAAGGTGCAGTCTCATGGTATGTCTGTGGGAGACTGCTAAAGGCCACAGATGTCCCTAAGCTAACCATGAGTTTGTTCGAGGGCCAATCTGACATAGACGCCCAGTAAGCATGTGTAGGTGTGTAAGAAAGCACATACAGGGCTCAAGGGGTATCTTCTGGGTAGACAAGGACCTGAATTGTAGATTCTAGAAGGGATAGGTGGGCCTAAGTGGTCTCAGTACCTGAGTCCTTCCTGTTAGCCTGGGATTCCCCATCATAATGAAGGTGCTGAAGTCTTTTTAGGGCTCACTGTGAGAGGCTGTGGGGACTGCCCAGGTGCTGGTCTGCTCTTGATTGTTATTCTGGCTATGGCCAAATCTTACCACCAGTTATGTCCATCTTCATAGGGACCAATGTATCATTCCAGTTCTGGAATAGGCATACATGGCACTGCCTATCAAGGCCCTGGTCCTGTGGAGATTAGACCTGGTGTATGGATAGTCTGACTCCTAGTCTGACTCCTACCTCATTAATCTCAGTGGCCCCTATAGTCTATCTGTCTATCTACAGGAACTATTAAGTTTGGTTTCCAGTGTGTTGACTGTGCCAATGGCACCTTCTCCGCGGGTCGTGAGGGCCACTGCAGACCTTGGGCCAAGTAAGTCCTGGTTGAGTAGCCTAGGCCTGTTCTGAGGGAGCATCTCCTATCCCTCCCTTGTAGTTACCCCCAAGAGCTTCCATTCATCTACCAAATGGCTCAGAGGATAGCAGTCCTCCTAGTGCTTGGGTAACCGAGCCTGACAGTGTCTGTGTCTGTGTCCCAGTTGTGCCCAGTTTGGATTTCTCACCATGTTCCCTGGGAACAAGACCCACAATGCTGTGTGCATCCCGGAGCCACTGCCCACTGAGCAATATGGTCATTTGACTGTCATCTTCCTGGCCATGGGAGCGTGCATTCTTTTTGTAACCACAGTCCAGCTTGGCCTGCATGTATGGCAGCTGAGGAGACAGCACATATGTCCCCGAGGTCAGTTGTGTCCCAGGGAAGGGGAAAATGTGCCTCAGGCCGCTCGCTGACCATCGTTTCACCACAGGGACCCAGCCAGCCCTGGAGGTGCAGTTACCACCAGCCGAGGATGCTTGCAGCTTCCAGTTCCCTGAGGAGGAGCATGGAGAGCAGTTGGAGGAAAAGTGTCTGGGGGACCGGTGGCCATGAGGCCTGTTTCTCCTCTACCCCATGCCAGGCCCTCTGAGACTTGTCCAGACCTACCCTTGGTGAGAGCAAGGGCTATGCTGCGCCTCCTTCCCAGAGCCTGGCCCTGCTCCCCTCGACAATGGCAGGAGTAAGATGTTGATAGTGGTGAGTTACGGTTGACTCTGAGAGAGGTACCTACAGCCGAGCCCTATGGCTGCCTTCCTCTTTTGCCAGCTCTGTTGGAGTAGGGTCTTTGGGCCCTCCAAGAGCACTGAGGGTTCAGACTTTGTACTGGTGGTCTTCAATAAATTCTTTTCTAGTAACCTGAGGAAAGCAAGGGTCCCAGGGCTGCATTTAAAGACACCGCTTATCCTATGCCTACGGTCATTTCCAAGGTATAAAATGGGGAGGGCAAAGGCTTCTGCCTCTAAGCCTGATGACCTGAGTATGATCCCTGGAAACTACATGGTAGAGACTCTGTTAACCCCAACAAATTGTCCCAACTTCCACATGCCCACACACATATGTACACACACGCACACATACGTAAATATGCACACACATACATGCACACACAAATAACTTAGTGGGAGTGGGCATCTGAGGCCTGTCCTCAGGGCTTCCTCTTGGTGGTAGTGGTAGGGGTACAAGACGAGGTTAATCTTGGACACAAAACCTCAGCAGTGACCATAAAGCTAAGGAGGCTTTTAGGAAGTGATAATTTATACTGAGTACATGCCTTCTGTTTTATGTGTGTGCACGCATGTACGTGGTGTGTATACATACCTTGTTTCTGTGCATCATGTGTAACTCTCTGGAACAAGAGTCATAGATGGTTGTGAGCCACCATGTGAGTGCTGAAAACTGAACCCAGGTCCTCTGGGACAGTAGCCCATGATTGTAACTGCTGAGCTAGCTTTCTAGTCCTGCTCTTGGCTTCTTGTCCAAATCACTTCCCCCATGGCTGTCTGCTCCATATTAGGTAGCCATGCACTGAGTGGGTAGTTCTTGGGCTACTGCCCTTTGGGATGCCTGTGGTTTTGATGCACTTTAAGACATTTGCCCTAGCCTAACTGCTTCTTACTTAAGCTTTTGCCAGTTTCCATGTTGGGCAATTTCTGGCATGAGACAATTTCTCTGAAGTGAATGGTTTGGCTCTGAGGCATTCCCAGTGAAGCATCTTTTCTGTTTTGTGGCAGTTGGAGGGGTTGCTCATAGGAAGATCCACACCATAGTAGTGCACGCCTTTCATCCCAGCATTTGAGAGGCAGAGGCAGGCAGATCTCAGGAGTTTGAGGCCACCTTGGTTTACATGGTAAATTCCAGGAAAGCCAGAGCAACATAGTGAGACTATCTCAAAAGGAAAAAGAGAAATCTATAAGGTCATCTTGGCATGGATGCCCAGCGTGTGTCAGGCCAGAGGGGAGGAGTCTCAGCAGCACCCTTGAGGCACTTACCCAGCCCCTTTTTCCACTTAGTGCTTCCTGTCTTATCTTGTATCAGGTAAGTGAAGATTGGGGGATGGATCTGCAACTTATGATGCTAACAGCCCCATCTACACACAGGCTCCTGGGAGAGACTGAAGGACATGGAAAAATTACCACAAACTAAAGGACATTGGGATCAGAACATGAAGAGCTCAGGGCCACATGAAATCCCTTGGGGGTGTACCACCACCTTCATTGCCTGGAACTGCCTCTTCTGTCCCCTACTGGGTGGGTGAGGAATCAGGCACAAGCTGCAAAGGCTAGAGTCAGCCTGGAGAGGGAGGTGGGGTCTAGGGGCATCTCCCAGCTTGCCCATCACACCACACCTCTGGGTTTGGAGCCATAGGCAGTTAGTTGTACTGGAGCCGCCACAGGTGGGGCATCCCCAAGCAGCAGGACGTGCAGATGCCCACAGGCTGTATCTGTTGGAAACTCCTCCTGTGGGCTGCTGATGGGTGTGGTGTGGAGATGAGGGAGATTCTGCAGGGTGGGGTGAGGCCGCTGTAGTCTCTGCTCGAAGCCAGCCACCTCCCTCTCCCCATTCCACTCATGGCCACCTCAGGGGCGTGAGATGAGCTGTGTCAGCCTTTGAGTTAGATCTGGGGATTTCCGCTGAGAACTGTGGTCTGTGCAGGGTCTGTCAGGTCCCAAGGGCTGAGGCTGAGGCTAAGGGCCTGTTGTCAAGGAGGGACAGTGCCTGTGACTGCAAGCAGGTGGGTGTGAAATCCAGAGGTGCTAGAATGTGGGGAAGAGGACCTCCTGAGAATGTCCTCTGCAGAGGCCTCCTACCACCCAGCAGAGCCCACACCAGACCTGCCTTCTGAAGTAGGGCTGGCATTTGCCCACCTGCAAAGTCTGGCAGCCACAACAGTTAGGTGTGGCTCTGCCTGGCCTAGACTAGCAGGAGGGAGGCCTTGCTGCAATTTCCAGAAACCCCTACCCCTCAGCAGCTGCTCTCCAGTTCTTCTGGAAAACCACATACACACACACACACACACACACACACACACACACCCTTATCAGTCTCAGATAAAGGCCAGAGGCCATGTCAGTTCCCAGAAATGTTTCCGGCCACAGCTGGTGGCTCCTGCCCAACCTCCACCCTCTTGCTGAGAGAGAACCTTTCATTTACTCAGTGTGAGACATACCCTAGCTTGACAAAGCAATCTGTATTATGGGAAGTGAGCTGCTTTTTCCTTTTTACAGCTGGACAACCCTTTCCCCAACTCTAGGCTCCAGGTGGGTAATGACTATCCGTAGCTGCTGAGGTGTGCTCCCACTGACCATGTAATACCTCAGCCTGTAGGTCTTCCCTCTACTGGGCTGGGGTCACATCCCAGGGACTGTCCCGTAGGCAGCCTCTAGCCTCTATGGAAAGAAGCTCATCTTCCCAAGAAAATACATGAATTGGAATGCTTTTCTAAAGTCCAGGCACTGACTGTTCTGGCCCCTTCTTAGATGGAAAGGGACTGGAGTAGGTAAGGTATTTAGGATGTTCTACTCCTCCAGACCCTGATTGAGGGAAGCTCCAGTATGTGTGGGGTAAAGGTCTGTACTGGCTGCAGGGACAACAGGAGGCAGAGGGTGCTGGGTCACAGCTGTGAGCAGCTCAATTCCCCATATCTTCTGATGGTAGAAGAAACTTTTTGACTACCCTGACAGCAGGGCCTCAGGATTCCCTCCTAGGAGAGGAGGGAAGGAGTTGAGATAGAAGGGTAGGAAAGAACATTAAGCTGTCAGGAACCCTATTCTGGGGTCACCAACCCCAGTGGCAATCTGTCTGTAGGGCCAGACCAGTCTTAATGACATCATCTAGCTTCCTAAACCCTGATCCTGTCATATTATTTGATTAGAGAATACCTTGAATCTGCCAGGTGGCTAGATGCTCAGATGACCTTCAGCCCCTCTTCCCCCAGAGCTTTATGTGGTCCTAAGCTCAGGGCTCTGGAGGACTTAATTGCAGATTTTAAGGGGTTGAGAAAGATCTAGAGGTGGGTAGATGGGGCCATCACTCCTGTGGGCTGGGTGACCATCAGGAGGTCTCTGAAACATTTATTCATTGCCATGCTCTGCAGCCTCCAGGAATGAAAGGGAGCAGACAGCCCAAGCCCTTTGGGAGCCTGTGGTTGGCAGAAGTTCTGCTTGGACAGGACAGGCTACTGCCAGCATTTATCACATCAGGGTCCTGGGAGGGGTTCCATGTCCCCAGCAGTGGAAGCATCTTCCTCATGAGAACTTTGTCACCTCTGCTGCCATCTCGAGATGACTCCCTGCAAGGGTGGGGGTAGGGCTGCAGGTCTATGTGACAGCTGAGAGCAGAAATATTTATGATACTGGTGATGCCATCAAGGGATACAGCTCTGACTTGATCAGGGAGGGAACTGTGAGGAAGGGAAGAGGTTATGGGAAACAAACTGGAGGTGGTGCAAGTAGAGAATGTAGTTACAGGTGGTCCCAAGGGATATGGGTATTTAGCCAGCAGAAATGTGGCTGTGACTCCAATAATAGGTGTGGATTCACCAAGACCTAGGTTATTTAGGGCCTGGGGGACTGGTCTTCATTTTCCTAGCTTTAGTGAGCTTCAAATATCCAGAGACCCACGGGCCAGGAGCAGGCTCTTTCCAAGAGGAACCAGACTGCTATAGGAGACACCTGCCTTGGTCACATAAGGACAAGAATGTGCTTACACTGCACCTTGTACCTTATGCTCTGGGCCACAGCAGAAAGATGGAAGGCTAGAACATGAGGGGCTGAACAGGCAGTCTGAATGGAGAAGGGTCGTGGAGGGGTGGAGAGATGTGGGCGTTTGCCAGCTAAAGCAGGGTTCTCCACGATTGGTCCTCTGGGACCTGAGCACCTTACAATTACCTCTTTGAGCCTTGTTAAAAGGTTCCAGCACAGAACCTCCCTGTATGCTGGCCAGCGGAACAGTGGTAGACAGAGCCCTCTAGCGGTGGGCTGGCCATTGCAGCCTAGAAACCATGCCACAGTTGTAGGAGACTGTTGTGCCAGGAAGGTTTTCTTATCGGCTGAGGGGACTAGTCTGGCACTCCTTCCACATGTGGTAGAGTTGGGCTTGATGTTTGGGACCAATAAAAGGTCAGAAAGGAGGGTGAGGAAGAGGAATCTGCCACCTTGGATGTGCAAGAGAGTATTCAAGTTGGGCAGGGCCTTCTGAAAGTCTGTGGGAGGTTGTCTTTGGAGTTTTGTAAGGGTGGGATAGCTTGAGAGGGTTCTGGACACTTTGTTGTAAGATGTGGACATCTCAGAGGTTTGAGGTGGTCAGTGTTCTTTCAAACCCCAGTGCTAACTGGGAGCATGAGCGTTAGGGAGAGCAACCACCATCAATGCCAGCTTAGCATCATCCTTCCTGGGAACTGCCCTGTCATGGCCAACTCCTCTGTGTCTCGCATTCCTGATAAATTCCAGGGGCTTTGTAGGGAAGTAGGGGCTATAGGCTGTAGACACTCCACAAAATATCTGAAAGGCCAGAAGATGTTGGGCTGGATGATGAACCCTAGCTCTGCATCAGAACAGTAATGGGATAGGGTGGGTCTTCCAGAGTTCCATGGGCATCCAAGGCCTTTCTTGGGAACTCCACTGAATAGTGGGTGGGCCCCACTGCCAGGCCCATGGAGGCCTTGGAGTTTCAGGAGGATCCTACAGGATGAGAAACAGAGGGCCAGAAGTGGGGGACCCAGGATTTGGTGGGCTGCCCCAGAGAAGGAAAAAGGGGCCAGTGGAGATTTTCCCTTCCTGAAGGACTCACTCCCATTCTGCATGCAGCTCCCTCTTATTCCCCTAAGGACAACCAAGGAACAAGGAGAAGAAAAGGGACAGAAAGGGTTAGGGCGCCCAGGTGGGACCGGCTTCGGGAGGCCGCATTTGTCACAAAGTAGCTTTTATAGGTCCCGGGAGAGGGCACGGGCCGTGGATACTTGCGGCGGCTAGGAGCCCCGATGGCTCGTGCTCCTCTGTTCCTCCTCGCGCTCTTCATCGGGCGGCCCCGGGGAGGGTTCCCCGGCTGCGTTCCTGCTGCCTTCCGGGGGCCTAGAACATAGAGAGGGCTCGGACTCTGCTACAGAACCACCGCCTGAGTCAGGCTGCCGCGATTTGCGGGAGGTGCACGTGAGAGCGCCTCTGGAAGGCAGCGACTTGCGTGCTCCAGGCCGATCTGCAGTGGCACGTGCTGTGGACAGCACAGAGGGTGCAACCTCACAGGGGGGCCGGGGAGGCAGCGAAGGCAGGCGGGCAAGGGGGCGTGAGCCCCCCAAGCGTGGCCACAAGTCTGTAGTCTCGCCATTGTAAAGGAGCACAAAGCGACGCTGTGACAGCAGAGGTAGCATCTTCTGACTATGCAAGCTCTTTTGGCAGGTCTCAAGCGCCAGGTCTGTGGGGAGGCAGAGAATGACAAGGTGAGAGGGCAGTTTGGAGCTGGAGGGCCGGGGGGGGGGGCACGGGAGGGAGGAGGGGGATCAGCATGTCTGGAAACAAGGGAGGAGGAGAGGGGTCTGTGAGAGATTGGATGTAGGTGGGTAAGGTGACAGAAAACATGGAACAGAGGGCTTGGCTAACATGCAGATTGTGGGGCGTTGGAAAGCCAGGCTTGTGGAGTCTGAACTTGGAGGCAAGTAGGATGGGGTCCCCAGAAATGGAAAAGAAGAATATGGAAAAGTTGTGGTTTAGGACTGCCCAGAGCTCACCCAAGGTCTCCATAACCACTCCAGGGATCACCTCCTTCAGGACTTCACAATTGGTGTGTAGGGCAGGGTTGGAGTTCATCTCCAGCAACCATACCTGAGGCAGACAATGGTCAGCATCTCTCTCTACCCACCAAGGCCAGCTGGCCAGTCAGAAGCTAGACTCTGATCCCTATTAAGCCATGTGATTCTGGGCAGATTATATCTTTCCATGGCTTTGTTCCCCCTATTTGCTCAAGGTGAAGACTGATCTTGACAGCTGCTCAGTTCCAGTAGGAGATGAGCTCTACAGACAAATCCAAACCTACAGCTGAGTCCACCCATTGGGTCTGCTTATGTGGTCAACATACAAATGGGCCCCCCTCCTGCACCTGCCTACCAGACCTCATCTTCCCAAGACAGCACCTTGAAGTTCTCATCAATCAGGAAATCACAGCCAATGAGGTCAAAGTAACCCAGCTTGCACTCCAGCTTGGACTTGACAGCCAGGAAGCAGTGGGCCATGATCTGCTGCATCCGCTTCTGTGGGTGAAGTAGGGAGGGATCCTGGCTGTCACCTGTTGGCCGTGATGAAATCTCCTAGGCCTGAACAACCAGTCACACCTCATCTGCACAGTTTATAACTGCCCATACTTCCACATGCTCAGTCACAGTCAGAAACCCATTTAACAAAACCATGGAGTTTCTACTGTGACACAGGCACTAAGAGATATAAAAGTGAAGACAATTAGAACTCACAACAGGAGACACAGAAAACTAGAACATATAAAATGCTGGTAAGAATAGAGAACATGGTGGCTCACCCCTGTAATCCCAGCAGTCAGGAGGCAGAAGCAGGTGGATCTCTGTGAGTTTGAGGTCAGCCTGGTCTATAAAGTGAGTCCAGAACAGCCAAGGCTACAGAAAGACCCAGTCTCAAAATAAAAATAAATACAAACAATAAAAAAGCATTTCAAGTTGCCCAGTTAGTTTCACCCTGTATTTTTCACCTCAGTAAAAATCCTGAAAAATATATCTCAGTATCAGAGATAGCAGAACATGACTAATTTACAAATAATTGTATTAGTTTTCATAAGTCTGGAAGTTTGTTGAAATGATCCTTTAGAAAACACCAGAGGAAACACCTCTGCCTCTGCTGAGGATGATCTCAACCAAACAGAAAATATCAATGAAGAGATACAAATTACAGAGGCCATTAAGAGGGTCAGTGGGTAAAGGTACCTGATGCTAAACCTAATCTCTGGAACCTACATAATAGAAAGAGAAATGGCTCCCATGTGTTGTTCTCTGATCTCTGCAAATATGCATGGCATGAGTTCATACACCCTCTAATAAAAATGTTAAAATGTGATTAAAAATTTAAAGCAATACAAAGTATAAATTGACTAGAATTTCTGGAGTAGAAAAATACAGTGACTACAATTCTTAAATAAAAGAAAAGAAAAAAAGAAAAAGCACAGATCTTGGATCTTAAGAGATGGTTATGTGGTTAAGAGTGAGTGCTTTTCCAGAGTGCTTTTTTGAACTCATGCTTATAGACTGAGAAAGTGCTCTTAACCACAGATCTGTCTCCTCAGCTTCCCAAGAACATTTTTAAGATACAGTACATCCTGGGATGAAGAGTTTTCATTCATCGTTACTTTTTTGTGTTTAGTAGGCTGGAACTTAAGAGACTTATGCATGCTACTGAGCATAACCCTGGCCCTCAACATCTGTTTCTTTTGAGTGGATCTTATATAGACCAGGCTATCTTTGAATTCTTTGTGTAAGATGATCTTGAGGGTTTTTTTTTTGTTGTTGTTTGATTGATTGGTTGGTTGGCTTTTTGTTTTTGTTGTTGTTGTTGTTGTTGTTTTTCTTCAAGAGACAGAGTTTCTCTATGTAGCCTTGGCTGTCCTGGACTCTGTAGACAGGCTGGACTCTGCTTCCCAGAGTGCTGAGATTACAGGCGTTCGCCACTGTGCCCAGCTTGACCTTGAGTTCTTAATACTCTACCTCCCAAACGGTAGGATTACAGGCTTTGTGCTACCCCACGTGGCTCCTGGCTTTCTCTTTCCTAACCTTTCTTTTTGTTCTTGTTCTCTCTCTCTCCCTCCTACCCCCATAGTTTCTTGTAGACCTCACCATGTAACTTCTTTTGTTTTGTTTTGTTTTTTAAGACAGGGTTTCTCTTTTTGTTTGGTTGGGGTTTTTGCTTTTTGTTTGTTTTCTAAGCTCTGGCTGGCTTGGAACTCACTTTGTAGATCAGGCTGGTCTCAAACTCACAGAGATCTGCCTGCCTCTGCCTCCTGAGCACTGGGATTAAAGGTGTGTGCCACCAATACCCAGCTCCCCATGTAATTTTTATTGGCCTGGAACTATATAGACAAGACTGGCTTCAAACTCATAGATCCACCTGTCTCTGCCTCCCTGAGTGCTGGGATTAGAGGTGTGAACAACCTTGTCCAGCTAAGAATAGAAAGTCTTAACAGACACCAATCAAATGAGATTAAGGAGGGTAGAAAGGCAGTGTTAGTGAGAAACCTTCCCTCAAAGGGAAATCCAGGCTGCTTCACAGGGTGTGTCAGTTTTTGTTTTTCTCACTGTAACAAGTACCTGAGAGAATTACTTTCATAGAGGAAAGATTTTTGCTTTATAGTTTCAGAGGTTTCCATCTAAAATCTCTCAAATCTGAGCAGGGCAGACCATCATAGGAGTGAGATGATATGGCTTGCTCATCTCATGTGTCACCTTGATCAAACCTCTTCAGATAGACTTCAAGCCTCTAAAATTGTGAACCAGAATAAACCTCTTCTACAAATAAGTTGATTATTTTAGGTATATTATACAGTAAAAGGGAAATGATACATTTTGATATCAAAATCAAATACAATACTAAAGAAAGGCTATAGGTCAGCATTACTTATGAGCATAGACACAAAAATAATTACATACAATAAAATAAAACTCAGAAGTATATTTGAATTACACTGCCACCACTTAGGATTTATCCCATAAATATAAAAGTAGTGAAAGCTAATCAATGCAATACACATGAATAGAATAAAGGAAAAATAACATACGATCATCTTAATCAGTATAGGAATAGCATTTTACGTTATTCAGCATCTCACCCTTAAAAAATTCTTAGCACACTAGGGAGAGAAGGAAATGTTTTGTTTTTTTTTTTAATCAGAAGAAATACTACTTTTGCCTTTTCAACTTGATATTAAAAAATTATACCTGGAGCAATTAGTCATGGCTTCAGTACAACTACATGCTCCAAAGAATCATGAAAGCCACATGCCTAGCCCAAACCATGGGCAATATGCACACAGAACCCAACTCGAAGCCAGACTGACCGTGAAGGTGGTGAAGACCCAGTCTCTGGGGAGGCCCTTGGTCTTCCTAAACTTGTCGTTGATGTATCGGTTGAGGTGCTCCATGCTCCACACGGTGCCCTCTTTTAGCAGCATGTACAGGGGGCTCTTCTTCTGCATGAACTACAGCAAAACCAGAACCTACAGGTCACCTCTGAAGGGACCTATGAAGGCCTTACCCTAACCTTCTGACCCTCACAAAAGCTGTTACCATCTCCCATGACAACTGCCTATGAAGACTCTTGTGCATACACCTTTAGACCTTGAGATGTTCCAGTCAGCAAATTCCCACAGATCCTGAACAAGGAATCCCTTGTCCATACTCTTCTGTGGGCATTTGATCAGCACACCAATAGCAGCTGATTCAAGGATTTAGGCTCTAAGGTACTTCTTTCTATAGGACACCTGAGTCTCTAAGGCAAAAGGAAGTAGCTGCTACTTCCAAGCCTGGGCAGGCAGTCTGTAACTAGACCTTTTCTCTGTGTTCCCACACAATGAGTCTTCTTCTTCTTTTTAGCTCATTCACACCTGTGTGAAAAAACTTCTATAAGGGGTTTCTTACCTGGTTGGTCAAGTGACCACTGAGGTCACTGGAATGAGGATCGTATAGGCTGAGGGTGAGACGGGCATAGCCATGGCCAAAAAAGACCATGTAGGGCATGGCACAGGCGATGAGCAGGTAGGAGCGCACGTCAAACTTCTTTCCATCTAGCAGCAGCGGGTTCTGGACATATCTAGGGGGTACCACAAGGTACCTGATGCTGAGTGGCTTAGCCTAGATCATCCCCGCAAAGACCATTTCCTCACTGCCTCCCACCTATCTCAGGCGTTACCACTGCCTGAACATTGTCCATGGTTAGGGGACTCTGAACTGGTCAGAGGAATTAGGAAGAGGGTCTCATAACCAAATCTTTACCCATTTTCAGGTGTCTGGGCCACCTTAAGGTACAGCTCTTACTAGGAAGCTTATGGGAGCAGATTGGGTCCCTGTGGCAGGGAGGATTGTCTGGAGGAGAAAGGCTGACATTGGACTGTGAATGGTGAATGGCTTTGGTCTCAGGAGAGGGCATTCCAAGCAGGACAGTTCAGGCCTTCAAGACATAAGGTAGGGAGAGCATGACTGGGAAGGCCTCATGAAAGGGGAAAGGGGCAGCAGACAGCAACTGTGGCCATGGAAAAGGTCCATATTGGCAAGGCTCTACTGGGATCTTCCTAAGGATGAGCTGAATTTTCCCTCCTAGTCCCAGGTGAAACTGAGGATCTGGACCCCACTGAAGGCAGATGAGCCATTGGTCAGCTCTGTGTTGCAGATAGGTTTTAACCGGCTGGCTGGGCTGGAGAATAGAGGGCAGTTGCAGGACAGAGGACAAAGGGACCAAGCCCTTCTTAACTACCCCTCCCTAGAGCCTGTACTTAGGGGTGTTCTTGTCTGCTACCCTAGCAAAGCATGACACCTCCCCTGCACAGGCTATGGGGCTAGATATAAGCTGCTCGAGGCAGGTTGGTTGGGTGTTGGCTGTGCTGAAGCCAGCTATGGCCAAGGGCTTCTTTGCAGCACTGCTGACTATCTCCAGCATTCACAGGCGCCAGCCTGTGTTATCCCTGCTGAGACCCAGGCCCTTCCTGGCATCCTTGCCCACACCTCTGCACCACCCGCGCCTGAGGTGCACGGAAGGGCATCTTGCGGTAGATGGGGTCGTCCTCAATGCTCTGGGTCTTGGCCTGCAGGGCAGCAACCTCCTCCTGGCTCCTGATCAGAAAGATGCCCTTTCCCTGGTTGGAGGCCGTGGGCTTGCAGATCCATATCTGGGTTTCTGCAGGGAGTGACCCCTAAGCCTCTGGCCCTGAGTCCTCCTTGCCCCTCCCACCCCTCACCCTGCCCTGGTCCTAACCATACCCCACCCTTACCTTCCCTTTCACTATCCTTTCCTGAAAAAACTAAGCCTACATTTCCCCTCAGCCCTGACCACTCCAACCAGCCCTAGCTGGTTCCAACCCTGATCCTACCCTGATTTCACTGCTTTGCTCCAGGTTAGCGGGCTATTCCTTTCTCTCACCTTGATCATACCCATGATCCAGCTATGGCCCTAGCTCTGCCACACCTCTTACCTCTAAGGCCACCACCCTTCTTTCTCCCACCCCTCAACATCAGAAACCACCAGGCCCCAAGCCCTGGCTTCACTTTTTCTCTCAAGAACTATTCCACCATTTCCAGGTCTGGTCCTGCTAGAGTCCAGACTTGATCTTGTCTACCCTTCTAGTGTGCCTGGTCCTACTCAGGGGCCTCTTACCATCAAATAGAGTGAAGAAAGTCTGTCTCTCGTCCCTGATGTCCAGCCGATAAGTCTCTGGAAAAAACTCTTCCATTTTCAGGACCCTTAGGAGAGCAAGGAGGTAAAGACATGGGGAGTTCTCTGCCTCAGACTTAGCCAGCAATCTGGTAGTTTGACCTGTAGACTAACTGAAACTACTGCTTTAAATTAAATCCTCAGCCTTCTCAGCTGTTTCCTTTGCACAGCCATTGCTCACACTGTGCCCTTAGGAAACATTCTTTTATCATCTCATGCTTTCAGCTTCACCGCAACAGCCAGCCTTCTGGCTGCCAGACCCACTGTGGTTCCTTTGTCTCATCTCCCTGCTTTCTCTCTCCCAATTGCTCTCTTCTATGTGGATTGGTTTCCAGTGCCAAGACAGTGCCTGACACAGAAACACAGTCAGTATGTTTCTGAGCTCCCAAACTGCCTTTCACCGATCAGCAAGTCGTAGCTCTGCTCTCTCCCAGCTGTCTACCACTGTGCCCAAGGCATTCCGGGCTGGTCTATGTAAGTTCCTCAAGGGCTGATATATCCTTTCCAAATTTGCATCCCAAAGGGATAGAAACCCTGTGTGAATAGCTATCTCCAGCATGCTTGGAGGTGTGGGTGGGATATTCGAGTGGGAGTACAGACGGGCAATGGAGGTAGGTGGATGGGTGCCTTAGGAGAATGGCTCTGAGTTGCTGATAAAAGTTAGTAGTCAGTGGACAGCTGGACACACAGCTGTTAAGGTAGTGTCATGGATGGCTATGATCTAAATGCTGCCTTGAGGGGCAGATGGTGAACAGTTCATTGGATCAGTAGATAGATCTCTAAATGAATGTTTGGGTGAGAGAATGGCTGGGAAAATAATCAGGGAACCAGGGAGTGGTCCAGATTGGCTGTGTGGTAGGGATAGAGGAAATTGGAAGGATATGGCTGGATGGATAAGGAGTAGTAGGAGTGAATGTTGGCAGAGTGAATGGGGCAATGGATGACCATTGCTGGGGCCATCCATAGGTGGCTATTGTGGGCACAGAGTAAACATCTAGGGAATGGTGGGTCTGCACTGGACTGGAGGCAGACTAGTAGCTCTGTGGGGAGACAAACGGAACATGTGAAGGAGAGTGGTTAGGACTGGTAACCGGCTGACCTCTTGGGTAGGATGGTGAATGCTGAGTAGCTGCAGATGAAGTGGTGAGCTTATGGAATGGGGAAAATGGTTCTAGATGACAGACTGAGGCAGAAGTGGTGTGCCTCTGGGACTGGACAGGGTGGGCTCACTTGGCTTGGGTACTGGGCAGCAGCCTGGCTTTGCTCAAAGTGCGTGCATGCTCTCTCAGAGCACTGAGCAACCCGATCTTTGTAGTAAGCAGCTTGTTGTTAGGGAGCTGGAACAGCAACTGCTGGCCTGGCAAGACAAAAGGGTTACATGGGTGGTGCCTTGAGGCTGGGCCACAAGCCCTCCCCTCAGGGAATCCACCCTACCTTCTCGGAAGCTGCAGTAGTTGTCCCTGCACTTGATCTCGCACCACTTTAGCTTGTAGTCCTCACAGCGGCTGTCCTGAGTGCGTTGCCAGCCCTTGCTCTCACAGTAGTGGCTGATTCTGTGGGGTAGAAGGCAATAGTAAAACTGGGGGAATTGGGATTCCCTGAGGAAAACAGGGCAGGAGTGGCTGCCTATAGCAGCCTCTTGGGCTAGAACCAGGACAGGGGTGGGAATGCAGACCAGGGCTGCCCAAACCCCACTCACATTGATGCTCCATTAGTGCCTCCGATGTAGAAGAAAGGACCTTGACCAGGAGTAGGTTGCTTGTCCCCTTCCATCAGGATCCCCTCCAACGAGGTCACTGGGAGTCCGGCAGCTTCTTCTTCCTCCAGGAGATCTGTGGGCAGGTAGGTAGTCAGAGGCCTAGGCTTCTGGCTCGCTAGGGTTTTTTTCTGCCCCTCCCAGCTGCCAGCAGCCCCACCTGCATCTTGGTCCAGCCGACTCAGCTCAGGCCGGAGCCCCTCCTCGACACTGCTCCCCATCCGTTTTTCATGGGACCAGCCTGGAGACCAGCGGTGTCAGGGGGGGGGGGGGAATAGGGAGGTGCTCATCCTATCTGCCTGAGCCCAGCCAATGCCAGCAGCTGCTGGGAACTAATTCAGCCACTCTGGACCTCTCTTTACCCCAACACAGATCTGACCAGGAGGTCTGAGGGTCATTACACCCAAGAAAGGAGGCAGTTACCACCAGCCTTAAGTCAGGCAGAGTCCAGGTAGTGTGGAGACTACAGTGGGGATGAAGAGGGTAACCCTACCTCCGCCCTCCTTACCAGCAGGGAAAGCTCCATGCAGGGAGTGGGCTGGAGTGTGAGACAGGAGCCCATACAAACAAGATGTGGGGATGTGTCCACAGGGCAGGGGTCACAATGTCTATGATGACATCATGGGTGACCCAAGAGTCTATGGGCAGCCAGGAAAGATGAGAGGTTGCAATAAGTAGGGTTGGGGTAGGGAGTGCCCACTGTTGTGGCATGGACAGGCAGAGCCTGCAGGTTCTTAAGCACAGTGGCCCTTGAATGTGGGCCTCTGCTAGCTTTTCTCAGAGCCTGGCCGGCTGGCTGGCTGGGCATGGCTTAGTGTGAGCCTGGTCCCCGCCCCATGAGATACTGTCCCTGACTTGAGGATATGTGAAGCCAGTTCCAGGTCCCCTCTGCATTCACCTGGTACCCGAGTGTGGCATCGACGGATCCTGGACCGTTTGGGTCTCTTGGAGCCAACATGGGTCCGAGGGGGCGTACCCCGGCAATGGATAAATCTTGTACGGCCATGTGTTGCAGGCACAAGAGCACCGGGGCGAGGAACCTTTGAGGCAGATGTAGTCCCTACACCCCTTCGGGGTCTTCGAGCAGACCGAGATCCCGGCTCTTGGATGGGGCAGACACCTGGTCCCACCCTGCCTGGGGAAGGGTGCCTCCCTGTGTCCTGGGCTGCCGCTTCAGCTTGTGGCTCACTTCCAACTTTGTTATAGCCATGAGGCCTTCCAGCCTGTAGGTGAAAGGCAATCTTTGCATCCTGTCTCTGCTGGGTGAGCCTTCTTTGGCCAAGACCGTCCTGGCCTCGACGAGTGTGGCCTCTGTGTCTGCTGCAAAGAGGGTGCCCATCAGGCTTACTGTTGGTAGGATGTCCACCTTGCAAGCTTGAAGGGCAAAGAGACCCTGACCCCAAAAAAGGTCCCACCAGTTTATGGCTACCTAGGTGCTCAGCCCAGGTCCTACTAACACAACCTGTCTATAGCTACCACCACTGTTCTTCCCCCAGCATTCCTGTCTTAGATGCTGTTCTTTTTCTCTGTTTGCCATCTTTGGAATATCTTAGGGCATTTAAAATTAATTCCTAGACAAATCTTTGTGTCTCACATGAAGGAAATAAGCCCAGTGTGTTGGGCAGGCTTGAGTGAAGAGATGGCACACAGAGACCTGAAAAGGGAAAGACAAGTTGAGGCCTCTGGACAGAAGCAGGTCAGCTTTAAAGAGGAAAACAGGTCTATGGCTAGACTAACTGACAGCAAAGAAAGGACAAGTACAGTCAGCTGTTCAGGCATTATGTATATCTACCAGTTCCACCCCAACTGATTTGACAGGAGGGGGGGGGAAATTAAAAGTTCTGGAGGATGGAGAGGAAGTCTGCAACGAGAAACTCATACTGTAGAGGGTAAGCTGCCCTGGAGTGCCCTGGAGATGCCTTCCCATTCAGGAAAGAAAGGATGCCAGGAAGAGGCTGAGGGAGCAGCGTCAAAACTGGGCAGGGGTGGACTGGAGAGATGGCTCGGAGGTTGGGAGCACTGGCTGCTCCTCCAGAGGTCCTGAGTTCAGTTCCCAGCACCCACATGGTGACTTATAACCGTCTATGATGAGTTCTGGTGCAGTCTTCTGGTGTGTGGCCATTCATGCAGGCAGAATGCTATATAAATAATAAATCTTTTTTAAAAAATTGGGCAGGGATGTAGATGTGGGTGACACTGCAATCACTAAGAGGTCCCAGTGCATTCCTCTGGGTTTCCAGAACCCAGCAGCAGGTCAGAGGGGACTTATTGTGGAAATGGGGCGTTAAGGGACTGATATTCAGTATTGTCCACAGCCTGAGAGGCTGCAAGGCCCTCAGGGATATCTTAGAAGACCTCCTGGCACACACACAGAGGAAGAGAAAAGTGGAGCAGAGATGACGCAGAAACTGAAGGAACTAAACTATTTGAGAGATGGCTCAGCTGTTCTTCCAGGGGACCCAGGTTCAATTCCCAGAATCTGCAACTGTAACTCCAGTTCCAAGGGACTGAAACTGAAGGAACCTAGCTCACTTCTAGAATGTGTTTGGTGGTGGGAGAGATACTGTACCCCAAAAGGGCACTGGGTTCTATTAGAATAGAAAAGAGCCTGTGGGAATTAATCATGTAATACAAAGGTCAGAATTAAGCAGGTGCAGGGCCTCATGCGGAAGGCAGAGTCAAGAGGATCTCTGTGAGTTCGAGTCCAGCCTCGTCTACAAAGTAAGTCCAGGCTACAAAGAGAAACTCTCTTGAAACAAACAAACAGAAAACAAAGGTCAGAATTAAGTACAGGAAATTGTTCAGGAAGCACTGAGAACAGGGCCCAATGGATCAAATCGAACACAGATCCACAGTGACCCAACAGTATAGCTTGTTGAGAGATGAGGAAAGAAAAGAAGTTGGCTATACGATTGGGAATGGGGGTGGAGGGTTGCCCTGTGGCCAGCCAGAGCCCTCTAGCCTTTGAGGAGGGCACACATTGGAGTGCCAACTCTAGGAACCTGGGGAAGTGAGAAAAGAGTGGTCAGAGAAAAAGGCTAGGAAAAAAAGATGGACCCACTGTTACCTAATTTGTCCCTACTTCAGTTTTATTACTTGCAAAATGGACTTGGAGTAAAAGCCTGAAAGGATGCTATGCAGATAGTTTCTGCCTAGAAGATGTTAGAATGGGACAGGTTGCCCAGGAAGTGCACAGAAGAATATGAGGACAGCCACACAGTCCCAGGAGGATCAAAGCTTGGGGACAACTAAGCAAAAACAAGTGAATATATGAGGCCATGAGTGTCTTAAAGAAAACCTTGCTGTATAGCAGCTCACTTGAACTATAGGGACTGTATGCACAGGGACAGCACAAATAAAATAAGAAATCAAGTTCCAGTAATATCTACAAGCAACAGCATTGTCAGGGGCTGTTTGGAAACAACCGGTTAAACCAGATGTGGTTGCTCACACCTTTAATCTCAGCACCTGGGAAGTAGAAGCAGGCTGATCTTTGGATCTTTGTGAGTTTGAGGCCAGCCTGGTCTACAAAGCAAGTTCCAGGTTAAGGCTGTTAACATAGAAAAAACCTGCCTCTAAACAACAAATAACCTCTCCCCCCAAACCCTATTTGAAATCTCAAACCAGCAGGTTTATCTACTCCCTTTACAGAGGACCTCTTACTCTACTTTCTCAAGAATAAACCATATATATTCTCCTGACTTTCTAACTTAATATTATTTTTATAATGAAATCAGCTGTGAATTATAATTCCTTGTCATTCATATTACTAAAACTAAGCTAGGAGTGGTGACAGAAAACAGGATTGCCAGAAGCCTAGGCTACATAGTGAGACACTGTTTCAGGAAAACAAAAACTATCAAGGGCTCAATTGACAGAGTGCTGCATAGCATGATAACCTTAGATCTGATCCTAGCAACATACAAAACAGGAACAATGATATACACATAACCTCAGTACTTAGGGAAGATCAGAAGTTCAAGGTAATCTTTAACTATATAAGTTGGAAACCAGCTTGTGCTACAAGAAACCCATTCTCAAAAATTAAAAAACAAATAAAGCCCTCACAAAATAACAAAAACTTCATAGAAAACCTAGTGTATAAGTAGGATTATATCTAAGAGGAGGAGGCCTGCGATGCAGCATCTAAACTGAGAAGCTGCCAGCTGCTGCACTTATCTAGTGAACATGTTTCACTAGAGGATGAGGATGAGACCCAGGATCCAGAAAGGAAATTTCACAGAAAAGTTTCAGTTACTATTTCAGGAAGCAAGTTGTCCAATATTGAAGCAAACCATGTGGTCATGAGTCTCAGGATATTACATAAAAGCTGAGGAAAAGCTCCAGGCGAGGAGCCAGACAGAAGCTTAAAGTCTTTATAATAAGTTTAAAATAAGCTTTTTACCTGGTCAGACAAAAAGAAATCACACCCCCGTACAAAGGGCAGGAGATGCGGTTTTTAAACCTGAAGAAGATGGTCAAGAAAATGACCATTGTCAGTGCTCTGCTGAAGTTTTCCCCAGACACGCATTTGGCATTGGGCTCTGAGAAGGTGCTGACATTTTTTGAAGGGCTGGTGCCTCCCAAGCAGCGCTCACTGGGGATGCGTTCTCTGTGGATTTCAGGAGGTGGCCCTTCTGAGGGGTCAGTTCTGGGAGGAGACAAACATGGCTCTAGGCAAAGAGCTCCTTCTAAGGGATCCCAGCCCTCCCCAGAGTTTGAGTTGCCCACATGGGCCAGCCCCACCCCACAAGAAATGCCTTTCTTGGCTGAGACACCAGGGTTTGGAAAGAGAGTGGCCTTGGCAGAGGGTTGAGCTCAGCCAAGCTGCCCAGTCTCTGTCTACTTCTGGAAAGGGGCAAAAATGGGGCATAGGAGGGCAATGACTCAGCCTCAGCCCTAGTCAGGACCCTCAGCTAGTGACCAGCTAGTCTGTCTTACCTGCTCTGCAAGGTCTTAGGAACCCTCTGTGGGGATACAACAGTGGTGACCTGGCAACTGTTTCCAGGCAACTATTACTAGGGAACTATGATTCAGCAGCTGCCCAAAGGTAAACAAGAGTTTTAGGTGGATGGTGAAAGGGGCCACTGTAGAGCTGATGGGCAACCTCACAGACGCTGGACAGAACAAGAGGTGGAGAATGGGGTCAAATAGGTTGGAGGGGGGCTGCTGAGGTTGAATAGGGGTCTTGCCTAGATAACATCTCCCCATGTCTCCCATAAATTTTTCTAGGATCATCCTGAGCATTTACTCCTTAATTCAGACCTCGTGATACAGGATCTGACACCAAGTGTCAGACCTCAAAGTGACTTTTCTGGTGCCAATTTATAGTTTCCTACCAGGGTCCTTGGGACCTGGTGTGACTTCTGCTTCTGAACCCAAGTTTCCATCCATATGGACCTCACATGCCTGTCATCTTTCAGAGCCTTCTAAGAGTTGCAAGGGTTTGACAGGGACTGTATGGTGCTTCCAAAAAACAAGACCACATCTTGAGTCCTGGAGACTATGAACATGACTTTATTTTTAAAATAAAAGTCTGTACAGATGTGATGTAGTTATCAGGTGAACTTTAAACCCAATGACTGATGGCCTCCCCAGAGAGAAGCAAAGACAAGGGTATGTGGCCAAAAGCCACGTGGCCTGTGAACTAAGAGGAGGAAGCACGAGGGCTCCCTCTATGGCCCTGGCATATCTTGAAAATTCTGGAAGACAGCTATTGTTTTAGGCTGCTCTCTAAACCTCCTCTCCAGGTTTTTTTTTTTTTGGTTCTGCCCATGCTAAGGGGCTCCATCATCCTTTCAGAGGCTGAGCACCTCCAGTCACCAATGTGACTCCTCACTTCGCCTGCTACAGGGTGTGTGGTTGTGTTAGGCTGAAGGAGCACCATCCACATCTGTGTCTGTGGGGACAGAAGTGCTGATAGGCTGTCATTCTCCATTTGTGGGACTTAATGTCACCGATCCTTCTTTCCTATGCTGTGCTGGGGGCAGAGGTCTTTGTGGTCAGTCCAGTGTTGGCTTCAGAGACCTCTCTGCTCCAGAGTAGGAGGGTGGGACAGCAGGTGAGCTGGGGCACAGAGCACTTCTGCTTAGCCCTGGACTGAGTTATTGGGGCTACCAGCCTGGGCAGGTAGCAGCTCAATCCTGGAGAGGCTCTGGACAAGTAGCCAGCAATTCTGATCCTGGGGTATGAAGGACATTTTCAGTTCTTACTCCGGGGCTGGGGATGTAGCTCAGTGGTAGAGTGAGTGCATTCATGAGACCCTGGGCTTGGTTTCTGCCTAAAACAAACACCCGATTCCCACTCCAATGCTGACTCTTGGCTGGGATATAGGCCCCATTTTTGTGGATTAGCTTGTGTGGTGACTGGCTAGGTACAATGAGCCCTGTGTCCCTCTTCTGCAGGTCTTCTCTCCTCTGCTGGGAGCACAGATCATTGGAATCCCTGTGTCCTCAAGCTAGTCCTTCACAAAGGTGCTTGTTAATGTTTGGTATGGTTAAAATGAGACGATCAAAGTATGATTTCACAAATCACACAATTTATTGCCTTACAGAGATTTTTCCCCTTGCCTTTTTTTTTTTTTTTACAATGCTTGAAGAGAGAATAATAAGGAGACCACCCATCACAGAGTGCACAATGGGCTTAGACAAGTCCCTCAGCCACACAGAAAGAACCTCAGATGGAGGGTCCAGTTATCCACTTGGGGCACAGCAGACCTCTGTGGGAGGCTGATCTCCATATAATGGTTCTCTGGAAGGGAGTAGCCGGATCAGTACTAAGAAACCTTTAAGGACATGTTGGGTCCCTTCTAGAGGGCACTAGGTGATATAGGGCTTGGTTCTGCTGGACTCAGGCGGTATTGGCCAACTTCAGGTTTGTAGGCGTCAAGGTACTGAGGTACATGGTTTACACATGGGGTCTTAGAAAAGAGGTCCACTTTAAAACTCATGATTCTTGGGGCTGGACAGATGGCTCAGAAGTTAAGAGCACTGGCTCTTCTTCCAATCCTGAGTTCAATTCCCAGCAACTATGTGGTAGATCATAACCATCTGTAATGAGAGCTGGTGCCCTCTTCCGGCATGCAGGCCCACATGCAGGAAGAATTCTGTATAAATAAATCTTTAAAAAAAAGTACCAAACAACAACAACAACAAAAAAACTCATGCTGCTCATACAGCAAATGCTGTAAGGGTTGGGAATCATTCTAGAGGGACACTTTTAGAAACAGCCTTTAGAAAATTCTCAGGGACAGGGGGGACAGGGGTGTGGGAGGTTTTAAGACTGGGATATTCAGCATCCAGAGTTACTGAAGGATGGTTCCTCTGGTCCTAAGAGCTGGAGGTGGGCTGCTTATGAGCAGGCAGACAACACAGGGCTATGCAACTGGCATATTCCCTGGGTGTGGGTCACTATTCACTTGGTCTGGCATCTGGCCAGTACCCCTGCCTCTGAAACCCATACGCCCCATTTTCCACTTTGGGTTTAGGCACAGTGGTTAGCCCTGTTTTTTAATTTGGGGGAGGGGACTGAGGACTAAGGCTTTAGGTCTCCTCTGGTTCCATACCAGTGTGGATAGCACAGGCTGAAGAACCTGCAGGTGCCAGCTGACTACAGCTAGAGGTCTCTCAGGGTGAAGCCCAGTGGGCTGTGGGGGTCAGCAGCTCTGTGACAGCTCCACTGGCTGCTGCTAAAAAGCACAGATATGGACTCCTGGATCTGCTGTGGCTATGATGGAAAGCTACCACAAGGTCAGAGGGAGGCAGTTAGGGCTGGACTCAAACTCTTGTCTGTTTGGATAGAGGGCATGAAGGCCCCAGCCCTGGACAGTTGTTTCTACTCAGTGTCCATAAGGTGGTGAGGATGTAGTCTCCAGCGGTGTTTGGGCCATGGATGGACGGCATTACCAGACAGTATTAGACAGAGGCATCCAGATCTAACCATGTCTGGTAAGACAGCCATCAGCAGGCAGTGCACTGTGCAAAGGCCTCCCCATCTCAGCAATTATTCCTGATTTGACACCTGTGGAGGGAAGGTGGGGAGTGTTCCTGCCTGCTCTAGTCCAAGGACCATTCTTATAGGGTTCACCCTTCTAACCCTACTCTAGGGATTTGTTATCAGGCCCCAGCCCAGTGCCTGGTCCCCAAGGGTGGAAGTCCATAGGTGCGACAGGGGAGTCATCTGCTCATTCTTAACTGGCAAATGCTCATCACAGCACCTCTTTGGGTTTCTGAATGGCTGTCAGGTTAATGAGTAACACTGAGCCCAGGAACAGACCCCTTCCCCAGGGAGAGGCATCTAGGTTCATGCTGGGTTGGGCTCCCTGGCCCTGTACTCTGACTTTAAATAAAGATAAGAAGTAATCCTGGATGCTGGTTTGGGCAAGGTTCCTATTCTGGACAGCCATTGGGAAGGAATGGAGGTTCCTTGTCCTTAATTAGAAAACAGCTGATGACATCACAATTCTGTGTTCAGGCTCAGCTCTCTGATTCCACCCCTGCCCACTGGTCCCTTAGGCACTTGGTAGTAACAGTCCTTATGCTAACAGTGCTGTCCACCATGTCTCCTGACCTAGCCTAGCATCCTGCGACATTGTTGCTCTGGGAATGAGTGACAAACTGCCTCTATCCCAGGATCCCTGGCACGTTAAAACCAGCATAAAGTAATAGACAAGGGTTCCCACATTGGGTATAAGTCCAGCCCCCATTGACTGATCTGCAGAGCTGAGACAGGCCATCTGCAAGCCCAGCACATCCTCAGTCTTGGCTTATCTAGAGTCTAGGAGCTAGGACAAGTGTATCATTAGCCTGTCTTCGGCGAGTGGTGGGTCACCTTTGAACATCGTTACCAGACAGTGTTAGAGTCAAGCCAAGAAATCCAGCACTGTCCGGTAAGATGCCCACAGAAGCCCAGGTACACTTTGGCAGGAAGATACAGGGTAGGATATACAGTTTCCACCCTCAGGGAAGCCCAGTGGGGTCCTGGTACCTTGAACAGCCAGGGATTGTATGCCCATTGGAATAGGCCAGCAAAGAGGAGTTGACCTTGACTTACACTGCCTGCTTTGTCCAAAGCAAGGGGACTCACTGGGTGCTGCTGGTCTGTAGTTCAGTACTCACCTGACACAGGAAGGCAAGGCATCCGAGGTTTGAGTAACCCCACTAGGGATCAGCACACAGCTCCCAGATCTGGGTGAGGCAGCTTTTGGCATGAGGCCCTTTGAGCCTAGGCGGAGACTTAGCCCTTTAGAGCCTTTGTTGCAGTTCCATCCAGCCCACACCTGCTAGGTGTGGTGGCAACACCTGCCTGGGTGTTGTAGGCAGGACCCAGGTACCTGAGTGTCCTAATCCCCAGAGCACTGGGGGGGGGGGGGGTTACCCCTAGGGCAACAGTAGGAAGCCCCTAATCCCAGGACACAGAGAGGCTCTCAGAGGTGCCTGGCTAGAGGAAGCTCTCCTAAAGCCCCTACCCCCAAGAGTAACTTTCTGCCCCATAGCCCAACCTTGGATAGGGTAGGCGATGTGTGGAACTAGAGCTTCTGGGGACTGGGATCAGGAGGCGGCTCCATTGTTGCATGCAGGGCTCCGCCGTCATCATTACCAGGCAGTATTAGAGATCAGACACTATCCAATGCTGCCCAGTAAGATGGCCACGGCTGCCCAAGTTGGGTATGGAGGCCGCCCAGCAGGGAGTTGAAGAGGACCAGATTCCATGGTTCTAACCTCCAGGGTACTGCAGAACGAGGGCACCCCCAGGACAACAGTAGAGAGCCCTTCATTCTGAAGGCCAGAGAAGGGCAGACCTTATAGTACCTCCCATCTCCAAAGATAGGTAGTGGGGAGCTCCACAGCTTGAATTAGAGTCAAGCTCTCTTTTGGAAATAAAATGAAAAAAATTTAAGATGCCAGTCTCATGGACCCTGAGGCCTCTGTCTACCTCTCCATGAGGCTCAGAGGAAGGGTTTGGCATTGGTGGCCATAGATAAGCTCCCATGACCAGCCAGACCTGGCCTGCAGTGGATTAGCTTGGGGCCCAGGTGAGAACTTAGAAGCTCTTTGACAGCCCTGTAGAGTTCCATATTACCAATGGCAAGGTCAGGATCAGGTCATAGATAGGCCCTCCATCTAAGTATACCTACTACAGAATATCCTGGACGTCAGGCCCAGTCCCATTAGGCCACAGTCTATTTAAGGTTGGTAAGGTTCAGCCAGTGGACAATGGGCCTCTGTCTCTGGTGTCTACTTTCCTGCCCAGCCCCCACTTGCCTTTCTCAGGGCCAAAGAAGGGGTACTGGGATGAGGGACCGGGTGGTGGGGTTTGCTGCCTGATGGTCTGGGGTCTGATATTTTAAGTATATGAGAACAGCATCCTGCAAAAGAAGTACAATGATCACACCCCCACAGCCTGCAGTGCCAAGCCACATCTGCGTAGGTATGTTTTGAATAGGACTGTTCTTTGACCCTCTTGTTGCTAAGGGCATAGCCCCACACAGAGTCAGAAAACTGAGCACCTGCCCCCAGGGAGGCCAAGTCTGTGCCTCCCCTCATACCCTCTCTGTCTTTACACAAGTATTTCCTGAGTTTGGAGAGACTGCCAAAGCAGCTTATCATGTTTTTCTGGCATCTTCTGTCATAGAGGCCACACTGATGGTTCAGGCCCTGTCCTGATTTCCTTGGATCACAACAAAGGTCTTACTGCCTCTGGGCAGCTGCTGGTTGGAACTCTCTAGCCCCTCTCCCCATGGCCAACAGTTCTGAGAGGACCTGACTTGGAGCAAAGGCCTAGTAGATGGGGGTGCACAGACTGTAAGTGCTGGGGGGCTCTCAAACACCTCCCGGTTATACTTCCCTTTCCCTGAGGTTTTTTTTTTTTTTTAAGCTCTAGCCTATGAGACCCATAAAAATCAGTGCTTAAAGACTTTTTTTTTTTCTAAACTAAGTGGAATTTCAGTTGTTCTTGTGTGGGAGCTGGATGAAGGTAGCACCAAGGGTGTTGCCTTTCCCCTTCTGGTCGTGTCAAAGATACAGGGAAGACAGATAAGTATCTAATGATGAGCCTGGTATACCTGTGTCCTTGACTACTCAGGGTGAGCACTTCTTAGGGAACATGGAAGGATAGGGGACCCTGTCAAGTACAAATCTGGTCAGGCCACAAGCCAAAGGGTCAGACCACTCTCTCTGTACTGAATCCTGTTCTTGCCTAGCAGGCTGAGAGATACAGGGACAGGTGCCCAGACAGCAGAGAGAGAATTTGTGTGTAGGACAGCCTCTAATATGCAGAGCCTGCAGGTCCTCCAGCAAAACTTAAAGGGTAAACTGATGCTAGAAGTCACTAGTTGGGAATGGGTGCCTTGGTGTCAAAGTACTGCTGAGTTTATCCAGCAGGGAGGGATAAGGGAGAGTCAAGAAACATGACAGAAATGGGCCAAGAAATAAAGAGCAAAAATAGTTGTACTTGGATCCCTGTGTGGTGCCCATCTGGTCAACTGTATCTGGGAAGTGAGGTTTGGGTCATGGTCCCCACAGCTAGTTAATTATCAGCATCTACCAGGCTTAGTTTAGGAAAATTGAGGGATGGATTCAGAAGCGCAGGGCCCCCCTTTTTCCAGAGTGCTTTAATTCTCACCTGCAAGTATAGAGCAAGTAGGGATTTATGGCAGAGGAATGCAATCCCAGTGTGAAAAAGTGAGTCGCTGGTTAACTTGCCTAACGGGCCTTAATCAATGGTGAGGCCAGAGAACAAAGCTCTGAAATTCAACCTCTCCCGAAGCAGATCAGCCAAACTTAGATGCCTGCGGCTGTGGGGGGCGGGGGCAGGAAAGGCTTGTCTTGTCTACACTCCGGCTACTTCTTAGCGTCTGTTGGAACTACGCGTCTTCAAGGCAAAGCCGCCATTTCATCCACACAGTGGTAAGCATTGCCCCTCGGCCCTTCAGTTGGATAGCACACCCTTTACCCACTGCACCTCTGAGTACTAGGCTCCTTTCTAGGCCATTTTTCCTAATCCTAAACACACTAAGAACATCCTGACCAATTGATTTTGCAAATAAAGTATTTGCAAATTACGAAGATGTCTGAGAATTAACAATGGACTGCATCCATATTTTATGGCTCACTTGCATTTTCATAAATGCAAAACATTTTGCTTAATTCAACAATCTGCCAATTGGTCTAACATTTTATCTGGGTTACTAGAAAAACAAAACTGAACTGCTTTTCTGATGCCCAAAAAAGGCTTAAAATGTTCATCATATATTAATCAAAACCCTGCACTCTTACATCCTATGGATTGTATTCAAGAACAATTAAACAATATACTCTATATTATGCCTAAAGAAAACTAACCTTACTTCCCTTCAACATTATCAGCTCCCAAGTTTAAATTCAGAGTTGGGCATCTGGATACAAACTCAAGGCTGAGCATGCCTTGATACCAAACACAGGCTAATAGTTCCCCAAATCAGGCATTTATACAGCTATTCATGAGTGCTGTGTTATTTAGCATATAAGAAAAAATATTTAAAATAGACTTTGACCTTGATCCTGACTAATGGTCGGAGGAACTTGTTCTGTCTCCTTCAGTATGGTCCTGGCTTTGTTGGCACCTCAGAAATGAACAAGTGAGAAAAAGCCGGACAAGTGAGGGCAAGACGGACCAATTCTGATCTCACATTGTCACTGATCTACAGGTCGCAGCCAACCTCTGACCATAGGTCACTCTGGGTCACGGCTGCTGGCAAAAGCAAGCCCTTCCCAGCACAGAAACCCAGAGGGATGAGGTCCTTATGCCCGCCAGCCGCACCCTTCCCTGCACCCACCTCTGAGGCGGCAGTCTACTGTGGTGGAAAAAGTATCACAGGAACAGCAGTGGCTGCTTTAAGAAAGAACTTTCCAGAAGGATATATTTCCAGGAATGGCAGGAGTCTGTTTTCTGCTCTCCAGGTGCTTGAACCCACCTGGTCTAAAGATGCAGTGGAGCCCTGGAGACTCCCAAGTCTAGTCCAAGATGGCTCCACATCTGAATCCCGGCTGTGGCACAGTTGAAGGAGCCACTTTCTTCTTTGGAAAGAAAGCCTGTTCTGTTCTGCACCCACCAATATACAGTTCACAGACAGAGGCTGATCTACGAGGCACAGGTTTGTCACCACCATTCGTCCTACTCCATGTCAGACACATAGGGGCCGTCCAGCCTCTCCCTAGAGTGGTATTCTCAGGCCTGTGTGTGGCCTCCCTCCTGCCCGTCGCTACCTGCCCCAACAGGTTCCTGACAGGATCCTCTACTGCTGAGCAGAGCTGCAAGCCGCTCCATCCCGAGTATTGAGGCAGCACTGTGCCTGGGCCTAGGACCCACCAGGTGGGGTGTAAACCAAGGTTTATAAAGGATATGAAGAGGCTTGGGCATCCATCACCCCCATATACCTGTCGGCCGTGGTGGATAGGGCTGGGCGCCCAGCTTTGGCATCAACCCAAACTTTCCCTCAGCCGGGATTCAGCCTCAGGCGTTGTAGCTGGGAAGTCACAGGAAACTATGACTGTCTTCCCTTCAGGTGAGTCTCAAACACAAAGGAAATTAAGGTGCACGGTGGACTGGCACAGGTCCGACTACTCAGGGACAATGGGGAGGAAAGAAACAGCTCGCAGCCAGGAAGGGGAAGGACAGTGTGGCCTGGGCTCGCCTTACATGTAGCTACTCACCCCGCCCCATGCAGGTGTCTGTTGCCTGCCAGCCAATCTCTGCTCCTGGCCCCCAACAGGTGTGTCCCCCGGGCTCTGATAGGCTAAGACGGAGGCAGCTCTGATGACGCAGGCAAGGGGGCGGTAGGCTCACACATTCCTGCCCCCATCTTGCCCGCCAAGCCCAGGTTGAACAAAAACCAGGATAGGGAGGCCCCTGTAGGGCATGGTGCTTGGGCGGCTAGGCCCAGGCCACAGAAACATCTGTAGGCAGCAGCACCTTTCCAGATCTGTGGGCACTGCAGGCTGCTTTAGGAGGGAGAAAGGCACATATTGTACACATACACGGGACCTGACCCCCTCACCTCTCAGGCACCAGCCCTCAACTGTGGCTGTTTCCTCTGGGTGGATCTCAGCATCTATCCCTGACCAGAGCTTGAAGGAACTGCATTCTCCTAGCCCAACTCTATAAGCAGGTTGCCTTAGCTCTCCACAGCCACAAATACTGGGGTCATAGGCGTTACTGGGGCCTTCTTTAAAATAGGACGAGCCTAGCACAAAAGCTGCTGCAGTCCTAAGCACCCTAAAGGCATGGTGGCTCATGCCTTTAATCTCAGCACTCCAGAGGCAGAGGTAGGTGGATCTCTGGGTCCAAGGCCAGCCTGATCTGAAAAGCAAGTTTCAGAAGCTAGGGCTACACAGAGAAATCCTGTCTCAAGAAACAGAAACAAAAAGGATCAGACTAGTGGTGCAAGGTTTCTTGTTAGGGCTTGGAAAAGCATATGGTCTCTGATTCTGGGGCTGGGAGGGTATGGTCCCAGGGTAGTCTGGGAATGAAACCATTAAGTCCCATTCTAAGAGTTCCCCATGTCCTCTACCAGACATGTTTGTTTCTTGGGCTCCCAGGGGAAAGACCTATAATGAAACGACAAACGACTCCAGCAATTAGCCAAGCCAGCAAGAGAGATCCCAGGAGGCCCAACTATTTTCCATAACGAACTCAGCAGCTCTGTTGGAAACTCCTAATTATGAAGGACCCGTCTCCTGGGCCCCAACACTCAGTGTCCCTCTCTGCCTAGGAGTAGAGAAAGCTTTGCAAGGTCTGCTGGCTCTGTCCTGTGTACAACCTTCAGGTGCAAACTTTCCTCCAGGGTGGGTGGCCTAAATCAGGTAGTAGTTTCCAGCAACAAATGTTGGAGTTAAGGCATTGCCTTTCAGTTGTCTAGACTGACCACTTAACACTGAGGGTTCTCAGTCCACTGCCTGACCTAGACACCCTAATTCACACTTCACTTGAGCTCAGCCTGAGCCAAAGGGTTATAGTGGGGGTAGGGTGTCACAGCTTGACCTACACTCCTCTCCTCTCGTCTCCTCTCCTCTTTTCTCCCTCTTCCCTCCTGCCCTTCTCCTCACCATTTCTTCTCCTCTCCTCTCCCCTCCCCTCCTCTCCCTAGAAAAGCTGTCCATGCAGCATGAGTGACCTCTGATTTCCTAATTCCCACTTCTTCAGCCTGTCCCTTCTCAGTCATCAGGACCCTTGCTCAGCCTGATGTTCACTCAGAGTATCTGTGTTTGGAGGACAAGAACGAGGCCAAGATACTCCTGGATACTGGGCACCTGTATTCTGGGAAGACTGAAGTATTTCATTCTGACCCCAAACCTAAGGATGTTTGCCAGTAGGCACAGAACAAGAGAGGTGTTTCTAGTTAACTTCCTGGCTCAGGTTTACCTGTCCTTGTCTAGTAGGACT
Organism: Pachyuromys duprasi; assembly: GCA_028658305.1. Taxonomy (NCBI): domain Eukaryota; kingdom Metazoa; phylum Chordata; class Mammalia; order Rodentia; family Muridae; genus Pachyuromys; species Pachyuromys duprasi. The sequence continues at coordinate 124,697,434 of CM053763.1, forward strand.
CTCAGTCATCCAAGACTGGCCTGGGGAGGTGGGCTGAGGTTGTAGATACTCCCAGGGGTGAGAAGAGCAGCACTACCCATGGAGCCCTAGATTATGGTGGGGCCAGACAGGATCCTGAGGCAGAGACCATTGGGACTATGTCTACATAGCTTAGTTTTGATGTCTGTAACTGTCTTGGAAGGACCAAAGAGCTGGGACTAGAGAAGAGCTGTAGCATATTAGCCTAAAGGAGAGTTGAGATCAGGTCAAGTCTTGGGGCACAGCATAACTGAAACTAACTCTATGCTCTGATAGGAAGAATGGGGTCTTCAGACACTTTCTGCTCTGATGGGCTTTCTCCTGGGTGGATTTGCTTGAAGGCACAGGCACTCCTTTTCAAGGTGGAAGAGACTCAGGGCTTCTAGTAGAAACATAGCAGCCCATGGAGGGACCTGTCTATTGTCTCCATCTGTGATGCACTTGTGTATATCCCTTCTTTTGTCTGCACAGAGGATGCTACCCTGCCCAGACTCAGTGAAAGAATACAAGTACTGACCTGGGCCCTACTTTATAATGGACTCAGCTCTAAAAGCTCTGATCTCTGCTCAGATGCTCCAATTAAAGTCTGATGAGGACATTTCTAGAGCATGTCCTGGGAGAGCCCAACAGCTCTGAGCTGTGGCACCCTAAATGTCACATGAACATGTAGATATCTTTTGATGAGATTGAAAGGCCTGGGCCTGGATGAGGAAGTAAGCTGAGAGGCTCACCCGGTTCCTGCTTAGATACAGGCATCTGAACCTGTCTCAGGGTGGGATCCTAGATAAATGTTCTTTTCCATGGTCATCAGGAGCTGGATGCTACTAAGATGAACAGATACATGCTGTCAGTCCTAGGTCACAATGCTGAAGATCTAGTATAACTCCCCCTTCTTCCCTTTCCTGCATGGCTGAGCATCAGAAAGAAACTCAATTATAAGCTCAGGACTCCTCCTTTCTTGTAGATGCAGCAGTGAAACCTCCTGTCCTCACAGCTCACACTCATATCCATTGCCAGGGTATCTGCACATTCCACACAGACCCAGAAAGCTCTAAATAGGAGTTTTCCCTCTTAGCCCCAAAGAACAGAGACAACTAGTTTTTCACAGGCGACTCAACGACATGGCTCTACCAGGGAGCTGCCATAGCAGTGGGATGGAGCCATAAATAGAAGTGTCTACAGATAGTCCTCTAATTTTCTTGGTCCCAGATGGAAATGGTCTGAATGAAGCTGAATTCTGGTCTATTCTGTCGTAGGCCCTTCACAGAAATTATGCTGAATGGCCAGTGACATTCTTGAATGTTCTTGGGGAAATAAAGTTGTTTTTAAATATTTTCTTTGGCTGTCTTGAGGAGTCTGGACTGGCTGACCACTAGCTTCTTGTTCCTGCAGTTATCACTCACTGTTGTCTTGTCCTTCTTGTCTCCTAAATAGAATAAAATGACCAGAGCTAGCTGTGTCTATGCTAGCCAACCGGTCTAGAGAAGACAAGGTTGCTACATCTTATCACAGGGTTTTGAGCAAAATAATCAATTACCTCAGCATATCCCACTGCAGAGCTTCCTGCTTGAAGAGTTGGAACCTAGGATGATCATCAAAGTCCAGATCCAGTACCATGGTGGGGTTTAACCTAAGGCTGTCTGTCCTTTTCCCATCTAAAAAAAGGTCCTACTTGCTGATGCCTAGGTGCTGATGGCCAGCTCTGAGCACCCAAATGGTCAGTCTGAGCTGTAGCAGGGCCCACTATCTGCCATGTGAAAAAGCATAAGGAGGAAGGACTGGGACTCATGTCTGTCTAGATCTTTCAGGGCAGGTCTCAGGAGAGTTCTCTTTCTGTAAATTCCACCTGTGAAGGAGGTCAGTGATGTGCGGTACAACGAGGGAGCTATTGCAGCCTTGCTTCACACAACACACCAGTCCAGTCTTATGCCAGCTGTGCTGGTGTCAGAATCACTGTGAAACCAGACAAAGGTTCTGCCTGGCCCACCTGCTGCTGGGCAGGGCAGTGTTACCATGGCAGCAAGGGAGGAATAGTGGGTGGGAATGTATAAGGAAGGTCTGAGGGACCTGGGAGGCCTGACAGCTCCCCTCTGTGGCCTCCTCAGAGAAGGAGCTGGTCTGAGAGGTGTGGCAGAAACCCCCACATTAGTCTGGTGGTAGAGCTGGCCTGAGGGAACCCAGCCTCCAGTCCCTCAGCCCTGGTCAGGCTGAGGCCTCCTTGGGTGCGGCAGACACAACAAAGGCCTATTGTGCTGGCAGCCAGGCTATTTCCTGCATGGCTGCCAGCCTTGTGAGCACCCAGAACAAGCTGAGGAGGGAGTCCTACTTGCTGCCAGGGGCTCACCTTCTCTCTGGGACAAACTGGGAGAAAAAAAAGAGGAGGGCTCTGGAGTCTCCATTTATGCTTTGATTCTCTCTCAAGCACGGCAGGCTTCAAGGTTCCCTAACTGTCATGTGCTCAGAGACAGTCCATTTCTGGCTTTTCTTCCATGTGAGCCAGAAACCTTCTCACTGGCTTTGTTTCTTCTAATTTGCACACTAACACCTGGAACAGATATGGGTGGATGCTAAGAACTACCTGTAGGTCCTATCTTAAAGCCAGCACCCCCTACCAGGTAGCTTAACCCAGGTGGATCTAACTCTGTTACCCTAATCTAGGGCCTTTTGTCACATTGGAGAGGGAGCTCTAAGCTCTCCTATTGCTCTAGGGAAGGGTTGCTCTAGGTATCTCCTTCACTCATGATGGACAGTCTGTGGGTTATTTTTGTCTCTCCCTGCTCTAGCCAGTACTGTCCTGGAACACAGACCATTTCTGTTTAAGAAACCTAAAAGGAAAACTTAAGCTCATAGAGTAGTTGTAGAGCCTCAGCCCACAGGGCCAATAGAGTCCCATCCTAGTATTTGGGATTCAAGCAAATTGGGGGTTCTCCCAATTGGCCCTCCCCAAAGGCCACTAGTTCTAACTCTTTACACCTCCAAGCCCCTTCTCTTCCTACATTAATCTGCCTCATCGTCTCAAGAAGGCCCATAGGGTTGGGAGAACTGGAGTATTTATAGAGCCCTGGGTCTGTCGTCAATTTGCTTCCTGCCTTAGGTCCATGGGGCAGGTGCTTCTCAGCATGTTGCTCCTTTCTAAGGGTAGGAACTAACAGGTAAATATACCTGAGAAGTGGCCCAGACACAGACCTGCTTTTATCCATCTTCTTATCCATCCTTCCACCCACTTGTCTCTTGAAGCCTTCCATCCTCTCAAGGGCCCATAGACCCTTTGGCTATGGGAAAATTCAGGGTGTGAGGGTTCAAGCAAAAAAGGTCATCCTGTTAACTGAGGTCCCTCCACAGCCCTGTTGCACCATCTTAGAGCAGGTGCGTCATGTGGCCTTAGGCCTGACAGAGAGAGGTGACACAGGACAGAGAGGCCAAGAACAAGGATTCCCACCTACTCTCCTGAATAAATCTTGAACTCCCTCCTTCCACCTCTGTGATCTAAGCTTCAGGGACAATCTAAGTATCTAGTTAGGGCCAGAAGGACAGAACAGACACTGTTAATACTAGACTAGGCCCTGTAGACATCCTCAGCCTTGCCATGGCCAACCTCTGCCTGAGCCCTCCACTCTCCTGAGTCTTTCCCAGGCCACCCTGAGGGTTATGATATTAACCATAGCATCTTTTGAAATCTCAGGAAAATGTGAGCAGAAAACACAGAACTTAAATTATGAAACCTTACATTCACTTAGACACAGCATTCTGCTACAGTTGCCTGACCTGAGACTGTATATGTCTTCTCTGTTGCTTTTTGAGATCCACCTTAATTCTTCATAACTCCATCCAGGTTTCCAGAGGCTCAGCCTGTCGTCAGACACCTGAACTTCTCAGGCCAGCCTATCAGCTTCTGATGTCCACATGCTTTGCAGTTTTGTTCCACTCAGCCATGAGATCACAGTGTCCTAAGCCTCCCCCATGGAGATCATTTGCATCAGGATGCCAGTACCCCTGAAGAGAGGACATCTGAGGAGAGAGTTCTGGGCAGTCTCTGATCTGGCAGCTGAGAGGCCTCAGCTCAAGGAGGTCCATGTGAAGAGTCCTGGTGGTTGATAGGCAGTACATTTGGTGGCTCCTATTGATGGTAGGAACTGAGGCCAATTCATGATTTACTGTGCTGTTAAAAAACAATCCCAGCATTTGGTTGGGAAGCAGGTGATGACTATACAGAGCAGACAGAAGAAAGGATGGGGTCTGGAGAGCTGAAGGAAGAGGTCCTTCTCCTGGCCTGCTTGGGCACCTGCACAAACATGACACTCACACAGACAAGCAGACACATATTCATAAAATAAAAACACATCTTTGTTTTTTTAAAAAGAAATTGCTGTTGAGCTTCTATGGTATTTTTGGGTTTTCATCAGTCCCTAGTATTGATGACCATTACAGGTAGACTCTTGAACAAGAGTGTGAAGGTCAGGATCCAAGATGCCTCTGGACCAAACCCTTTATACCAAACTCCATATCAAACTCAAGGAAACTCAAGGACCCTTCAAATAAAATTTCAGGAACCTCAGCATCATAGGCTTTTAGTAATCATGCCGAGCAAGCAGCCCTGAAGCTCAGCTGGCCCATGGCACCTGAAAACCTACTCACAAACCTCCAGGGAGGCTGGTTCTCTGGGGCTTGGAATAGAAGAGGAGCTGGGTAGAGAAATCCCAGCTGGTGGAACCAAGACGGCTATGGAAATCTGAGGCAAATCAGTCTCAAAAGGCTCCAATTCAGCCTCACCCCTCTCTACCTGTCACCTAGGCATCTGGAAGCACGAAACTGAGGATGTGAATCTGATAGGCGTATGGGAGTGGCTGTCCTGTGAAAGGGTCTCAGAGGTTTGAGGCCAACTTGCTATTCTGTTGAATGAGAGAAGATGCCCTGAATGAGTGGTAGCAGGATTGCTACTTTTTGTACTAAAGGAGCAACCTTGAGGGCTGATGGACTTCCACAGTAGGGCTTTGGGTAGCCTCTGTGAAGGAGGGAGTGAGGAGGTCAGGGTTTCACCTACCTCACAGTCCTATAGCTCAGGATTCCTCAGACCTTGAGAAGGAAGGGGAAGTGGCTAGGCAGAGCCACCTTCTGCTTGAGTCTGGCTGGCTGAGCCCTGCCCTACAGCTGTATCTTTACCTGATCCCACCCTTTGGCCTCTAACCTCCAGGGTTTCCCAATTTCCTACTGTGTTTCACCCTAAATTCAAGTGGTACTTACAGGTCAGCTATGTGAGTGGCCCAAGGTGGGTCCAAGCTAGGCTGGACTTTTTGCTACTTTGAGGTAGGCAGGTAGGCAGCTCCAGGTAGGAGCTGCAGGGAGAGTGTCTTTGGTGTTTGTGGGATGAACAACCAAGGAATTGAGGCCTGGAATGTGTCCTTATGACCATACAACTTAGGGCTCCCACCAAAGAGAACGATTCTTACATAGCTGGATCTACTTCCTGATGAACTCATGTCAGCTTTGTATTTACCTGGGATGCACACCAGACCCTCACTTCTAAGTGGTTGTAAAAAACAACAAAATATTCAAGATCAATTTTTTTTTTAATTTCTAGCAGAGGATGGTTTTGATCTGGGTTGTGGACCCAGCACGCTTCTGCTACACCACTCAGCTTCAAGATCAGTCTTTTATTGGCTCCGATTTTGCTTTTTGCTTTATTTATTTACTTTGTAAAAGGATCTCATGTAGGTCAGGCCAACCTTGAACTCTCAATGTAGCTAAGGGTGACTTTTAACTCCTGATCCCCTGCCTCCATCTGTAAAGTGCTATTGGCTTATTGGTCATTCAAGTCTGTAATCTCAGCACTGAGGAGGGTGAGTTCGAGGTTGGCTTAGCCTACAACATGAGATCCTCTCTCAAAAATAAAATACAACAACAAAAAATGGCTTTGAGCTAGATGTTGTGGTACATATAACCCAAAATGTTCAGGAGGTTGAGGTAGTGGAATGCCTAGAGCCAAAGAGCTGGATACCAGCTTGGGCAAATTCTCTTATCTAAAAAAATACCATGAACAAATAAATGTAAATAAATAGCCTTGATGCTGAACCTTCCCCTGAGAGTGTAGGAAGCTGTTCAGGCTTTGATCAGCACTGGAAGAAGAGGAAATCTCTGAGGTCAGGCAAATCTGGCTAATGTCAATCAGTATACAGAAAGGCTAGCTCTATGTACCCATGGCTAGTGCTGGACGTTGTATCTCCTGGTGTCTACACTAGGGAGTTGCAGAGAATCCAAACACAGCTGTTGAAGCCTAGCTTTTTTTTCTTTTCTTTTTTCACCTATGGCTCTGCCTCAAACCCAGGCTCTGGAAGGACACAACATTGGTACAGGTAACAGATTTGAATTAAAAACAGCACCTGAAAAAAATCTGGGCCCAGGGGTCTTTTCTGAGACTGATACTCCAACTAAGGACCATTTATGGATATAACCTAGAACCCCTGCTCAGATGTAGCCCATGGCAGCTCAGTATCCAAGTGGGTTCCTAGAAAGGGGAGCAGGGATTTTCTCTGACATGAACTCAGTGGCTGGTTCTTTGATCACCCCCATTTGAGGGGGGAGCAGCCTTGCCAGGCTACTGAGGAGGACAATGTAGCCAGTCCTGATGAAACCTGATAGACTAGGGTCAGATGGAACAGGAGGATGCCCTCCCCTATCAGTGGACTTAGACTCCTGTTGGAGCAGGTGTGGAGGGCTTAGCAGCTCTTGCTGCATGGGAGGGTAGAGGGCAAGCACAGGTAGGTGGAGGATACTAGCTCCTCTTATGTGAGCCTTGGAAGACCTGACAGAGAAGCTGCAGTAACCCTGCTCTGGGTTAAGACTCTCTTTTCAAATTGCATTGCAGAGGAGGGAAGCAGAACCATCCAGAAATCCCCAGGAGGCAGGGTCCCCAGCCCCAGAGACTGAGGCCTCTCTCCGTAGCCAAGCTGGGGAAGCTGAGCAGGGGCTCCAGATTAAAGCCAAAGCCTTGTGCTTGGTGACAGAACTAGACAGAGGAGAGTGCCACCCTGTTTTTTGCACTCCCCAAGCCCCAGGTGCCACAGCTGGGCCCCTAAGGCACTGTCTGATGCAACCCCTGAACAGAAAGGAGCCCACTGTGGCCTATAGCCAAGCAGAAGGAAGGCTCAGTCATAAAATATTATTTTGTCCACCCCTGGGACCCTTGCTCTGGCAGAGGTCTGGGCCCAATGGGCCAAGTGAGGCCCCTCATCCCCTTCAGGCACCCAGCTGCCCAGAGCCTTAAATCAGCCATTCTTTCTGGCCTGTCCTCCCCCTCCCTTGCACAGCAATTCTGGATTCTTAACAAGACTCCTGGGTCTTCCCCTAGGTAATTGGTCTCCAAAGGAAAGTGTCATGGAGACAGAAAGCCAGGCCTCATGGGGTGGGTGGAGTCAGAAAGTCACCACGCTTTTCCACTTTGGGTGTCTAATTGTGCTCAGGGGCTGCAACTCCCCAGCACCAGTAAGACTTGTTTTTCAGAGAACTGGAGTGGAATGGGCTCATTGGCTTTCCGTTCTCAGACACAAAAGACCTCTTTGCAAAGTACTCAGATAAGTCCAGGAATCAGGCCTAGGGTGATAGGGCTGGGTGACAAGGGTTTAGAGTTGAAGCTACTCAACCAACAAGAACTGTTGAGAACTTGAGGGCTTGCAGCACAGTCATAGGGCAGCTAGATCTTGGACTAAAGACAAGTGAGGCTGGAGGATATGTTTCTGTGTTTACAGTACAGTTTATTTCTAATTAGGGTCAAATTCACATGACATAAAATTAATCCTTTTATGCACTTCTACATTCATAGCATTTCAGTAACTACCAGATCTAGTTCCAGAGCATTTTTACCACCTGAGAAAAATCCCTTGAGCAGTGCTCCTTAGCCTCACCCCTCTTCAGTCTCTATCTCTATGGGCCAAGTATGTTCTAGACATGTTTTAGGTCACAGTGCATACAATTATGGCTTTTTGTGTCTGGGTAGGGGACCAAGAGGCACCCCCCCCCAACACACACACAATTCTAATCTTCCCGTAGCTAAAAGTGTTGATATTTCTTGCTGCTGTTTTTTCATCTCATGGCTTTTGTTGTCTAGGAAGACATGCATCTGCTCATGGTCTATCCTATTGTCTGGGAGGGCCACGAGAGAGGTTCCCATAGGGAACCCTAAAGCTTAATGGAATCAGAGCTGACTGGTAATGAGAAAGCGTGTGCTCTCTGCCTTGGCTTGGTCAGGCTTGTTGATATATATGTAGTAACAGCATAGCTGTGTCTCCAAACAGGAAGACAACGTTGGGAAAGAATCTAGGAATAAATATTTTATTATGAAACCATTATGTGTGGTGAGAATGACTCTGCTGACTCTCCTATCATGAGGTCACTTTGTTCAAACTATGTGTGAACAGGGAACATCAAATAGAAGGGGAGAAGCAGAAAGAGACACAGTGGCTTTACAGTCCCTGGGTAAAAGAAGGTCTCATTTAAAGTTTGAGGGCATATGTCCAGGAGCTGAAGGAGCATGTAGCATTAGGGAGCCAACCAGAGAGCTCTGAACGTGGGGTCTGGGTCCAGGTCATGGCAGCTTGGTGTGCACCCCAGGAAAAGTAGTTAGAGACATCTCTCAAGAGAATGGAGAGTAGCCTGGCGTGGTGGGTGCACATGCCTGTAGTCTCAGCACTCTGGGAGGCAGAGGCTGGCAGATCTCTGTGAGTTCAAGGCCAGCCTGGTCTACAAGTGAGTCCAGGACAGCCAAGGCTACACAGAGAAACCTGTCTAAAAAAACAAAAACAAACAAACAAACAAACAAACAAAAAAAACAAAGAGAGAGAGTCCTGGGGGCCTCAATTTCAATTTCAAGGAGAAAAGGGTGTCTCCTATTGTTATGGTCAGCTGAAACAAAGGATTGATGAGAGAGTAGTCAGGGGCAAACATAATTTTCTTGGAGGAGACCATAACAATGCCAGATCAGACCCAGGGGCCATCTCTTCTCCTAAGCCCAGGCCATAGTGGAGCAAGCTGGCCCTGAGGGAATGTGGAACTCTGGTCTGATATAAACTCTGTGAATTTACTCATAGTGATGGGTACCCTCATTTTTCCTCCTGCCCGGTGCCACAAAAATAAGACAGTCTGTCCTACCTCCAGGACTCCTGTGTAAAGGGACAGATGCTAAACTAGCTGCCCATTGCTGGTATTAGTGATGCCTAGAACAAAGTGGGTTTAGGTTCTAGGACTCCATTTCTCCCAACATGACTGCTCCCTAGCTCATGGGCCCATGCACTATATGTCCCCCACATTTCATCCTAAAGATCCCCAGACCTTCCTCAAGTGCTGCTTGTGCCATAAAGCTGGACTCTCAGTGACTTCATGGGGTCCTGCTCACCCATGTCCTTCTGGAATGTCTGGTATCCTAGGGCATTACTGAGCAGCAGGGAGGAAGCTGCACATTGTAAACAGGCTTGTGTGAGAAGGTGTGCAAATCAATGATATGAAAATGGCTGTGTATATACTGGCAAGCATGTAGCTATACATGTGTATATGTCTGCATAAAGGCAGGCATTCAAATGTGCAAACAGGTTTGTAGGGGATTGTGTGCATATGCTAGAATATACACATGAAAACATGACTGTGTATATACTGGCAAAATACAGATACAAAATCTGTGTTTGCATATAGGCAGCTGTGTATGTGTGTGTGTGTGTGTGCGCGCGCGTGCAGTGCCTACTCATTAGCTCTAGCCTGCTGCTTCCTTTTATTGTTAGATGATGACAGTGAAAATGAAACAGGATTGTGAAAGGCACAAGATACCAGTGGGTCTACATACTGGCCGCCAGGTTTTATCATTTTTGCAAAATCATGCTTTCTGTGCTCTTTTCCTCAGCAGCCCATGCAGAGCCTGGAACAACCATCTACCACTTGAAAGTAATGACTGTGCCTATTCAGGAAGGGCCCAATGTCTGAGGAGGAACTCTGGGTTTATAGAGCTTAGCAGTCAGTAAAGGCAGTTCTGAAGCTGAGAGGTTTCCTGGAGCACGCATTAGGTGGACTTTTAATACGTCTCCCAAATAGAGTGGCCGTGGCCCTCAGACTGTGGGTGAATGACCCTTTCATAGGGGTCACCTGAGGCTATCAGAAAACACAGATATTTAGGAAGGTTGAGAAACACTGCCCTGGGGCAATAGCCTGGGAGGCTTCATGAAGAAAACTGTCCCCCAAGGTGACACTATTCACTCTGAATTAATGCAAAGTGCCCACTTGCCCACTTTAAGGAACCAACAAGCATGTGCCTGTATCTACTGTGAATGGCCCACACAGTTTTGTTAAGGAGTCTAGATATCAACAGATAGGAGATATTTGCCCCAGTAGGAACATTACTAATTGAAAATGGGATAATGAGCTGGGCACAGTGACGCATGCCTTTAATCCTAGAACTCAGTAGGCAGAGGCAGCCAGATCTCTGTCAGTTCCAGGCCAGCCTGGTCTACAAAGGAAGTCCAGGACAGCCAAGGCTACACAGAGAAATCTTGTCTCTAAAACCCAAAAATTAATAAATAATAATAATGGGATAATACTATGAGGGTACCTGGCAGCCAAGAGGGTTCCACTATGTAGGTTATTTTACATGGGAAATAAGAAGCTTCAAAAATAAAAAATAAAAATATCTGTGGGTAAGAAGTGTGTACCAGAACAACAACAAAACAACAAAAGCCTAATATGTGGCTTACATCTTTTGATTCTAGCACTTGGGGAGGCAGAGGCAGCCGGATCTCTGTGAGTTCCAGGCCAGTTTAGTCTACATAGGGAGTTCCAGAACAGCCAGGGCTATGCAGAGAGATCCTGTCTCAAGCAAGCAAGCAAGCAAGCAAACAGTATGCCAGAGTACAAAACTACCCTTAAATTTCAGATGATTCACCAAGAATGGTACCCATCAAAGCCTTACAAGGGGAGACAGGAACACAGACTTAGAAAGCTGTATGACATATTTTTAATTTCACAAACAAAAACTCACAAAGAGGAAAAACTGAAATTTGATGACATTCTGCAGTAAAAGATGTTATGAGCAAAATTAAATTTTAAGTAATAGATTTGTGGAAAAGAACAGGAGGAACATCTTATACTCAGAGTTAATATTCAGAACATTACTCACCCTCCTCTTCAAGGGCCCTGACTCAGAGCATACTCATTCCAGAGAGATAGACTGCTGCGAGGCCTTCCTGCACTTCATTGAACATAGGGTCACAGTGTATGTGCTGAACCCAGAACCCCTGGATCATGATGGAATCATGTCCTTTCCACCTGGACTATCTTGGCCAAGCTTCAGTTTCCTATCTGTACCAAGAAAACACCTATGTATAGGTTTCTGGAGGAGGATCGGTACAGGGTACTCAAACTTTTCTCCTTTCTTCTTCCTCTTCTAAAACAAATACCTAGAGAAGATGGGAAGCAAGAAGCAAAAAGCTACTCTGAGTAATTGAAGCAGCTGGTATCCAAAGTTAAAATGTCCCTTTAACACAAATTTCTAAACAAGGCTTTAGTAAATTTTGCTTTCAGCAGGATAGCTCAGATCAAAAATGTTCTCTGTTTGCACTAGCTGGGGATAGACATAAGACACACCTCAACATAGAGCCAATAGGTTTCTGATCTTGAGACTCAGGCAAGACTTCCTCTTGCCCTCCAGGGTTCTGATGTCCACCATATTGCACTGAACACAGTTTAAGCCATTGTTTGCCCCTTCCCTCAAAATCACAGACCTGGGGCTGAGGGTATAGCTCTGTAGCAGAGAGCTTACCACTTGCCTAACATATGCAAAACCCTTAGTTTGATACCCAACAACAAACAACAACACACTTACACACATGTAGGGCGTATGTGAGCCGGCAAGCTGTCTAAGACCTAGACACAGACCTACCGTTCTGGATTTTTGCTGTTGTTATTGTTCTTTTGTTTTGATTTGAGACAGGGGTTTTCTATATAAACCAGGCTGACATGGAGAGTCTTGTCTCTGATTCCTGAGTGCTGGGATTAATGTCATTAAAGACATGTGGCACAGTGCTCAGCTATGCTGGATTTTGAGAACTGCCATGTATTTGTTTGCCAGAAAACAGGTTACAAATGCAACCATCAGGGCTGGGGAGATGGCTCCATAAAGTGTTTGCCACACAACTGTGATGATAAGTTCCCTAGCACCCACATAAAAGCTGTCATACATCTGTAACACCATGACTGGGGGAGGCAGAAACAGGAGAATCCCTGCAGATCATTGGCTAGGCTAACTGGGTGAGAGTGTAAGGTTTGTTGAGCGCAATGGAGGAAGAGATCCAATGTCAGCCTCTGGTTTACACAAGCATGCACACATATGTGCACCCATCCACACAAAAACATACATATACCATACACACCAAACAATGTCTCCATCTATTAAGCAAAGGACATCTTTGGGTGTTGGGGATGAAACCCAAGGCCTAGGGCTTGTCAAGCACGTACTGTAGCCTTGACCTATATCCTCAGTGCCTATAGATGACATTTCAACACTAAAAAAGCCTAGAACTGGAAGCCTTTCCCTCCGTCTGGGGTGTTCCCACCATAGTTCAGTAGTCTGACCAAACCAACTAACCAGTAAGCTGGGAGTGCTGCTGGCCGCATCACTGGGAGCCACAGTGAAGCAAGAGGGGCCCCACTGCGTCGGGACAGCACCTCCCGACACAGGAAACTGCCCCTAGGGCTGAGGTGACTTCAGAACCAATGGGTGCTTGTTCCAAATTCCAGGAAGGCTGCCCCTGGACCCTGCTATGGGTCCATGGCCTTTAGATAGTCTCTACCTTTCCCCATAGGGCCACATGCTCTGAAGACCTTCGTGAGGGTTGTGGTGAACCCAGAAGGACAAGGCACCTTCTGCCAGGGCTTGCGAGAGCACAGAAAGCTCAGAGTTAAAAGAATCTTCCTTTGGCCAGGAGCGGTACTGCACGCCTTTAATCCCAGACAGAGGCAGGCAGATCTCTGTGAGTTCGAGGCTGGCCTGGTCTAAAAAGTGAGCCCAGGACTATTACACAGAGAAACTCTGTCTCAAAAAACAAACAAACAAACAAAAACCAAACCAAACAAACAAAAAAGAATCTTCATTTGAATTGCTGTGAAGTTTTCCACATTCCCTAGATCCATAGGCCTTGGAAACCACACCTACATATCCGAGGCCAGCTGGTATGGAGACCACACTTTCTGTGTTCCTGGAAGGGCTTCTTACATGCACAGCTGCAGCGCTTCTCTCTAAGGTGTCCAACAGTGAAACTTCCTATAACCTGTGTCACTTTTCTTTTCCTATCCCTGCCTCAATTCCTGTGTCCTCAGAAATGAATAAAATTGTTAACATTCAGTGCCTGGATGTACAGAAGACAATTGAGGGGGCTTCCTGGAGGAATGGGCTCTTACCAGGGATTTCCACCGGCCTGCCTGCCCAGGTTAGAGAAAGTGGAGTTGTTAAAATAAGAAAACTTTGGTAAGTCCTCCAACCAAAAGAGGTCAAGAGGGCCACAGACCTGAGGAAACCCCAGAAAAACAGTCTTGTCACCTGGATACTTGTTTTTGTTTGTTTGTGTGACTGTTCTAGTCCTTTCCTTGGCTCCAAGGACTTTGCTGCAGGCCAGCAGGAGGCAGAAAGCCCACAAAGGAGGATGCACCAGGAAATGGTTTGTTAGAAGCTGTGTTGAGGCAGAGAGCTATGTAGTGTTAACACGTGGCTTAGACTGCAGAGCACATACATGCTCACTGTAAGGGAGGGTGTTGATGTCTGTGCACAGTTACGTATGCATGTGCTTTGTAAATAGTGGCTAATGCACAGGACAAGGGGAGGACTGGAAGAGTACTCCCCCCACCCCAGGGCAGGAGCATAAACTTAAGGTCACAGGTGGTGCCACTCTCTAAGGGTGTGTTATGAGGGAGGTGAAGTGGAGTTGAACCTCCTCTCCACAAAGCCTCTCCTGGAAGCCTGTCCCTGTTTGGGGAGTTGCCACTATAGCTCAACGTTCTATCAGACCCACTATCCGGGAAGCTGGGAGGGCTGCTGGTCCTAGCCTTGGGAGTCACAATGAAGGGAGACAGAGTCCACTGGCGATGCACTGTCCTATGCCAGGAAACTGCTCCTAGGGTTGTAGTGACCTTAGGACCTGCCTGCTTGCTTGGCTTCTGAATTCCAGGAGAGCAGCTCCTCTCTCCTGTCAGGAATCTCTAGCTAGTTTCAACCCTTCCCCAACACGACTGCATGCACTGAAGAGCTTTGTGAGGGTTGCTGTGCATCCAGGAGGACTAGGCCCCTCCTGTCACGGCTTGCACTTAACAGAGACCAGTCCATGGCTGGCAGGCAGGGCAGTCTTACTCGCGCGCACCTGGCGTTTCTGGTTTCCGCCTGTGAAGATGGCTCCCAGCCAACTCGAACTCAGAAGGAACGGAAGGGGACCGCGCCACCCAGCACCTCCACCCATTGTCAGAAGCGAACTGGGGGTTGGGCAGTGCTAGGGAGACGTGGACAGGTGCCGAATAGGGAGGCCCAGAGGGCACTAGCCACCCTATCCCTTTTCACCGAACTGCCTGCTCTTTCACTGTGTGCACAGGGTTGTGGGGTCTCCAAAGATGGGGAGTGGCCAAGTCCTGGCCAAGGACTGGTGGGTTTCTAATTTGTCTCTTGGCTGCCAACCAGGTTCTGCCCACGCCAGCGGGAAAGGGTTCAATGGCCAGGAGACCGCGCCTTTGTTTGCTTGAGATCCCCACCTGTGTCCAATTAACTCGGACAAATGAAGGCGAACTGGATTGAGTGAGTGCAACCAAAATAAGAATTCACCCCAGGGAGTGGCCAGATCCTTCAGCCACGCAGGCACCTGGCTCTGCAGCTGGCCCTCTTTGCCTCATGCCTAGGAGAATTTTAAGATTCAGTATGTAAGACCCTACTCTTCAGGCAGGTTTCTGTGTGTACCATTCAACCCTGCTCCCTTCCAGTCCTAGGGCCTTTTCCATTAGTCTCTGACCACCAGCGCCCATCGATCCAGCCTGTCCTCCATTCCCCATGGTGTTTCCTTCCTTTTTCCTGTCCAAAGAGTGACAAGGATAGGCTGAGCCACAGAAAACTTGGTTGCAGGGATTGAAGAGAATGGAGAGATGAGAGAGATGCCTTCCCTCCCCAGTTCCAGACTTTTGAAACCTTTCTCTTCTTCAGCCGGACTATCCCTGATCCCGCATGCCTTCCACATTCTGCTTCTTCCTAAAACCCATCAGCCCTAGCCTCCTGGTGTGAACTTTGAGGCTTCTTCCTAGGGCGAGGTCATTGGCCATCTTCCCCCAGGTGTCTGCTTAGCCCTACAATCAGCCTACCCCACCTGCTTCCAAAAAGATTCTAAGAGCTTTGCTCACCACTGGAAACCTGTTGCCCCACATCACTGGCAGTTCCCTCAGGCTCTAAGAGAGTAGTGGACTACTGGCTCCCTTTGGCTCTCAGTAAGGGTGGGGGTTGCTGTTCTCAGCCTAGCATTGGGCATTCAGCATCATCAGGCAGCCACAGGCCACATACAGGGCACTAGGACCTGCTTTCTCTGACCTGGGCTCAGACCCCTCTATGGAGGAAACCATTTCTAATTTTTAAATTCAAAACTGGAGACTGGGATATGGTAGAGTGCTTGCCTATCACTGGGTTCAATTCCTAGTAATGCCAAAATAAAACAAAAAAGAACAACAAAAGGATAGGATTAAAAAAATGTAAACTCCAAATTTCTAGAAGCCAGGCCTTTGGGCAGCATGACCCTTGTTCAGGGTCTACATGGATCACAGCTACTGACAGGTAAAGGTGTGGGTAGAAATGAAAAACACCAATAATCCTACACTTTATTGTTAAAAAGCCCCAGAAGGCCCTACACAGTGGAAATCTATGGTCAGTCAGCACTTTTGGAACCATCCCCAACCCTACTCCCTGGGGAGGTGGCCAGACCTCCTGGGCCTGTCCAGAAAGTAGATATATGTGTATGTTTGTGTAACCCAGGTCCAAAGCACTTGGCATCTTTGAGTGCCAGCAGCTTCTGGCATAGTCAGCAGGGTAGTGGACAGGAGAAAAGAAGACAGTGAGCTTGCTATGGTTAGAGGCTCTTGTGGGGGCACCCACTTTGGAGGTAGGCCCACCAAGTATTAGAGACTGAAGCCTTTTGGAGCTAAGATATAGGTCAGCTGTAGACAGTGAAGTCACTGATTTAAGAGGAACTCCAAAAAGTCAGTCACTTCCTCATAGGTCATATGGGAAACCATTAAAGACACATGAGTGTCTCCTTTTCGAGTGGGTGGTGACTTCATATACTGCCTTTATGCGGCTGATCTTGAAGGAGCAGGAGATGGGGCAAAGCTACCCCTAGGGCCCAGGGTGATGACATGAAACCAGGAACAGAGAGACATAAAACTCATGGCATTGTACTCACACAAACTTGTTCAGGCCTGTTGGGTTGTAAGGGCTGTTGGGTTTCAAACTCAGGACAAGTAGCTGAGGTGCCTATTTAACATAGCCTCCAGGTTCTCCCAACATCCCTCAGTCCCTAGCCATTACAAGGCATGGCTGGCATACCCCACCCTCTGCCCTGACCTTTCCAGTCCAGAGGCTGGGCTTCCTGTCCCCTAGCAGCTTTTCCCTATATAACCCAGACATTTTGGGCTCTCCTCTCTCTCTCTTTTTTCTTCCCCCTTTCTCTGTCTCTCTTTCTGCATAGTGACTTCCCTGGCCCTGGTCCCTGGGACCAGTGAACCTGCCTGACAGTTGCTCCCAATAAGCCTGCATTTATACTTTAATTTGGCTTGAATTGGCTCATTTTGTCAACAGAGAATACCTGTCATCTTCATTACAAGTTAATGTACCTGATGTCCAAATTCTCCCTGCCATGACAAATGATTCACAAATACCTTATATCTAAACTTGCTCTGTTCTACACTTCTCCACTCTCAATCTTCTATCTCTGATTTCTTTGCACTCATCTGCTCTCAAAGGAATATATATATATATATATATATATATATATATATATCTTAAGATTATGCTCCACTGCGCACATAGGAGCACACCTGTAGTCCCAGGCCACCGTGGTCTACAAAGTGAGCCTAGGACAAACAAGGCTACAACAGAGAAACTGAAACCCTGTCCAAAAAAAAAATTATGCTTCAAACTCTTTGGTTTTTCAAGACAGGGTTTCTCTGTGTAGCCCTGGCTGTCCTGGACTCACTCCATAGACGAGGCTGGCCTTGAACTCACAGAGATCTGCCTGCAGGCATGCACCACCATGCTCGGCTTCCAAACTCTTATCTAAGCTTTTATCTAAGGATTTATAAACTTCTTATTGGTTTAAAATGATTTAAAATCTAATATAATCTGCAACAATACTTGGCTTTAAACTTATAACAAAAGGTTAACTTAAAACTTATAACTTGGAGTTACTAATTGAAAGTCTGTGCATAGATAATCTTAAACCATGTGGCATGATTTTGTTCTAGGATATAAACAACTCCTGGATGACATAAAGAAGGTAGAGTCACAGCTTCACCACCATCTTGAGTAAGGGTAGGCACATGGCTTGCAGCCATCTCTGTTATGGTAAAGAGATACGACTTCACCAATCTTAACTAAGAACTGCCAACAAGCCTATCTATATTGCCTTATTTACCCTCCTGTATATGTTTTCAAGGTTATGCCTAGGACAGGTAACTAGAAACAAGCAAAGTTTGTCTATTCAAATATACTTTAGATAGATGGTTCTTAGGCACTTCAAAGATCTGCTGAATATGGCATTTAAATGCCAAATGAAAAAAGCTTACTATGACAGAGACCAGCTTTTAGCAGTGATCCCAAGGTCTCTAAAGAAGATAGATGGGCACTGACAACTCCACGTGTATTATGGTAATGCTGATCACTGGGCATAATCCCACTGCCAGGACCCTGCCCAAACTATGGACAAGCAGGACACAAGAGAGTTGCAGCTCCACTTTTCCTAAGCAAAGTAAAGTCAGTCTCTCCAGTTCCTTTTCCATAGGAAGGCCTCTCAGATTTGCTGGGCCTGGCAGCCAAAGACTGATGCTGCCCTAAGACTTGTGCCCTCAATGAAGCCATTGACACTACAGGAGTCAAATGGGGTGGTCATCTAGATAATGGGTAAGTCTCTGTCATTTTAATTGAAGCATAAGCCATTTAAATTATACTTCCTGCTATAATTTATTCTTCTCAGATCTCTGATGGGCTTAAAGACTAGACTAGTGAAAGAAGTAGCTGTTCACTATTTCCTTTATTTAAAGAAACTCACTTTACAGTGACTGCTCCCAGTAATCAATCACTTGTGTCTCATAGTGGTAAATAATTGGATAAAAACAGAGAAAGTGTAAAGTTTAAGACTTGAAAGTTCAGAGCTTTAACATTAATCAATGGAGTTCTCATAAATTATTAGTCTAACTCTGGTAAAACATTCCACTGTAGACCCACTATCATAGCCACAAGCTCAAGATTTTAAACTGTTTCCCAAGCTTATGACACAAAGGCATGAATCCACTGCCTTCTTTACAATGTGAATTTCATTACAGATTACAAACTGTGGTGATACTAACATATAAAACTTATCTCTTTCTGTAAACTTAAACAGATTCTTGTAAGGTTTAGGGAATCTATTCAAATCCACCTCTCACAGGTCAAATGGACTCCAGATAAGTACTGTCAATCAATAGCCTTTTCCCCCACCTGCCATCCTGAGGGTGGATCACTTCCCCTTTCCCTGGTTTTGGGATTCCCCCCACCCCACCCAACTGTCAAGATCCCAAGCCTAAAAGTTTCAAATGTACACCCTTGAAAAAATGTTTCTCCCTAAACTCCTTAACTTTATCTTCTGCCCCTAACATATATATACATCTCGCCAGTACAAGTGTTTCTTCAAAATCTGCATCTAGATCAGCTCCAATAGCAGCTAGCCCCAGATGATCCTACAACCTGGAGAGCAAGTAAAACAGGCTGCTCTTCCTGAACTTGGCCAAAATTCCAGCTTTTTGTTTCACCCCTCATAAGGACACTCCAGTGCTAGCAGGAAATAGTCATAGCTGATTATGTCACCCCTTATTTATTTATTATCAACAAAAGGCCAGATTGTTGGGTTTCAAACTCAGGACAAATGGTCCAGGTGCCTATTTAACATATCAAAGCAGATCTGGCTTCCAAGTTTTCCCAGCGTCCCTCAGTCCCCACTTGTAACAAGGCATGGCTGGCACACCCCAACCGCTGCCCTGAACTTTCCAGTCCAGAGGCTGGGCTTCACTTCATGCAAAGCTTTTCCCTATATAACCCAGACATGCTGGTCTCTCTTCTCTCTCTCTGTGCTCATGCCCTTTCTTTCTTCCTCTCCCCGTCTCTGTTTTCCTGTCTGCATGGTGACTTTCCTGGCTGCAGACCTTGGGACCAGTGAACCTGCCCGAGTGCTGCCCCCAATAAACCTGCCTTTATACTTTAATTTGCCTTGAATTGGCTCATTTCATCACTAATCGAGAATGTGAACAGATAGATCCTGGGGATCCATGGATAGAGGGTGGTTCTATCTGTTTAAGATGGTAGCTTGCATGTAAGATCTCCAGGGACAGAAGCAGGAGGATCTGGGGCTGCTCAGGTAGTCTAGGGTTTTGTAAGGATGAGGAAGGTGAGTTGTCCAGGATAGCAGTGACAAGACAAAAATAACCAGGGTGTGACCTGAGGCCTCCGTCACTCCGTCAGAGAGCAGGCCTCTGCTACCCCGGCCAGCTAGGAATTCTTACAGTGAAGATCCCAGCTACAGCTGTCACCATGGCATGGTAAGAAGACTTCCCTTCTCCATCCTGTTTTCTCAAGTCTTATCTTCTCCATGTTGCCTTCATTCACCATCCACCTCTAACAATCCTTCCTGGAGCTGTCTCTGTCAGGACAAACCTGAACAGTTGTTGTGAACACTGACTTGGGTCTCTCACATGGGCCTCTTTCCACATCTCCTTCCCTCCAGGTGCTTTGTGTGGTCTGGTTCCGGGCACCTGTAGGGAATCCTGGGTTCCTTCCTGTATCTGTACCTCATGGATTTTGACTGTGAGAAATTAATTTCCACTAGGACCTTGCATGGAGCTCTAGTTCTTGTGTTATACTGAGGGTTTGTATATACCAGTGCAGAAACGACTCCCAGAAGACACTGCATATGCCAAAGGTCCATATCATTATGCTCTTTAAGGTAGTTTCTTCTGGTGGCTAAAGAACAAACTCCTTGTCCTCACAGGACAGCAAAGAACAGTTTGAAGGTGCACAGTGTCAAGGTCTATTCTGATGTGCTCAGTGGGATTGGGGCTTGGGAAGATAAATGATTTGAGACCATGGACAGCAGGGCAGGTGGGCAGGAGGTCCTGGCATTTCACACATTATACTATTTACATTGACTCTTGGGGGGAAAAAAATCAGTTTCTCTGACACTAGTGTCAAGTACTCAGTAAGGGGAACAAGTTCATCAAACATCTTTTTCAAGAAAGACAACTTGGGAGTTGGGTAGGTGGCTTGTAATCCCAGCATTCAGGGAGGCAGAGGCAGGTGGATCACTGTGTGTTAGAGGCCTACAAAGTGAATCCAGGACAGCCAAGACTACAGAGGGAAGCCCTGTCTCGAGAAACAAACAAACAAAAAATAGACAACTCATACCTTTAACCCCAGCATTGCATAGACAGGTAGATTTCTGTGAGTTCTAAACCAGCCTGGTCTACATTGTGATTACAGGCCAGCCAAGATTACACATAAAACAAAAACAAGACTCTACCTCCTAGGAATACACCTTTCCCCACCTAGAGGGGTAAACTCTAAGGAAATGTCATTTCCAGGCCAGATAAAAACTCAGGTGCTAACTATTAATAGATTGAAGTGTGTGTGTATTTGTGTCCCAAAGCTCTTGATATCCTTGAAAGCAAGGTTTAGCCCCACCCCCAGAGGCAGCCAGGCTACCTTGTGCAGCTGGGTTCAAGACCATAGCTTAATTATATGAGGAAAGAAGTGAAATGTTAAAGGGCAAGACTAGAGGTGGCTTGCCTTCCCAGGACGGCTAAGGATACAGGAAGAGATAGATATCTATAAGGTTAGACAGGTGCTTTGAAGTGGCTCGCTGCCAAGGTGACATCACTTATGAGGAACTACCTGCTGGAAAGACTACACCAGAGTTAGCATACTGAGCTAGCCCTATCCACAGTCCCAGGACCTCTGAATGTGAGTGTGTTTGGAGGTCGGCCTTAAAGGAGGAGGTCTCAGATCTCTTGGCTAGTCTGGCTAGGAACTTCAGAAGTATTGGAACATTCACAAAGGCAGGTGAAGACTCTTGAAAATGTATCAGAAAGAGAGGCCTAGAAAACAGCCCTGTCTACATTTTCGTCTCAGCTTGTAGTCCCCAGGGCTATGAGGAAACAATCTCATTTCTTAAGTCTGCAGTTTGTAGTGTTTTATTATGGCAGCTTCAGCTAAGACATACCCAACCAGCCCTGCAGGCACTCAGCTTCCTACCACACGTTATAGGAAGCTACAGGGGTGCTTTCATGGTGCCTAATAACCCTCATCAAACCCAGGGAACCCAACTAGAACAATTGTGGAAGCATCTGGTGGAGCCAAGGTCTGCACTGATGTTTACAAACACTCAACTCTTAGCTGATAAACCAGATGGCCTCCTTGAAGCAAAGGGTACACACTTAGGCTCTCCAGCGAAAACTTCCTTCCCCTTCTCTTTTTGGCCATTAGATATATCAAAAGTAAAATGAGATGTCCTGGGTTCTTCTCAACAGGACCAGCCCTAATATCCAAGGTTTAAAGCTGCTCACACTGCCTGACCTCGAGGTAGGTTTGCCCTTCTGTTTCCTCAGAAATGAAAACCCCTCTTGGCCAGGTATGACAGTGTGAGCCTGGCATTCTAGTATTTGGGAGGTAGACAGGGAGATCACAAATTCAGGACTAGTCTTGGCTATGCATTTAATTCAAGATCAGCCTGGGATATATGAGACTTGGTGCCAGCCTCCCCATCTCCACCCCAAACAAACAGAAAGCTGGCAAGATGGTTCAACAGGTAAAGCCATTTGGCACCAAAACTGATAGTCTGAACTCAATCTCTGGGACAAATATGATGAAAGAAGAGAACATACTCCTGCAGTGTCCTTTGATATCCACATGCATGCCCACACATGTACACTCACAAACAAACAAACATTTAAAAAGAAAAACAAAAGAGCCAGGTGTGGTGGTACACATCTTTAGTCCCAGCACTCAGGGAGGCAGAAACAGACGAATCTCTGTGAATGCAAGGCTAGTCTGGTCTACAAAGCCATTTCCGGACAGCCAGGGTACACAAAGAAACCCTGTCTTGAAACAAAACAAAAGAAAACAAAACCAAAAATAAAACAAATAACAACAAAGAAAAAAAAGAAAGCCCCTGAAACTGGAGAATAGGGAATTGCAAACTGAAAGAGCTACTGGACGCCCAGCAGAAGGGAGGAGGGAGTAAACCCATGTGCAGGTTCATATCTGTGAAATGCCAGCATCATACAAAAGAAAAGTCCCTAAAAACTCCAGAGAAAAAAACTAAAATCAAGTTTCATCCCAAAACCAGGGATTAAAATGGCAGTACATGTGTCTACACAGGCCCCGGAGAACATTAAGGAGATGTGCATAGTCACAAAACGAACCAGCTCAACTATCATCCTAAGTGTATCATAGACTAGCACCTTCAAAGCCATGTGTTTTCTAGATCCTCCTTTTAAGCAGCTACAAAAGGACCATCTACTTTGACGAAGAGCAATTGAGGAAATGTGAGCTCCTGATCCAGGGAATCTGATGAGGGAGGTAAGGGGGATCTTCAGGATGAGAACCAGAGACCATTTCAGGATGCCAACCCCACCCCAGGCCCAGGAGGATCAGGCCAAGAGCCTTCCCCAGAAAGGCCCAGTGCAGATGAATTAGTAATTTGATCACAGAAACTAAGCAAGCAAGGAAGAAAAAGGCAATTATTAACCCTTTGGAAAATAGCACAAGAGTTCAAGTTAGAACAAGTATCAGAAGCCATAGGCTCCTCAAATGCAAATCTTGTTGTTGAAAAACAGTTTAACTGAACCCTAGCATAACTATGGGGCAAATAGAAAACCCAGGTATTCAGTGCCAAGACAGGAGGTGAGAGAAAGACAAACATACTCCTACCCAGGTGAGGCCAATGGGTAGCAGCTTTTACCCTGTCAGGGCAAGTGGCAGTGAATCCCACTAGAGTTGGGGCAGGCACAGGGTGTGGCTCAGAAAGTGTTTGTGTAAATCCTTTGGAATATTTGTCTCAAACAACATTCAAGCATAATGCTAATAGAAAATGAAAGTAAAAGTTATGTGGATGTACTCCCTGTGAGGCCTGAGAGTGGTAGACTAGTGCTGAGCGGCCAGACCCTGTAACTGAAGTTCTGCTGAAACAACTGTATTACTTCTCAGAATGTGTCTCTAAATCACCTTTCCACTCTTTTACCATGGACATCTTACGTATTATACTTCACCTTGTCTTGATGGTTTATATTGGCTGGGTTTTCCCATTATGGTGTGGCCTCATGAAGTCCAATTTTCCCTACCCATGTTAAATGGCCTCCCTATGCCTCCTACCCAGCACAGTGCCCAGAAACTTTGCTTGTGAGGCTACCCTGGACTTTTGGATCTCCACCTGAGATACCCAGTGTCACCCTACCTTACTTCAGATCCTGTAGCTAAAGGGAAAGTTAAGTACATGTGTGACTCAATTAATGGAATAGATCATAAGCACTCCTCCAAGTCTTAGAAACAGGCTAGATGCAGTAGTAGGACCAGGTTAGAATCTTCACAACCATCTTTTCTCACAGGAAGATTAAGACATCCATAAAACATCTCAGTGACTCAAGACCCCTAACTTCTCCCAGGAGCTCCTGGGTTACTCCATGGTTTTTCCATAATCTTCTCTCAGGCCAGTTAGAGAGACATAATCTTCACCTGTCCAGCTATTTAGGCTATTTCCAAAGAATCCAGCATCAAAGTCTAATACTCATCACAAGTCTCAGCTTACACTGAAAGTGGTTGTAGATTTCAGCAAGACCCTTCCCTGCCCTCTGCAGAAGAGGCCTCCTCTTACATGGACTTGACATAATGGTGTCCAGCCTGCCATGTCCTGGAAAACACCCTCCCAAGACACTGACATCTACATATGGGCCAAAAAAGAAAAATTGTCAGGGATGGGGCCTTGTTCAGAAGCACAGAGTAATCAAAGTAAACTACAAGTCCACAGATAATTGCTCCAGTCCCCCACAGACTCTGCTGGAATCTCAGTCCTACCTGGTCCCTGGGGCCTCAGGTGCCTGGTGGGCTAGCAAGGCTGCCTTATCACGGCCTGGCTGGATGGAATGTGGTGAAAACCTTTGCCTGGTACAGCTGCTGCTGCTCCACAGCCCAGGAATTTTGTGCTGAATAATTTTTAACTTCTGCTCTGAGAAAAAACAGGGTTTGTGTATAATGTTCATCGACACAGGAATGCCAAGGGGCTTTCATTGAAAAGTGAAGACTTTGTAATAATGAGGAGAGCCTGACTTGGAGAAACAGGAAAATGAACAACAGAAAAGGTCAGAAGAAGTCCTGGGGGCTTACAGACCCTGCTGGTATTTAGTCCTGGTGCTGGACCCTGGCCACTTGAAACTCGAGGGCAACAGTTCTCCCTGGAGAAAAACTGAAAACACTGTGGGAGTAGGGACACTCCCTTTTCCAGAATAGGTTTGTGCTTCCTGTAGGAATAGAAACATCCTCCTCCACACATTCCTGCACGCACTACTTGTTCTGTGGCTATTCACCGCACCTGGCCCCTAACCCAGTGAGATGTCCTAAGACTGTTAAAGATCTTTGTATTACAGAAACTGCCCTGTCAAGAACCACAGGATCACTCTGTACTCTTTAGCCTTTACAACCACTACACTCAGTGGTAGGCACTCAGAGTCTATTCCAGGAGGGTATTCAATACTCAGGAGTGTACCCTGCCTCCAGGCCATGCCTCACCCACCCACCAACGCCCTGAGCCATCTATTAGTCTGATACCCTCTTGCTCTACCATGGTGGGAGTCTAAAGTGATGATGACCTCATGACTTTATAGCTGGACAAGGAGGAGACTGTGTGTGGCTGCCATGGACCCTGTGGCCACTTGCATGGAGGTAGCCCATGGGTAAGGTTCACCTGGGACAAATGTAGACCCACCAGGCTTTAGATGGCCAGGAGGCCGCAGACAGAGTCTTTGTTCTACCTTGGGAGAGGGTTTGCTGGCTTGCTTTTTAGACTTCTGTGCCCTATTCCCTGTGAAGTGTTCAACAAAGATTGGTATGGCTATGAACACTAACCCTGTTTCCCTTCCACCCTCACCTTATTCACCTAGCATCAGGTGTAAGAAGCATCCATGAAACCTCTGAGTTATTGCTAACTCATGTGCTGGGACAGTACCCAGCACAAAGCTCTGCAAGGCACTCAGCCTGTTCTATCAGATCTTTCAGCCTTCCCTATCTAACCTGCTCATGATTCTCACAGAACACACAAGCACCAGTGCTTGGCTTTGCCAACTGATGCGTGATTTGAGCCCTTCTCACCCTTCCATTTACAGATCTCTAACTCTTGATTCTGTGCCTGTATTCGTGAGGGCCCCAAGTTCAGGGTACCCTTTTATGAAAAAGCCTCTTAGAGCCTCTTGCTAGTTTTTTCTCTTTCCTATAGAATTGCAGAATTCATATTTGCCCAACTCCAATCACATTTAAATTGTTTTTATTACATTTATTTTGTTTATTGATTGATTGTGTGTGTGAGTACATGTTCGTGTGTGTGTGTGTGTGTGTATGTATGTGTGTGTGTGCTGGCTTTATTCATATCATTTTATTTCATAATTTTTAGAATAAGTTTAGCCAGTTTCTGAAAATTTCTAAATGCAGTTTGGAGTAGGTTTTGTAGATGTTACATTGAGTTATAGGAGTTAATAGTGTTTGATCTTCCCGGAGACTGAAGACACCTGCATAGCTCAAGTTTCTTAAATTTTAAAGATTTAGATAGATTTGGTTGCACTCACTTAAGTTAATTACTTGTTGAAATTATAGGGGTTTTTGGTTTGTTTGGTTTGGTTGTTGTTTTTTTAGAGACAGAATTTCTCTGTGTAGCCTTGGTTGTCCTGGACTCTCTTTGTAGACCAGGCTGGCCTCGAACTCATAGAGATCTGCCTGCTTCTGTCTTCCTGAGTGCTGGGATTACAGGCATGTACCACCTTGCCCGGGTGCATATTTCTTTTTCTATACCCTCTCTTAGCTCCCGCATAATGAGATGGAGATCTGTTACATTTATTAATAAGCTTCATCACCAAAATTGGTCAGATATTTATCTATTCTAACCCATCTATACTAGCCTGACCTACTTCCCAGCCATATGTCCAATGCTACTTGCCATCAAGTCTCGCATCTCTGTTTCTACTTCCTCTTTATTCTCATGGTGACTCCTCACAGCCCAGTGCTCCTTGTGGCCTGATGACCTTCTTCTTCCCCTTTCCCCCTTGATCTCTATCTGGGGACCTCCAGACTGGGACCGGAAGTCCTGTCTACTGTCTCCTCTGCACAGCCATAGGTTCTTCAGCTTCCTTATTAACCAATCAGGGGTAACTGGGGAGTGATTTGCACAACTTTGAGACAGAAGATTCCTCAATAGCAATGACACCACCAGAATCTGTTAGCATTTAGCTCACTGAGGGTTCAGAAATTAACAATGGAATATACAGAGACACACCTTAATACAGTGTGAGTGAAGGCCACCTTTACAATAAACATGTTCATTCTATTGTGAATTCCATTTTTTCCTAATTGGTTAATGCAGATGTTGAACAATAGTATCCGTTTGTTGTTGTTCTTGTGTTTTTCCCCCATTAAAAAAATTGAGGTAAACTGGGCAGTGGTGGTATATGCCTTTAATTCCAGCACCAGGGAGGCAGAGGCCAGCTGATCTTTGAGTTTAAGGCCAGCCTGGTCTACAGAGTTCCAGGACAGCCAGGGCTATACAGAGAAACTCTGTTTCAAAAAAAAAAACCAAACAAATACATAAATAAATAGACAAATAGAAAATTTAAAAATTGAGGGAAGGTTGAGTATGGTGGCACAGGCCTGTAATCCCTACATTTGAAAGGCTGAAGCCAAGAACAGGACATCTAAGGCCAACCTAGGATATAGAATAAGACCCTGTCTCAAAAAGACAAATGAATTTTTAATAAGAGAAGGTAAAATCTACATAAAACTAACCATTTTAAAAAATAGTTTATTTTATGGGCATCAGTGTGAAGGTGTCAGATCCCTTAGAACTGGAGTTACAGACAGTTGTGAGCTGCCATGTGGGTGCTGGGAATTGAACCTGGGTCTTTTGGAAGAGCAGCCAGTGCTCTTAACCACTGAGCCATCTCTCCAGCCCCCAAACTAACCATTTTAAAGTGTGCATTTCAGTGGTGTTTAGCACACTTACCAGCCTGGACCCACCATTATATCTATCTTCAGAACATGTTACCATGTTTGTACTCCTATACTCCCTGGAGACTTTGTACTTCCTGGGTCTAGCTCCCATCTGCTTTATATTTCTATAGATTTACCTGTTCTAGACATTTTATGTAAGTGGAATCACATACTATGAAACATTTTATGTCTGGTGGTGGCTGCTTCTTCTTCTTTTCTCTTCTTCCTCTGAGAAGAGAGGGATGGGAGAAGACAGAAAGAGTCTCACTATATAGGTTTGTCTACCCTGGAGCTCCCTATTAAACCAGGCTGGGCCTTAAACACACAGAGATCCACTTGCCTCTGCCTCCAGAGGGCTGAGGTTAAAGATGTGTGCTATCACATCCAGCAGTATGTTTGGCTTCTTTAGTACTGTTGGTGGCCTTTAACCCCAGTACTCAGGAGGCAGAGGCAGGTGGAAATCTGAGTTTGAGGCCAGCCTGGTCTACAGAAGAGTGAATTCTAATACAGCCAAAATTACATAGTAAAATCCTGTCTCTGACAGACAAACAAACAAACAAATTTTAAAAAAATGCTTATGCCAATCTCAGGAATAAGAATTTAGGTATGTGAAGAGAGGTAGCATTTCAGAAAAGTAACCATTACACTGGGGAAGGGGACATAGCTCCAGGAGGAGACATGATGAAAACCTGTGTATGTGATCCATAAAATATGTAAAGAATTTAAGTATTATAGGACCAAGAGGCTCACCAGTATTAATTTCATGGTAAGTACCTCCAGGGAGCTGGACTCTGAGATATTAGCACCAACAGTTAGGAAAAAAACCTATGAAGCAGCTGTAAGGTCAATGTACAGAAAAAAAAAAAAAAATGAACCCACCCTGGTGGCCATGTGCTACCATAGCAGACAGGTAAAAATCAAATGGGTTATATGTGTGTTATCATCTAAATCAGAAGTTTTCGGTATTATTATTATTATTTTTTGAGACAGGGTTTCTCTGTATAGTCTTGGCTGTCCTGGACTCACTTTGTAAACCAGGCTGGCTTTGAACTCAGAGATCAGCCTGCCTCTGCCTCCTAGAGTGCTGGGTTTAAAGGCCACCATGCCCATCCACAAGCTTTTATCTCTTTCTGATGAGTGCTGCTGCTAGAGCTGAGCCCCGGGGGAGGGAAGGACAGAGTGTGTGTGTGTGTGTGTGTGTGTGTGTGTGTGTGTGTGTGTGTGTGTGTGTGTGTGTGTTAGAGGAGGTATGTGTGTGTTAGAGGGACCTAATGGTTTTTAGGTCCCTGGCCTAAAAACCATTAAGAGCTGATTGCTAGGGCCAGAAACAGGTTGGTATCAAGCACATGGCTATTACCACAAAGGGCAAGTACTGGTCTGGGAGAAGGCATCTGTGAGGAAGCCAGACCTTGTATAAGAGCTAGGATAAGGGCTGGGAGAATGAGCTGCCCAGCTCTGGAAGGAACAAGGAGAAGGGGCAGCAAACAGGGTTCTGGAGAAGCGGTGCTGTCCTAGGGGAATATCCAAGAGATGAGTAGCCAGCAGGGTTAGGTCAAAGAAGGCCAGAAAGAGACCATGTCTCTAAGGAGGACTGCCTAGCCACTTGGTTATAAAAGTGTCATCTGTGCCCTGAATAGGCCATGTCTTGTCCTGAGCCAAAGAGCAAAAGGGGAGTTGGGCACTGATGGCATGCAGGCCCACTCCTTCCTATGTAGCTGGACGTTCCCTCTGTTCACAGTGACTTCAGATGTCCAAACAATCAAAAGAGGCAGCAGCATCTGGAAGCCTTTTCATCTCTAGAGGTTAGTTAGACGTCCCATGCCCACTAACGTGTGTGGCAGCAAGAACTCAGGAAAGCAGCAGGGGATGATACTAGAGGAGTGAATACACTAGACATGTGTGTGCATACATGTATGCCTGTGTATGTTTAAGTGTCCATTGACACATGTATGCTTGTGTGTCTATGTGTATTTTATACATATATGTCTGTGTGTATGCTGTGTGAACATATGTATACATATGTGCATATGTCTGCATTTGCTTATGAACACATGTATGTGCCTGTGTATACTTGTGCATACATATCTGTGCTGTGTGCATTTATGACATAGCCTCCCATAAGAGAGCACCAGGAACTGGACATGTGGACACATGCCTCTAACCCCAGCACTCAGAAAACAGGATCAGGAAGATTTCTGTGAGCTCAGCCTGGTCTGTGTAGCAAGGTCCACGCCAGCTAAGACTAAGTAGAGAGGCCTGTCTCAAAAACACAATAACAATAACAACAACAACAAAGAAGACCACTAGGGCCAGATGCCTGATAGCCAATTCTAGTTCTAGTACTTTGACTGTAGAGGATGCAGTCTGGTCCCAGACTCAAGTTATATGATGTGCTGAGAAGGAAAGGTCAGCCAGAGATCAGAACCACCTGCATCCAAAGGCCCAAAGCCAACCACACTAGGTGTCTCTCTCCACGAGGCCCCAGCCAAATTACAAGTTCATCAGCTAACCATGAAAGTGTGAGATTCAGTCACAAAGAATAGATTGATTCTAGGAGAAGGCCCCAAGGTCTGTAGGTCTGAGTTTCTGCAACTTCAAAAAACTACAGGGCTTATGTGATGTGCACATACATGCCTGCTTACACACATTGACAGAATGGAAGGGATACATTTTAATGTGTTCTCTACAAACTTTTTACTGTACCCTGACAGAAATAAATATAGGGCTGAACAATTCCTTCAACTCTTTATATCCCTGGTAGGTAGACTACCCTACTATACTGTCACATGTTTACCAAACTGTTTAACCTCTGGGTATTGTGGTGGTGCTATATGTTCATCACAAAGTTTGCTTTTGTTGGCTGCTGGGTGAACAACTCATCCCATTTCCAAGTTAGAAATCCAAGGATCATAGCTCAATTCAGGGCTGGTGACGGCCACAGCATTACATCTATAATGATTCACCTTGATTTACAAGCATTAGTATATGCTCCACATCAGTAACCCTTGAGGTTTGTGCTGTTCAGCTCTGAGAAACCAATCTGAAGGGGCTCCAAGTTCCTTCTGCTGCCACTGCTCCCTCTGAACATAGGGCCGTAAAGAGCTGGATTAGCTGTACAG
This sequence comes from Pachyuromys duprasi, assembly GCA_028658305.1. Classification (NCBI taxonomy): domain Eukaryota; kingdom Metazoa; phylum Chordata; class Mammalia; order Rodentia; family Muridae; genus Pachyuromys; species Pachyuromys duprasi. The sequence continues at coordinate 124,728,103 of CM053763.1, forward strand.
CAGCTATGTCTACCAGATGGACTCTGCTGTTGTTTAAACTCTGCAAGGAGGGCAGCCTGTCTTCTTCCCTCCCACAGCCCTCAAACTGACAGTAGGTGTTTTGGAGCCCCACATACTTAGGAAGCCAGCAGTGCCTATGGACAGATTCTTGCTTACCAGAGAGCTGAGGTACTTCCCATTGGCACCAGTGAATTGGGGATTTTCTCTTTCAGGGAGAGGTCATCACTGGAAACAAACCTCTCCCTACCTGGAGATGCTTCCTTTTGACTCCAGGAAGAGCTTGGGGCAGATTGGAGCTGGTGTCCACTACCAGGCTATACGCTCCGATGGCCTCCAGTCCCCTCCGAAGTTGTGCTTTCCAGACTTTCAAAGAGTGGGCTCAAGGTCAGAGTGTAAACCAAGGATACTTTCAGTTTCAGGCTTGGCTGACATCTTGCCTGGGGAAACGCAGGGAAGAGGAAGGGACACTGGCAAAGCTGAGCATTAATCAACCAGACAGCCCCAGAGTGTCTAACAAACACTTCACAGAATGGCCCAATTCTACTAGTCATTCTTCTGGGATCAGAGAAGGGAAATTCACATGTGATCAGAGGCTGCCTCCTTCCTGACTTCAGCACTCTAAGGATATTATCCTGCCTACTGCAGATCCTTCAAGTCCTGCAGGTGGAGTTACTAGGAAATTCTGAGGTAGACACATCACATTTTACAGTATTCAGGATTTTAGGGTCTACATTTTAGGGAGGGATTTGGGCATGGGGATTGAAACAGGCTGTCACAGTGTATCTCTGTCTGGCCTGGAACTCCCTAAGTAGACCAGATCAGTCTGGGTCAGTCCTTTGAACTTGGGTCAGTCCTTTTGCCACAGCCTCTGAGTGTTGGAATTACGTAAGTACTGCTACCATGCCTGGCCGTAGGATCCACTTTTGGAGGGAGCAGATATAATGTGTTCCTACAGTTACTACAGTGTTAAAGAACTTCTGGTGTCTGGTAGTTCTGGCCCAAGTCTCCCCACCATCTTCTTGTAAGCTACCCTCAGGTATCTTTCCAGATCATAGCCCTCATGCACTGACAGTAGCATTCTGAGCTCCTTAATGGTCTATCTTTCCATTATCGCCTCATCGGAACACAGAGACCAGGTTGTTAGATGAGAGGGACATCAGGATCTCTCCTGTGCTGGCACAAGCCACCAGCCCAACCCCTAGTACCCAGAGTTCCCCATGTCCTTAGTACAAGGAGTGTGATCTAAGGCCCCCTACTCCTGTTTCCTGCCAGACGGGACATTTTTGCTTTATATCACAATACATCTTAGCTCCCTCTATGGCTGACGACTCAGACACTCACTTGCCCTTTTCTCATTCCTTCTCAGTCTCACAAATCCTTCCTGGTACAGTCTGACACTAGTTTATTCCCGCTGCTATGGCTGTGGCCTTCATTCTGGTGAGCCATTATTTGCCAAATAAATATTTGCACAGGGTGGGACTTGGTGCTCAGGGTTGAGTATTAAATGGGCCTAAAGTCAGAGGATTCTGTGGTAGTGCCACAGAGGCTCAGGGGTAAGGGAACATGGTAGAAAGCTGGCCTAAAGCTCTCACGCTTGCTCTTCTCTGGCCTTCAAAGTAGCTTATGTTCCTGATATCAGGCACAAAGACTCCAGAGGGCAGAACCGATCTGCCAGGACACACAGCCCAGAGCTGTGAGCTCCCAAAGGAAAGATGAAGGCCAGGGAAAACTTGAGAAATGCAGGGTGCATGGGAAGCTATTATAAACATCAGAGATCACCAAAGTAAACCAGGGGGAAAGGTTCATAGAACAGGGGCCATATCAGATACTCCACCCTGAATTCACATGGCATCCTTTAAAAGTTACCTACTACTGTATAGCAAGCACCTCCAAATCTAGTGTCTGGGAACACACATTTATCATTTTTGTTCTGTAGCTTAGGAACCAGTGGGACAAATGTTTTTTATTTTCTTTGTTATTTATTTATTTATTTATTTGTTGGTCTACTTATTTTTTTATTACAGTTTATTCACTTTGTATCCTGGCTATAGCCGCCCCTCCCCCATCTTCTCCGGAGGACCAGTGTTATTGGAGGCTGAACTATATGGGGACAGGGTTATCATAACCCCAAAGTTCAACGGTAGTAGGTCTTCATACATGTTCCTCCCATGGAATTTTTTAGGTTTTTTTTTTTTTTAAGACAGGGTCATACATAGACCAGGCTGATTTTGCTTTTGTAGCTAAGGCTGGACTTGAGCTCCTGACCTTCTTTCTTCCACTTTCCAAGTATTGGAATTACAGACATGGACCACCACATCCAGCTTCATGGACCTCATTGCTAGGCTACCTGCAAGGACTGGCTGCTCAGAGCAAGTCATCCTAGTAAAAGTACCTAAGATATCCAGGCCTGGTGGCACAGGCCTGTAATCCCAACTACTTGGGATACTGAGGAGGAGAATCAAATGGTTTTGTTTTGTTTTTCAAGACAGGGTTTCCCTATGTAACCTTGGCTGCCCTGGACTCACTTTTGTAGACCTAGCTGGCTTTGAACTCACAGTGCACCACCTGCCCCTGCCTTCCTGAGTGCTGGGATTACAGACGTGCACCACCATGCCCAACTATGAGAATCGAATGTTTAAGGTCTACAAAAATAAAGGGCAAAAACAGGGTGGGGAACCAGTGAGATGGCTTACTGGGGTAAAGGTGCTTACCACACCAAACCTGATGACCTGAGTTAAATTCTCAGGATTCACATGGTGTAAGGAGTGAACCAACTCCTGTAAACTCTCCTCTAATAGTGAGCCATACTGGTACACTTGTATGCATAATCAGCCAATCAATGAATGAATGTAATTAAAAAAAATAAGGTAGAGATATACCTTAGTGGTAGAGTGATTGCCTAGCTTGCCTGAGGCCCTCAGGCCCTCAGTTCAGTTTTCAGTAAAACACACACACACCAAGTACAAACACGCATACACGCATGTATGCATGCATGGAACCCAGGATGAAGCTGCAGGCTTCTTATCATCAATTTTGAATGTGCTGCCTGTCACTTTTGTACTTGCCCAAAAGCAAGCCACCAAGGGTATTTAGGGAGCCACTTGGTAGATGTGGGGTATGGGGACGGTGAAGCTAGGGCTGCTGCCACAGTTAGCTGTCCTGGATTTAGGACAGCTGCTTGTCAGGATCCTGGTTCACTAGCTTTGCTTGCTTTGGCTTTTTTCCTGGAAGCCAATCATCCTATTTGTGGGTTTGTCTGTGTTTGCTGATGGACTAGCAATTGTTTGGTTAATAGTATAAAGTAGAGGACTTTTGAAAAGATCCACATTTTGTTTTAACTTAAAATATAAAAATTTACAGCACATACCCACCTGTCTTAGAGCCTGGAGAGCAGACTACAGAGGCCTGCTTCAAATTGTGTTACATGTTTTCATCCGGTCTATTCTTTTCTTCCTTCCTTCCTCCCTCCCTCCCTCCCTCCCTTCCTTCCTTTTTTTTTTTTTTTTTTTTTTAAACAGAGTTTCTCTACATAGCCCTGGCTGTCCTGGAACTCACAGAAATCCACCAGCTTCCTGAATGCTGGCATTGAAGATATGTGCTACAACACCTGGCTTTCACCTGGTCTTTTCAAATAGTTTTACTTAATTTTCATAAAAAATAGCTCAAGTTTTGCCTTCATTTAATGTGTTTATGGCTTGTTTAGTTTAAATCACATCCTCTTATCACCAAAGTCCAACGACATCTCTGACTTATAGCAAATACAAGCCATCTATACATCTCAGAGTGACCTACAGCAGGGATGGAGGGTCAGAGGTCACAAAAAACAAACAACAAAAACAAACAACACACCCAAAATCCCAGAACTGAACATTCAGGCCTGGGATAGGAACAGGCTAAAGAATTATGGTGGTACACAAAACGTTCTGATTTGAGCTCTCCAGGGCAGAGCAACCTTCTGCTCCTGGAAAAGCCTTGCAGGCACTAAAGAAGCCACTTCCTTTGAACATTGTAGAATTTTGTTTTGTTTTGTTTTTGTTTTTGAGACAGAATTTCTCTGTGTAGCCTTGGCTGTCTTGGAACTCACAGAAATTTCCTTGCCTCTATCTTCAGAGTTCCGGGGTTAAATATATGCAACACTATGCCTTGTTTTTATTTTTTTGAGATAGGATATCTTGTGTAGAACTCCCTATGTAGTTAATGATTACCTTGAACTCCAGATTCTGCCTCTGCCTCCCAAGTCCTAGTTTATAGACATAATCTAGATTATGTCCTAGATTAGGGCATAATCAACACACTCAGCAATATGTTGTATTAACAATAAGAAGTAAGAAGGAAATGGGGCTCTGGACATCTGGAGGCTGTACTCTGGTTGGCTAGTGAGGTTTGGGGACGGCAGGAAGCCATGGTTTGAGGCTGTAGGGGCTAGTCTTGTGAACTTTTCTTGGATGGGACCGTCAGAATGAAGAGATGGTGACAGGGCCACTTTCTGCCTTTATTCCAAAGCCAATTTAGCCCTGGGTTGAGGCAGATTTGGTACCAACCCTCAGGCCACCTCCATGTTCTTTGGTTGCAGAGGATGAGATCAATGTTCAGACCCTGAGAATCTCCTAGAAAGAGGTCAGACTATACTCTGCCCTGTCTTCCTTAGTTCAGGTGGGTAGACTTGGAGCAGTAACTCGACTGGAAGTGGTGGCCTCGTCCTGGTGGACAGCTGCTGGAAAGGGTGCCACCTGCGGGGCGACTCAGGGATCCATTGTTCCCAGATGCTCTAATTTCTGTCCCATGCCCCTGAAGCCCCGGAGTCAGAGTTCCCAACTGGAGTGCAAAGCCTGTTTCACACCAAAGAGGAGGATAAGCAGTGTGTGGGTGTAACCCCATAACAACTGCTGGACAAGTGTGATGGCAACCGGGGCAGTGTACTTCCTCTACCCAGCGGAATCCAGAGGCAACCATGAACAATCCTCTCAAACTTCAAGGACATCAAGTAGTGGCTGAGCCTTGCTGACAGCAATGCTTTCATGGGAGCTAGGATTCCTATGTATGGCCAAGCTCCTCTAGCTCTGAGGTTCTAGCCATGATGATTATTTTGACTAGCATTGAGGGCTAGTGGGATTCATGGAGTCAGCAGCACAGACTCAAGAGTGGCTCTGGCACCCCTTTCTATACAGTGCCCCAAACCCTTCTCTCCCAGACCTGTGTTAATTATCCAACTTGGACAGCCCACATCTCATAATCTCCTTAGCCACGCAAGCACAGCACCTGTCCAAGAAGGCTGTATCTATCTCAAGTCCATTCAGCTCTGACAGAGGCTCAGGGGTATCTCTCAGTACCATGTGCAAAGTAGGTATCATTTACAGATACCCTCACCCCCACCGAAACCTGCTGGTTGCCAGTGGGTAGCACATGTAATTTGTATGATAGTCTGGGCTGTGGGAAGAGGTCTTGTTAGTTACCACAGCCTGCTTCCTTCTGTGTCCTCCTTCAAAGAATTCCACATAAGATGTTCAAGTCTATAGCCACCTGGTTAAAGAAGGTGAGAGATAAACACAACAATTAAGGCCTCCTTCTATTACATGGATTATGTAGCCTGGTAACTGAACCTCCCTCAGCTCCAGCTGTTTGGGAAGGAAGCACTGAGGATTCTTACCTGTTCATCCCTCCCATGTGGATGGAGGGCTTCTGGGTTTTACTCGTGGAAGGGGTAAGCAAGGTACCTCAGACTTGCATATAGTTTTGGAGAGCTAGAAGTAGACCAAGGGCTCCCTGTGTTCTGTAGGATCCTAGGCACCATTATCTTCAACCCTACCAGGTCAACTATGAGATACCTTCCCAGGAAGCTACATAACCTTGTCCTGGAGACAGAGGATCTGGAAGAGCAAACCTCTGGGAATAACATGAGGATAATTGCTTCCTTGTGAGACACACAGCGTCAGCAAGCCTGGGCACGTCTGCCCTGGGGACCTTCCTTCCTGATGTGACACAACACAATGAACTCTGCTGCTGTCTCCAAGGACCCCTAAGGAAACTACTGAACTGGCCACTCATCTGAGCCAGGTCCTGAAGCCTTTGGAATAGTCCATAGAGCTGTCTGGAGCTCTGCCTTGGTCATCCCTCTTCTTCTTTTTTTAAAAAGTTTTGATGTTTATTTTTATTCTATGTGCACTGGTGATTTGCCTGCATATATGCCTGTGTGAGGGTGTCGGATCCCCTGGATCTGGCGTTACAGGCAGGTGTAAGCTGCCATGTGGGTGCTGGGAATTGAACCCAGCTACTCTGGACGAGCAGCCGGTGCTCTTAATGGCTGAACCATCTCCCTAGCCCCATCATCCTTCTTTTAAAAGATTTATTTGTTTTATTTTTAATCATGTGTGCTTGTGTATGGGTATGTGCAAATAAACTTAAGTGTCCAAGGAAGTTGGAGGTTTCAGATTCCCTGGAGCTGAAATTTTGAGCAGTTATGAGCAGTTCCTTCATACTAGGAATCAAAGTCTGCTTCTCTAGAAGATCAGTGCATGCTCTTGATCACTGAGCCTCTCTTCAGCGGTGGCTGTCCTCCTTGATGTGGCATATACTCCAGGGGCTCTGAATTCTGCCCAAACAATGTCTTTGTGGAGAAAAGGATAAAAGCCAAGCCAGCTGAGTTGGTCAGCCCCTTTGATGTTTGCTGAGCTCTGGACTCCACTGTGGCATATCTTGCTGAGGACAATTACTGCCTAGAAACTGATGTGACACCTCTGTGCTGTGTGTCATCTCTACATACAGGAGAAAGTTATAAGAATGTCATGTCAGAAAATCTTTGTTCTTTAGGTCCCAGTACTTTGCAGTAATATCCCCCCTTTCACATATACTGACCAGCATCCTACTACAGACTTTCTGGTGCTAGTATCTCTTACACTGAAAGTGTAATTTACTTCAAATTGGGCTTGTAACATTCTGTTCCCCATCACCTTCCCCGATTCCTGCTTAGGAACTGGAGAGCCTCGCTGTAAGCCGCTGCTGTTAAACCTCCTGCAATTGCAGAAAGCTTTAAAAACAAGGACTATAGGCAGTGGTGCATGCCTGTAATTCCAGTACTCAGGAAGGCAGAGGCAGGCGATGGATCTCTGTGAGTTTGAGGCCAACCTGGTCTACAAAGCGAGTCCAGGACAGCCCAAGCTCCACAGAGAAACCCTGTCTCGAAAAAACACCAAAAACAACAGCAAAAACAATAAAAACAGGCGTGATTTGTGCTATGTGGGCTGATTCCTCTTTGTAGAGACTTCCTCCATGCTGTTTATCTCTGGTGCTGAACTCTGAACTCTCTTTGGAACCCCTTCCATTCTGCTGCCTCTCAATCTGTTTGTCAATGGTATTAATAACTCTTTCAATAAACTCCTTGGTACTCTTTCTCAGTGTTCCCTTGATGAAGGGTGCTCTCCTGCCACCCTGCCACCACCTCTCCCTCATCATCAGCTTCACTTCCATTGTCTGACATTTCAGGGATGTTTGGTATAAGGTAGTACTCAAGTCATGATGGATATGGATGGCTGGTTCTCTATGCTGCTTAGTGGTCTCTAGGGTGATTGCCTCAATCAAGGGACATTGTATATTTTCAGGTTTTTGTTCATACAAAAAAAAAACCTGTTATAATCATTATCCAGGAGTTTGTAGGAAATAAATTTTTATTCTTCTGGGATATGTTTCTGGACCATGTAGTAAATGTTGAGAGAACCAGCCTGACCCCCAACCCTAAAAGTCACTAGCCCCAGGAACTAAGCCATAGGTCATCAATTCCAGGAAGAAAACAATAAACTTCCCTACTCAAGAAATAGCTTGGAGGTAACCACAAAAATGGGAAGTATCGTATCTCAGAGTGGGGCATGTGTGCTGGGCAGCCCACTGACCTGGTAGTAGAACTTTCATAGCATGGAAATACCTAACATTCCTGGGGTCTATAGATAGCTTGCTCAATGTTAGTTAGCCACAATCACTTTGTAACAAGCTTGCCCTTGATGAATGTCCCCCAATTGTGTAAATGCTAAACTGTAAATTTTCAAACCATGCTGTAACCCTAAATAAAAGCCCCTCTTTCCCTGTGCTCGGGGCTCTACACTCGAGAACCACTGTGTCTCAGTGACAGTGTGGGCCCAAGCTCAAGCTTGTAATAAAAATCTTACTGCGTTTGCAACAGAATCAGCTCGTTGGTGGTCTTTGGAGTTCAAGAGACTTGAGCATAACAGTGTATGTTCAGGAAGTGGCTGTCAATTCTCTAGGATAACACACTGTCATACTCTATCAGCAATGTGTGAGAGTACTTGGCAACAGATACAACTGTTTTTAATTTTTGATAGGTATGGCAAGGTGTCGTTCTCTTAATGAACATCTCTAAATGGCAATGATATTTATGAGAAACCTTTAAAAATTTTCTCCAAGGTTATTAGCCTAACAGAGACCCATATTCCTTAAGTCTCCTCTTTCTCCTTTATACTGATTAGCCAGTCACATCAAATTGGACATGGAGTCCTCACTTCTAATTTATGGTATAAGATATAGTCACCACCTATGTTAAGGGTAAAAGACAGAAGCCTTCTTGACTGTGTGTGCTTGTTAGAAATAAGTTCTGGGACACAAAGAAAGAGACTGCCATTCTGACTGAAGTGTCTGGACAAGGCAAAGGACTCCTGATCAAGAGGGTTGCTCAGGAAGAATAAACACATATCAGTACAGGAAATGAGAAGTGCATTTGGTTTTTATTAAAACTTAGGTGGGAGTTGTGTCTTTTCTCCCTCCACTGGCTGGAGTCAGACCTTACAGTCTTATTCAGTTAGCTAGCCTGAAAATATTTGGTGCACAGGAAATGGAGGAAAGAGATCACTGTTCCTAGGAAAAAAGTGTCACTGTTCCAGGTCATCAAACTCCTAAAAAGGGCTGGAGAGATGGCTCAGTAGTTAAGAGTACTGCCTGCTCTTCCGAAGGACTCGGGTTCAACTCTTAGCACCCACATGGTGGCTCACAACCTTCATACCAATGCACAAAGAATAAAATTAATTATACAAATTCTAAAGAGTGGAGCAGTGGGCCTTTGTGAAAGCAAAGATTTTAGTGGGTGAGCAGGATTAAAATATTTGCAGAAAAGGTTTTTTTTAAAGATTTACTTATTATTTATACAGTATTCTACCTGCATGTGTGCCTATATGCCAAAAGAGAGCACCAGACCTCATTATAGATGGTTATGAGCCACCCACCATATGGTTGCTGGGAATTGAACTCAGGACCTTTCAGCCAGTGCTCTTAACCTCTGAGCCATCTCTCCAGCTCCAACATAAAAGTTTTATAAGGTAGGGGAGATAAAGATTTCAATTCCCTGTCCTAAACAGAAGTTTTATAGATTTTGATAGGAAAAACTCATTTTGAATATTTCTTACACTGCTCATTAGCTTGGTGTGGGTTCTGGCACAGAAATTACCTCACTGAGTTACTTTTGCTGTGTTCATGGTCTCTTTTGTGAAACATTAAGATTAATCTTTTACAACAATTTGGGAGCTTGTAAAGGATCCCAGGATAGAAAGTGTAGAGAAGGCCCAAGAAGATACCACAGAGACCAGGAATCTCTTGTACACAAGACCAAGGTAGGAAAGGCAAACAATAGTACTTGCTCTTATCCAACCTCCAGAATGACCCAGTGACTAGAGAAAGAGAAAGTGAATAAGAAGTGTCACCGACACAAAACAAACTGTGTCCCAATCCAGCATTCTCTAGGTATCCTTGGTGACTTCTGGTAAATCTGTTACCAAGAAGCACCAAACATAGGACACTATTCCATGAGACACTTGGTTGAAAATGAACAAAGCACTGAAAATCAGAGGGCAAGAAACCTCCATTATGGGCAGCAGTGGTTGAGATACTTAGTGATAGTTTAACTCTCAAAGCCAAGATGGTAAACAATTTAGGTAAAAAGAATTCTAAGAGACTCTCCAAGACAGGGAGGTGGGCCCTTTGGCAGGCCCAGAGTCCCCCCACCCCCACCCCCCCAATAGTCACAGATCTATCTGATTTCTGTGTCAGTTGGGACAAAATGATGGCAAGGTTAGGCTCCTTCCCAGTTTCTACATGTTTCAACAGCACCACCTATGGGTGTTAGACATGCCTCCCATTTCTTTGACCCTCCTGAATTCACTTTCCCAGCAACAGCTTGTTTCTAGAAGCTGAGGGGCACTCAAAACAGATCCAGATGCACTGATTGGTATTCACAATTACAATCTGTGGTAAAACATATGAACTCATCTTTCTTGGTTTGAAACCATGAACAATTTTCCTGTTTCTCTGCTTTTTCAGTCCTAATGCCGAAGCCATAGGTACTATCTCCATGGTAACACAAATCAGTGTCTTTTTTTTTTAAAGAAAGGGGGATGGTTGCACATATTTAATCTGCAAGATGTATGGATCCCCCAGGAAGTTGTGCCCTGATGGAGAATAGGCTCATTTTATCATAAAGCTGAGATCACCGTAAGCAAAAAGTAATCATGTTGCTTTGGTGATATCTTGGCTGGTGACCTCAAGTCAGAGACAACTTTATAATTTGCCCGCCTTCTTGCTTTGTGGCATCATCAAGATGTCAAAAACTGCTAGGCAGTGGTGCCACCTTTAATCCCAGCACTTGGGAGGCAGAATCAGGCAGATCTCTTAGTTCTAGGCCAGCCTGGTCTACAAAGTGAGTTCCAGGACAGTCAAAGCTACAAAGAGAAACCCTGTCTCAAAACAAACAAACAAATAAACAAAAAATGTCAATAACCATGTGACTTCACCACCTTCTTGCTCTACATATTAATGGGCTACATGACATAAGCCAAAATAGCAGCACTCAGAACTTTCTAACACCAGTGACCCTTCAGGGGATTGCCACACCCTGAGGATTTCTGCTACCACAAGCCTTTAGTCCTGTGTCCTGATCCTCTTCTCCCAATTATTTTTATTTTTATTTTCACCTTCCTGAATACCTAGTGGGATCATGGAAATAGGACACAAAAAGGATAGATTGCTAAATGTTAGACAAGCTGATGCTACCTGCAGAGAAGAGAAACTCAATTCTGCTAAGCACCAAAACATCACAAAGACAACTTTGTACATTGCTGAGTCAGGCTGAACACAGTATGATTAAGACAAGAGAGCATCCACTGACAAATGATGCCCTGCAGAAGCTGATTAAACCTGTTGAAAACACAGAAAGCAGACGGCCAGTCTCTAAAATTGGTACTAAAAAGATAGCCAGGTACCCTCTGATGTGTCTCTCTGAGCTTTCCTCCCAATGCTGTCTCCAGCCTGCTTTTGTATGCTTTGGTATTGATTTACCAAGTCCTGGGTGCCTGGGTACTGGCACCTTGTCTAAGTGCAGTGAGGGTCTGAAGAGAAGGACAGACACACATCTAGTGAAGTTGGGATCAGGCAGAGTTATCTAATGCTACCACCACAACCCGGAACTGCAGCATGTTTATTTGGTACAGCACAGAGGGAGTGGTTAATTGTCTCAATAGGTCTCTATATGCAAGTAGTCTCAGGCTGTAAACATTCCTGATGAAGAAGCTGCAGTTGCTAATCTTTGCATCCACTGATCAATCAATCACCCATAAGCACTCATATGACTCCCAAGAAACACTTTGCTATTTTTCTTGAGCCTGTCCCATTAGATAGTGGCCTTATCAATTGTTCCATGGTTCTAAGGGCTTGGGTGTCCTCAGCATGGCCGTATCCATATCAACATACACATGTACTCTTGACTTCCTCTAATTCCCTCATGGTATTCACTGCTATATATATAGTTGTGTTCTGTTTCTCCCTTCTCAATTTAGACTAATACTGTGGTGCTAATCTTACCCAAAAATGCACTAAAACATACACACACAAATCTAACTTACTTAGAACCAGGTTCTAATAGCATTCTTACTCCTTATCCAGACTACTGAGACTAATTTACCATTACTTTGACTAAAACTAACTTATCCTTATTGGTTTTGATGCTTGCCTTCTTCTCCTGTGTGGGAACCAAGACTTATGCCATCAGAGATGGCTCCAGTATTATAACATATATATGTGTTATTATATATATATGTGTGTGTGTATGTGTCCCCATCCTGCCATAGGATACATACTAAATACACTGAGTGCTCATCTCTTTTGGACAGGGTATGCCTATGACCTTTTGGTAGAATTGTGGGGGAGCATGCTAAATCTGTGATAATATATGTCTTATTATTTTTCTATTGCTGTGAAGAGACACAATGAGGAAACATAAAAGAAAGCATTTAATTGAGTTGCTTACAATTTTTGTTTTTTGTTTTGTTTTGTCTTTGAGACAGGGTTTCTCTGTGTCACCTTGGCTGTCCTGGAACTCATTCTATAGACCAAGTTGGCCTCAAACTCAGAGATCTGCCTGCCTCTGCCTCCCAAGTTCTGGGATTAAAGGTGTGCACCACCACTGCCCAAGGATGAGAAGCAATTTTAATTTTGAAGACAGCCAAGGAAATTTAAAATCTTGAGCTTATGACTATGATTGGAGTAGTCAGTGCTTTACCAGAGTTAGATTAATAGCTTATCAGAACTTCACTAACTAATGTTAAAACTGTGAACTTTTGAAGTCTTAATACAACAATAACATACAGAAGAAAAAATCTGGAACTTTTTTTTTCACATACCTTAAATCAGTTTCTTAGCTCTTTATAGCTTACTTCTACACACCTTACATCATCTTTTTACACCCTCACAACTTAGTCTTTCACCTCCTCAGACCTTTATTGCTTTTATTTACATAAATTACTTTCTTAGACCTTCACAATTAGCATAAATTTCAAACCTTTTCTTTTCATTCAATCATTTTCCAGGGGACACAGATGGTTAATTACTGAGAAGATTCACTGCAAAGCAAGTTCCTAAAGGAAAAGTATAAAGTTACATTGAAACCTGATATGTGAGAGTATCTTTTAGTGTGTAGTCTGCCAGCAAGATAAATTGTGTCTGTGGTTCTCAGCAGGAGACCTAGTAGCTCTAGAAAAGTGAGGCCTGATTTTAGGTATGAAATGAACCGATCAGGCAGCTGCAGCTTGAGGGGAGGACTGCTGCTACCCAAACTGACAGCTGCTGCCACAGTTAACTATCAATACCTTCAGAGATCTGAGAAGGGGAAATTATAGCAGGAAGTATAATCCAAATGACCTCTATATCAATTAAAATGACAAGAGACTTTAGGCTACCTGGACGGTTGCCCTAGGCTCGTGTGGCCTTGGTAGCTTTGAATGGGGCAGAAATAGTGGATCTTTGGCTGTTACACAGAACAGCATTAAATCTTCAGCAGCTACACAGGCAGCATTGGTCTTTAGCTACCAAATGTAGAGGGCCTGAGACATGTTCTTGTGTTGGAGGAGCTTGAAGAAAATGATGTAGTTTAGTTTTTAGTTACTTGAGAAAACCTTGATGAGGCAAAGTAGTGCAATCAACCCAACACTGTCCACGTTTGGAGAGGGCCCTGGCAGCAGGTCATAGAGCAGTTCTTCAAAAGGTCTATCTCCTTTTCTAAGACCAGAGATCTATTTTCATAGAAAACTTCTGATAATTAAAACTGGGACAAAAATACTGAGCATCTACAAATCAATCATAGGACTCATGCTGGATGTCCAACAGTGGTCAACTGGGAAAATTGAGCCACTGAGAGTTCAAACCTCCAAGCAGACACTCAGGATAATGTAGAAAGCCTAGATTTTACAAAAACCTTAAGCTTTGGGGGGTTTTGTTCATTTGTTTTCTGTTTTATTTTTTTCTGAGACAGGGTTTCTCTGTGTAGCCCTGGCTGTCCTGGCCTGGCTTTATAGACCAGGCTGGCCTTGAACTCATCCATCTGCCTGCCTCTGCCTCCCTGACTGCTGGGATTAAAGGTGTGTCCCTCCACTTCCGGCTATGAACCTTTAGCTTTGTGAGTGTTCTCCTTGAAGATGCTAGCCAGTCAAATCATCCCATAGTGAAGGAATGGGGGAGCTGTGGAGCAGGTACACTAGTGACCTATGAATGTCTCATCCCCCTCTTCCCCACCGCTTAGCCAGCGCTCAACGGATGCCAAGTCTCTGGTGAACATACACACATAACTCCCTCTCTAAATATTTGCCAGAAATACTAGAGATTCTGAGGTAGCCCAGAGGAAGTCCAAAACAATACAAGCACAAATTCTACCTATCTTGATGCTATTTATTTAGGAGGAATCGAGCCCATTTTACCACGGCCCCATCACCCTCTGCCACTTTAGTCACTGCAGCTGGCTAAAAAGGCCCACACCTCTAACTCTGAATTTTTAGAGCCGCTGAGTTTCAGGGAAGAGTAAATCGAGGTGGCCCAAAGAATGCTGAGTTGTCTGACCCGTTTTACCAGATCAGAGAAACTGAGGTCATGTCAGTATCTAGGAAGTGAGGTCATGTCAGTATCTAGGAAGTGTGGAGAGCTGGCGCTTGGCAGTGACAATGCACTGGAGGCCGGGAGTGAAAAACCAGTCCCGATACAAACAAACCCTGACGCTCTCTAAACTTTATTCAAAACACAACCCTGGAATATACCCTCATGCCCTCTCCAGGCGCTGCCTAGTGGTTCGGCACCACTTCAGAGAAGATTTAAGTAGATACATGTACATTGCCTTCTCCTTGTGTCAGGGTGGCGCAGAGTTTTAGGATAGCTTCCGTGAAGCAGCCCAGCTGCCTGAAGCCTTTAAAGTGAGAGACACGCGGGGGCGATCATGTAGCCCAGAGACAGACTCCTAAGCGTTCCACGTAGTGACTTCAGATGCTTCCTGCTCAGTTTAGCGTGGGTGTGTCCTTCCACTTGGAAGGAACCGGAGATCAAATCTCCAAGCAGACACCACAGATAAATTAGAAAGCCCAGATTTTTATAAAAGGCTTAGTTTGAACTTTGTAAGTGTTCACTTTGAAGTGGGGTTAGCCAATTAAACCATACGTTTTGAGTGAGTTTGAAATGTATCTGCCGCATCTCAATCACACACTAGGAACACTTAAAAATTTCAAAGGTCACTGTAGCCTTGATTGGCAGATCTGAGCTCTTTCAAATTGCTGTACCAGAGACCTGCCTAGAGACAGACTGGCCAGCCACCTAACAAAGACTAAGATGAATGGTCGCCGCTAGGAATATTGGGGAATGTAGTCGTTTCTCTTCCTCCTTTTCCCTTCCCCTCCCTAGGTTCAAGTCATCTTGGACTACATTTCCCAAGCAGTGCTGCAAGTACAAACGAGCTGCTCGGAGTGAATCCCGGGCAAACGCACTTGGGTGAGGGGGTCGTTAGGAGTTGTAGTTTTTTTATTCAAAGCAGCACCCGCCGACGCCTGGGCGGGGCCGGACCAGAGACTACAAGTCCCAGGGGGCGCTCGCGGGGCGTTCGCTAGGCGGCCGGTACGAAAGAGGAACCGGCCTGGTATGTGGTGAGTGAGGGCCCTGCTTTGACGGAGGTGGCTTCTGCAGCTACACGATAAGGCTCCAAGTAGACTCCAGGACCAGCCCAATGCCTAGCGGGGCATTGCCCACCCAGTCTCTTTGCCATTTTGTCAGTGATGTGGCGGTACGAGTGCAGCCGGGAGCGGAGCATGGTGGTTGCGCGAATGGACAGATGGAGGGAGGGGAGGTTGAAAGGGAAAAATGGACTGCGAGCCTAGGTGCGTTGGAGCAGAGAAGGACGTGGGAGCTGCTGGATTCCGTTGGTCTGTTGGTATCATGAGGTTCGGCCACGGCATATGGTCTTGAGGACTTTGCTGTGCAAACTGCTTTATCAGCGTGTAACATTTCTACCGCATTTCGGCTTTTGGCCTTGCAGTTTCTCCCCACAACTCTGTTCTTACTGAATTCTCTTCTCAGTCGGCTTATTAAATTTAAAGGTATCGAGGTTGGCCCATTGTTTTGTTTTTGTTATTTTGAGACAGGGTCTGGCCATGTAGCCCTGCCAGCTTCAAACTTGCTATCATCCCGATTCTATTGGCTCATGATCTTGTTGGGTTTTCTTAGTATTTTTACAATGTACAGAGAAGGCAGAACTGAGATCTTTTATCTCTATGTGTTTTTTTGTTTGTTTATTTTTTTGTTTTGGTGGGGGAGTCGGGGTGAGGGAGATAAGAGTTGGGGAAGGGGTTGAATCTGGACCCTCTCCTATTTTGGGCCCTGGCTGTGCAGCCCCTGCTTCACTACCACAAATCCTGCAAGAGGGCCATGCCAGCTCACATAGTTTGGTGATAGGTGCACTTCATAATTATGTTAAGAGTTACACAATAATATGAGTCCGTTTTTTAAGTTTAGAAGCTTGTAGAAGGAACTACAGATCTGGATTGTGTAGATAGTTCCCCCTTCCTCCCCTTTCTCTATCTTTCCTTCCTTTCATACTTTCTTTCCTTTCCTCTCACCTCCCTTCCTCTTCCCCTCTCTCCCCTCCCCTCCAATTTTTTGAGACAGGGTTTCTCTGTAGTCCTGGCTCATCTGGAATTCACTCTGTAGGCTAGGCTGGGATCAAAAGCACTCCCCCCCCCCCCCATGGTTTCTTTTCATTTGTTCTCCATGTTAATTTGGATCTATAAGGTAACTCATTTTAAGAACATTACTACCAGGTAGTGATGACACACACCTTTAATCCCAGCACTGTGAAAACAGAGGCTGGCAGATCTCTGAGTCTCAGACCTGGGACAGCAGGGCTACACAGAAAACCTTGTCTTGAAAAAAACAAAATTAAAAGTAATAATGGACGAACATTTCCTAGAGGCTGGAGAAATGGCTTAGAGCAAGTAAATATTAAGAGCAAGTATTCAACAAGAAAACCTGAGTTCCAGTCCCAGTACCCATGTCTAGGCACTCACAACCACCTGTAACTCCAACTTCAGGTTCCAACTCCCTCTTCTCGCCTCCACTGGCATTTATAAATATACACACATAGAATTACCTAATTAAATCTTAGAAAAACAACTATATGCTAGAGAGATGACTCAGCAATTAAGAGCACTTGCTTCTCTTGAGTTTAAGTTCTGTAGGTGTTTACAACCACCTGTAACTCCATTTCTAGGGGATCTGGCACCTAGGCTGGTCTCAAACCCAGGAATCCATCTATCTCTGCCTCTGGAGTGGGATTAAAGGCCTGTATCACCACTCTTGGTGCTTTTTTATTTTTTATTGTAACCCATTGAGTTCAGTTAATGCTGTCTGTTGGAATGATAACTGATCTTGTTTGCTTGATCTTGCACAGTAGCTGTGGTTTTAGTGAGTTCATGTGGTTGTATGTCCAGAATCCAGCAGTTTACATTATTCTACAGCTCGTGGCTTTGTTCATTTTTGTTTTTTTGAGATAAGGTTTCTCTATGTAGCCTTGCATGTCCTGGACTATGTAGACCAGGCTGGCCTTGAACTCACAGCGATCTGCCTGCCTCTGCCTCCCTGATTGCAGGATTGCTGGGATTACAGGATTACACTGCACTGGGCTTTTAAATTCTTTCTTTCCCCTTTTCCACAATCTTCCCTGAGCCTTGGGGAGGGTAGCGTTGAAATAGATGTCCTATTTAGGACTGAGCACACTTATTTTCAGTTCTTCAACCACTAGATAAATTACCTTATTTACTTTTTTATCTGTTTATTTGTGGAGGCAGGGTCTCACTATGTAGACCAGACTGGCCTTGAATTCATAGAGATCATCCTGCCTCTGCCTCCAAAGTTGGGATTAAAGGTGTATGCTACTATGCCTGGCCTAGATTATGTTTTAAGGGAGAATACAATCGCATGTAACACTTGATTCTTTGGCACTTGTCATTATGTTATGTCACTACCCAGGACCAGTTATATTCCATTTTTTTGACCTGGATTCCTGAGAGGGGACAGTTAGGATATTTTCCAGTTTAGTGTTACCAGAGAAATGGGAAGTGGTGCCCAACCAACCATGAGGGAGAGATCTGTCTTTACTAGCCTCCAAGGCTACTAATCCTTTTTAAAACTACCTAATGATGAGAATCTATCTCAAAAGAAAATGAATTTGAAAGTCATCATCTGCGACATAGAGAGTTTGAGGCCAGCCTAAAATATATAAGATCACACACATACAAACACACAGTGCTAAGTGTGATCTGTAAGCACATGCTTGTAATTCTAGCACTTGGGAGACAGAGGCAGGAGTTGATGTTAAAGGACAGCCTGGTCTACATAGTGAGTTCCAGGCAAGCTTGAACTTCATAATGAGATCCTAATTCAAAAAATAAAAAGGTTCTGGGGAGATAGCTTAGTTAAAAGTGCCTGCAGAGGGGCTGGAGAGATGGCTCAGAGGTTAAGAACACTTGCTGTTCTTTCAAAGGTCCTGAGTTCAATTCCCAGAAACTACATGGTGGCTTATAACCATCTATAGTGAGATCTGGTGTGCAGGCAGAATGCCATATAAATAATAAATCTTTTTTTAAGTGCCTTCAGAGCAAACATGAATATCTGTAACTACATAAATATGAGGAATGGAGGCAGGTGGATTTTTGAGCACATTGACTAGTCAGCTGAGTCAGTTAACTCCAGGTTCAATCAAAGAACCTGTCTCAAAAAAAATAACAATGGATGGGGACTGGGTAGATGATTTAGAGGGTAAAATGCATGTGTAAGCTTGAGAACCTGAGTTCAGATTCCCAGCCCCTATGTAAAAACCAGGTGTTGTGAGGTGCATCTTTAAATCCCAGTTTGAGTGGACAGAGGGTGAAACCGGCAGATTCCTGGGGCATATTGGCTATCCAGCAAAAGTGATGAGTCCAGGTTCAGTGAAAGTTCCTGTCTCAGAAAATATCATGGAGAGCTGAGCATGGTGATGTGCCTTTAATCCAAGCATCTGAGAAACAGACAGAAGGGTCTCGGAGAGTTTGAGGCCAGCAGATTTACACAGCTAGCTCTAGAACAGCCAGTGCATACAAAGAGAGACCGTGTCTACAAAGCAAATGGTAGAGAGTGATAGAGGAGAACGCCTACCATCTATCCCTGAGCACCACATGTACATGTGAGAGAGTGAAGCCATACATACATGTACCACACAAAACACCAAAATAAGGTGGAAAGACAATGCTGACTTCTGGCCTACACACACTTCTAAATATGTAGGTATGCCACATACAACAGAAAAGAACATATAGGTTATCAGTGAGATGGCTCAGCAGTTTAAGGCACAAAACTGAGTTTAGTTCCCAGGACCCAGAAGAGTGAAAGAAAAGAACTTATTCACATGTTCTCTTCTGACTTCATGTATGCCATAGCAGGTATGCATATATATATATATATATATATATATACATAAATAATCAGATTTTTACAAATTATATACAAAACTGCTGAACCAGTGAAATGGCTCAGTGGGTAAAGGGGTTTACAGCCAAGTCTGACAACCTGAGTTTGATCTCTGAACACACATGGTGAAAGAACAGAACTGACTATTCTCTGACCTCCACATACATGCTATAGCATGTTTCATGACGTGTATGCATACTTATGTGCACATACACAGACAAGTGAATACATGTTAACTGCTATGTCTAACTAGTTGGAAGACAATCCAATTAAAACACTTAAAAGATGTGAAAAGGCACTTTAATAAAACATACATGTGAGCCAGGTGTGGTGATGTACTCCTGTGATCCCAACACAGGAGTGGGCAAGCAGATCTCTGTGAGTTCAAGGCTAGCCTGGCTTACAAAGCAAGTCCAGGACAGCCAAGGATACACAGAGAAAACTTGTCTTGAAAAGGCTAAAAACAAAACAAAACAGACATACATGTGACAAATGACACAAAAAGATGCCAAACATTACTAGTCAGGGAAATGCTGATGACAAGATACCACTATGTGCCTACCAGTACATTACCAGATATTGGTGAGATTGCAAAGCCTTTGAACTCTGCTGCTCTGCTGGTGGGAAAGTGAAGAGGTACACTATATGAAAAAAAATGTTTGACAAGTTAAACATTCCTCTCTGATCCAATACAAATTCCTTGGTATTTATCTATGAGAAACAGAAATACAAGTTCACATAGTGTGTGCTCAAGGACCTATGATTTTCAAAATAGTAGAATCAATTCAGGAACCTGTCAGCAGGTGATAGGTAAAGGAAATGAGGTACAGCCACATAACAGTGACATAGTAATGTACAGAATACACATAACACCACATCTAAAGATTCTTGGTGCTGAATGACAGGAACCAGTTATGTTATATTTTCTATTTATATGAAATTACAGATTGCTTTGCAGTGGGCAACGCCAACTTGATTTCCTGGGGCTGTAGGTTGAGGAAGGGGCCCATAGAAGGCTCCAATACCGATATATATATATATATATATTTTTTTTTTTTGGTGTAGTAGTGGTGGCTTCATAGGTACATAGTTTTCCAGAACTCCCTGACTTACATATTTTGAGTAGATACGGTTTATTGTGTGGAAATTATGCTTCAGTAAAGTTGGCAAGTAACATATGACAGTGTTGATTGAAATGTTGGACTTTTTTTTAACTTGACCTGGGCCTAAGGATTCTCTTCTCAGAGTGAGCCGAAGGGTCTGTTTAACATCTGTGAGTTTTCCTCCAGGGTAGAGAATTATGTTCTTTGGTGAGCAGAAAATTCCTAGAAAAGTTGAAATTGGATTACATCCTATAGTTGAGGAGTGACCACACTATGATACGAATATGTTTCCAAGACGATTTCGAACCTTAGATAGAACAGTTAAATCAAGGACAGAATGTGTTTTGAAATTCTTCATGCATTACTGAAGCAAGAAAAATAAAAGCCATCCCTCCAGGCCTGGTTTTGTTCTTTGAGATAGGGTTTCACTATGGCCTGGAACTCACTAGGTAGACCAGATTGTCCTCAAACTCAAAGAGATCTCCCCACCAAGTTAACTTTTTATTGTTGTTTGTTTGTTTGTTTGTTTGTTTTTCAAGACGTGGTTTCTCTGTGTAGCCTTGGCTGTCCTGGAGCTTGCTCTGTAGACCAGGCTGGCCTCAAACTCACAGAGATCTGCCTGTCTCTGTCTCCCCACTGCTGGGATTAAAGGTGTGTGCCACCACTGCCTGGCCAACTTTTTTGTGTTTTAAGAGATAACCTTTATGGTAAAAAATATTCCTCAAACCTTATCTTGGACTGATTGATTTATAAGTACCACTTTATGAGTTAACATAAGTTTGTTATAAAAGGGAGGGAGACTAGAGAGATGGCTTAGTTCTTAAGAACACTTGTTTTTGCAAAGGACCCAAGCTGGGTTTCTAGCAACCACATGCCAGCTCATAATTATCTACAACTCTGGTTCCATGGATCTGATGCCCTCTTCTAGCCCCTATAGGCACCAAGCACATGTGTGATATAGTTAAAACATTCATATATGTAAAATAAAATAATCTTTGAAAAAAATTAAAAGGGATGTGCAAGTAGTTCAGTTGCTTACCTAGGATGCACAAAGCCTTGGGTTTGGTCCCTAGCCATGCACAAATCAAGCTTGATATTGCATATCTAATCACAACATGAGTGAGATAGAGAGATGGCTCAGCAGTTAAGAGCACTGGCTGCTCTTTGAGAGGACCATGTTCTATTCCTAGCACTCACATGGCAGCTTGCAACTGTAACTGTTACAGTCTATAACTCTAGTTCCAGTAGATCTGATCCTTTTCTGGTCTCTGCGGTACCAGGCATGCTCGTGGTACACAGACATATATGAAGGCAAGCACCATATATGTTACAAAAATATATATGTTTTTTGTTTGCAAGACAGGGTTTTTCTGTGTAGCTCTAGGTGTCCTAGAACTAACTCACTCTGTAGACTAGACTGAGTCTGGCCTGGAATGCAGAGATTCAACTGCCTCTTTCTCCTAAATGCTTGGATTAAAGGTGTGTGCCACCATGCTTGTTACTATACATTTATAAGTTTGGGTATTACTGTGGACCATGGTTTTACATGCTCTTGTTTCCCCAAGTTCATAAACACTGTATCACTAAGAATTCCCGGTGAACCCATGTCCACCCCCACCTTCTAGCTACCCACAAGGAAGCCAAATCTTGTTAGTAGTGCTTAAGATATGATTAGGGGTCTTACGAGGACTGGTGTGTGTGTGCATCCTGGGAAATTAGAAGTACAATGGTCTTGCTTTCAGAATTCTGACAACATGATGTTTTTGGCAGGAGCACCAGGTCATCTCTCTCAATCAAGGCTTTGCCCACTTGTCTTGATTCCTGAGTTTTGAGCCCTAAAACTACGGTGTACAGTGGTCAGGTCTCTGAGGTCCCCACAGTCCTGTCTCTGCTGACAACTGATCCCCTGGTGAGGAGCCGATATCTGTAGGTCTCATCCTGGAGGGACAGGTAAGGGTGGTCTGACTACACCGTTGCTTCCCTGAAACATTGGCCCAACCTTTCAGTTAAAGCCCTGTCCTCCTCCTCTCGGTCCTGCCCTCCCAGTTATGCCCCTCTCAGCCCCACCCACCCTTACCAGTACCTCCTCTTTGCATACTTTTCTGTCTTGCAGATCTCCCTGTCAGCTTCCCAGCATGGCAATTCAGTGTCTCATGCTTTTGGCTGGCCTTCTGATGGGAGGTCTGAGCAAGTCCACAGAAAGCAAGGTTGGTAATCCTGTGCCCAGTGACAAGTTGAAGCCCCCTCAGAGGCAATGGATCTTTACCCCATGAAAATCTCAGTCTTTGAACTTAGGGTCCACTGATGTTAACCTAACCCTGATAGAATCCTCTTGGAGTCTACTGCTAGGATTGGAGGTGCCTGAACTGTACCTATTACCTGCTTTGTTCTGCTTTCTAGAAGTTTCTTTGCCAGACCTACTTATTGCTATAGCTGACCTAGAGACCCTGCAGAGTGAGACCTCTGGTGCCCACTCTCCAGAGCTGCCTGCTCAGTTGTTGCTTACTTAGGAGAGCTAATAATTGGTATCAGTCACTCTTAGTTTTGATCTTTCTGTCTAGGGCTGGAGTTTTCCTGCTGCTCTGCCAACATGGGCTGCAGTAGGAGTGGAGTAGGAATACTCACTTGTTGAAGGAATGTCACTTGACCCTAGAGAATTTGGAAGTCAAGCATCCTAGTTCCCACCAGAAGTAGTTGAACAAAGCTCATGACACTCCAGTTGGCTGAGCTTTGGTATATCATATGGAGGTGCCATTATTCTGCTCTCTAAGCCAGATGGGTCCTCACTATTTGGGGGTAATGGTATAGGGAATCCCTTACTGACTTGGCCAAGGGTAACGAGAAGGATGGCTTATGCACTGGGCCTTGATTCTTCCTGTGGTGCTATGGATACTTCCCTGTGTCCCTCTTACCCTTTAGACACTCCTTACTATTAACCAAGCTTAGATAATAAAAAACAGAAGTACCAGGCATGGTCATACAAATAGCCTCCTGAGGTTATTCCCGGTTTTTCTGTCTGTCTTAGAGTTTGCTCTATAGATCAGGCTAGCCTCAAACTATGAACCAAGCTAGCCTCAAACTCAGAGATCCAGAGTACTGGGATTTAAAGGTATGTGCAACCACCTGGCTGGAACCATGCTTTAAAAACAAAAATAAACAAGGTCATCTTGGGTCAACAAGATGGCTCAGCAGGTGAGGGACACGTACTGCCAAGCTTTATGACCCTGTGTTTGGTCCCTAGAACCCACAGTTGAAGGACTCCCAAAAGTTGTTCTCTGAAGCTGGATGTGGTGACGCAAGCCTATAATCCCAGCATTCAGGAAGGCAGAGGCAGGCAGATGTCTGTGAGTTCGAGGCCAGCCTTGTCTACAAAGTGAGTTCAAGACAGCAAAGGCTACCCAGAGAAAACCTGTCTCAAAAATAAAAATAAAAAAAAGTTGTCCTCTGACTTTTGTGTACATACCCACACTCATATATACACACAATAATAATAAATAAAAAAAAATCTGAGTGAGTGTTACATGCCTTTGATCCTAGCACTTGGTAGGCAGAGACAGGTGGCAACCCTGGCCTACACAGTGAGTCCCAGGCCAGCCAAAGCTACATAATGAAACCCTGTCTCACAATAAAACAACAACAACAAAATAATAATAAATAAAATTTGGAAATTAAGAATAGGGAAAAGACAAAGTTAAGTTTTACATTTCTTGAGAGCTCCTATAAAGAAATAAGGACACGTGTATATTTGTGTTGGGTTTAGGGAAGAGAGGTGTTTCTAAAAAAGTGTAATTGGACAGAGGGTATGATATGATGGTCTTTAATTAGAGACCTAATCAAGCTGCTGTTTGGATTTTTGTCCCTGTGGCTTCAGAGACAAGGACTTGTCCTTTTAATACAGGGAGGGTACTGCTCCATGAGGGCCTTAGCCTGTCCTCGCAGGTAAAGGGTAAGAGATAGTCAAAGACTCCCTTTTGGGCTCTCTCCAGTATCTAAGTATTCAATTTTAGGGCAGTTTTTCTGTGCCACACCATGCCACACTGTCCAAGGCCCAGGCCCCAGGCCAGTTCATGTAAGTTCATTAGTTCTTACCCTTCCTGGCCTTTGGGGGACCAGGTAGCTAGTGTTAGACATACCTGGTCAGATTCTAGCCTTGTGCTTGGTGGCTTATTCAGTCATC
This sequence comes from Pachyuromys duprasi, assembly GCA_028658305.1. Lineage (NCBI taxonomy): Eukaryota > Metazoa > Chordata > Mammalia > Rodentia > Muridae > Pachyuromys > Pachyuromys duprasi. The sequence continues at coordinate 124,752,679 of CM053763.1, forward strand.
AGATGTTCACTGGCCACAGACTTTGCAGCTTAGACCTGGAACCAGTGGGAGAAGGACCTGCTGGGTAGTTCAGGTTACGTGACAGGAATATAATCCAGATGCTTGTCGATAGATAGGTAGATAGCCCCACCTGTTTATATCAGTAACTCCCAGTTTTGATCTCTCTGTCTAGGGCTGGAGTTTTCCTGGTGCTCTGCCAACATGGGCTGCAGTAGGAGTGGAGTAGGAATACTCACTTGATGAAGGGATGTCACTTGACCCTAGGGAATTTGGAAATTGTGGGTGATGAGAAAGATAAGGCTCTGTTATGACCAATGCTGTCCTTCATGAGCTAGGCACTTCCCACCTATCTCACTGATGTCTCTCCTCCAGGCCCAGCAGCCTGAGTGTTGTATGGATGTGGTAGACGTCAATGCTACCTGCCCAAGCACAGGTCTATGTGGCCCAGGTAAGTGTCATTGTTACAAGTGCATAGCAGACCAGTCACCCCACCAGGCTCTCTAGATGTCTTTTACTCCTCAGTGGCAAGACTGCTGGGGGAATGGTGGAACTTGGGATAGCACAGGCTTTGCCATTGTGCAAAGGAGGCCTACCTGGGCTTCCTTCCTAAGCAGCCTGTCCACACCCTTGTCTAGTCCATGCAAGGATGCTTTGGAGGATGTATTCTGTAAAGAGCTGAGGCACAGGGAGGAGAAGGTTCAGAAGAGGAAGGGCCATGGAGTTCAGAAGGAGACTAAGCCAGGATAGTGCTTCCAGGAACTCAGCAGCTTTTGAAAGTATCGTTTTAAAGATTTTATTTTATATGTGAGTGTTGGCCTGTGTATGTATATGGTGCATATATGTGTATATGTATGTATGTGCACCACATGCATACCTGGTACCCTCAGAATGCAGAAGAGGGTATAAGATCCTCTAGAATTATAGTTATGGGTGACTGTGAGCCTACATGTGGGTGCTGGTAACTAAACCCAGGTCTTTGTTAAGAAAAGTAAATGTGGAGGCTGGAGAGATGGCTCAGTGGTTAAGAGGGCTGTCTGCTCTTCCAAAAGACCTGGTTCAATTCAGCACCCACATGACAGCTCACAACCATCTGTAATGCTAATTCCAAGGAATCTGACACCTTTACACTAATGCACATTAAAAAAAAAAAAAAAAGGATAACAAGTGCGCTTAACTGCTGAGTCATCTCTCCAGAACCTCTTTTGGTATCTTGACCCTGGAATATCCAGCAATGTCTGGAAGCATTTTTGGTCATCACAACTAGTGCTAAATGAGTTGAGAAGGTCTAGCATTTGGAGGTGGATGCCAGGGTGCTGTTGACTAGCCTCAATGCACTGGATGACTCCATCACAGAGGACAATTGAGTCTCAGTGTCTGCATACCAAAGGTGAGGTCCCTGATCCACAAAAGGTTCTAGGAGACTATAAAGATAGGACTTTCTGACAGAGGTCAGGGCTGGTGAGAGAAGTCAAATAGGAACATCCAGGAGAGGAAGACCAAAGTAAACTGTCAAGACCATCCACTCTTTTGGCCTTTCCTGAGGCAAGAAGTCTTTGTGGGCAAGAGATGACATGAATCCAGAGGGAATGTTAAGAGAAGCAGGTGGCCCAAAACATCAGTCAGGTGCCATGGGAAGAGGACATGGACAAGATGTTGAGGCTAGAAGTGGGGCAGGGGTCAAAGATGAATGTGCTGACAGAGGAAAGAGGACATTTTTCTTTGGTGGGCAGAGAAAATCTGATGATGCCAGAGGGCTGTCATTAGCCCTCTAATCTAAAGTTCTGGCAGCTGACCTTTCCTGGGTTTCTTCATATTAATGGAAATACCTGGGATCTGGCATCCCATGGGGCTACAAACTGCCTTTGTCTCCCAAGGGCTGGAATTGAAGGCATGCACTATCTCTTCAGAATCTAACTCTTTGTGTTAGGTTTTGTACTGAGGACTATCCATGTTCCTTGGTCTTGCTTTTAGTAGACACCCATACCTCCAGTGAGATCTACTCATGCCTTGAACTGATAAGAGAGGAAAAGTTAGGCCACTGTAAGAGCCATTCCTCATTTTATGATTCCTGTTTGAGCATGTTCTTCCACCCAAGTAGAACTGAGAAGTGAGACTTTGTTCCTGTGTGGTCATTTGCCCACAGCATTGGCAGAGCTAGAATGGGCTGCTGGCCCTCTTAGACCACTTATCCATTGCTGTTGATACTATCTCTGCCACCACAGAAAAGCTTCTGTCTCACCTCAACCCACCTGTTTAAATCAGACGTTAAAAAATATTGATTACTTATTAAGGTTCAGTGACCCATGGTTTAGCTCTACATTCTGCCCAATATCCAGCTTTGGCTTCTAGTACCCAGTCAACATATATAGGACATGTCTACTTCTCTTCTGTGTTGGGGATGTTAGGAGTACAGGCATGCCCTGACCAGAGGGGAAACAGCTATTCACTGCCAGTACAGGCTGGGTTACCCCAAGTATGTAGGTGTGGCTTTGGTCAGTACCAGTCTGGGATAGAAATTTGCCTTGATCCTGCTATAGAAACCCTAGGAAATGGCACAGGGACAACAAACAAACCTATGGGCACCTGCCCCCATGTAGAGGCTAAGTGAGGGTACACTTCTATGCTTATGACCTTGTGTCCTAGAGGAAGTGATTCTGGTAGATAGGCTTGACCTTCACATAGTACCTATTAATATTAGGTTTGAATAGTCTCCTGAGGCAGCCAGTAAAATGACTGCCTCAGTGACAGGCACCCACGGGAACTTGGTTGAGAGTGCTAGGCTTTCTGTTGAGTTGACTTATTTTTCTGGAGTTGGAGCCTATGCCCTACAGACTTCCACAGCATGTTAGAGTTCTTGAGTTGAAAATTACCAATTCACAATACAGAAAAGCTTGTAGAAAACAGAGCACCTTGACTTACTTTGGCTGAAAAACCCTGTCTTCTGGTACAGGCTGCTACAGGCACTGGAATGCAGATGGGAGTGCTAGCTGTGTCCGGTGCTGGAATGGGACCCTCCCAACATACAATGGCTCTGAGTGCAGAATTCGTATGTTTTTTCAAGCTCTCTTCCCCAGTTCCCTTATACTTCACAGGGGTCCTTATGTCCAATTTGGGGAGAAACCAAGGGAACCCCTGTACTTGTCCGCTCCAACGGCAAGGACAACACTCACCTTGCCCAGCTGTATGGTCTGCCAGTGAGCAGTCCCTTGGATTCCTCTCTGCAGGTCTGTTCACTGAGGGCAGCTGTGGGTGAGAACTGCTCCTTGCTTTCTCGTTCTAACTGAGATGTCCCTTTAGGACTATATGTGGGGGCCTCAGTAGGGCCTCAGGCACGGCCCAGGCCTCCCCTCAGTTCTGCTCTCCCACAGTCACTGGCCGGGGCATGCAGTTTCCCATGAACAGAAGCACAGGGACACCTGGACAACCCAATTTTGGTAAGTCTTTTAGCTCATAAGGCCAGAACTCTGCCTGTGCCTGGGACCTGGGGCTGGGGCACATCATTAGAGCTGATACTGGTACCAGTGTCAGTCTGAAGTTAAATATTTTCTTCCAGGAACTCTGGTCAAGGAAAAGGTCTGTAGAGAGTCCAGCATCTCCTGGGGCTGGGGTAATTTGGCTTGGGTGTGGGCATGTGTGGGGATGGCATGTGAGTAAGATACTTCATGGTCTCCAAAGAGCTTCAGTTAAAAGCAGTCCTCACTGCTCCCTACTTATGCTTAGCCTTTGCCTCACTCCATGTCCACTCTGGCCCCTATTGCCCCACCCCAACTGGCTGTTGTAGGATATAGGCCTCTGATGAGACTGCAAGCACGCAGGCCATATGTCCTGATCTGTTTTCAAGGAAGGGACAGGCCCTATCATCTGATGTTCATATCTCCAGAACCTTCAAGCCCACCTTAAATGAAAGCCTGGGGAGTAAAGGGTGGAGGAATGTGTCTGTGGTAGCAGTGTGGCCAGGCAAACAGGAGAAGGGCCTGGTGCTGCCAGAGAGAATATGTCCAAGGCAGAGGAACCCCATAGGTCAGGGAGCTGGGCTGAGCTCCAGTACAGACTGCCTTTTCTGAGGTGACTGAGTCACTTTAGGGACACAATGCCCTGAGATGAGCCTAATCTTCAACAGTGAAGGAGTCCTGTTTTCTTGTTTTGTTTTTGCTTTCTTCTTCTTTTTCTACTTCTTCCTTCTTCTTTTCTTCTCCTTTTCTTCTTCTTCCTTCTTCTTTTTTCTTTCAGTTTTTTCAAGACAGGGTTTCTCTGTATAGCTTTGGCTGACCTGGAACAATTTCTGGCCTGGAATTTAGAGATCTGCCTCTGCCTCCTAAATGCTGGGATTAAAGGAATGCACTGCCATGACCCAGCTTAGAGGCCTATTCTGAGAGGGTTCAGTCCTTTCCAGGGGTTGTAGAACCCATTCCTCCTCTCAACCAGAAACTGCACGCCAAAAAGGTTCTGTTCACAACAGTGGAAGCCAGTTGTTACAGAACAATGTTGTTTAAGGTGGATTAGTATAGATAGGACCTTGGTCACACCTTTTGTACAGTGTCAATGAGATAAAGCAAGGTCCATGGCATCTCAGTAAGAAAAATAACTCCCATAGCTGGCAGTTAGACTGTTATGTCAAACACCAGCTCCCTAGTATGTGTTGACTCCAAACAAATGAGATGAGCAGGAGGCGACTTCATGTATCAGAAGTGAGATGCAGCAAAAGTACCTGCTGCCAAGGCTGGAGGCCTTGACTCTCACTCCAGGAGGCTGAGGCCAGTCTAATGGAGAGGACCCAGGACCTGATACTTCTGGAGCCTAAAATTAGCCTGGGTCAGGAAAGAGTGGCTAATATGATATCCCTTGTCTTGTGGCTAGATGTGTTGGGCTTGTGGAGGAGCCTAAGGGCATAGCCTTGCTCTGACCTATGGCTAGCACCTAGCAGAGGCTCAAGTATGTTTGGGGAATGGTGGGCCCCAGGCTCTCCTGGCAGCTTTTGGTTTATCTGCAGGGGGTCCTCATGTGGCAGCTTCACTTTTCCTGGGGACACTCTTCATCAGCACAGGCCTCATCCTCTGTGTGGCTGGGTTCTTCTACCTCAAGCGCTCCAGTAAGCTTCCTGAGGTTTTCTACAAGGGAAACAGAGGTACTTTCTCCTATGGCTGGATTTCCACCTGCCTAGCTTCAGGGCTGCTATTCAGAGTCTATCCCCACACAGAGCTTAGTGGTCCCCAGCAGGTACAGAGCAGGCACAGGGATTCCGCTGTGCCCATACCCACTAACACAGAGTGCCTTTGGGTGCTGTTGTAGCTGAAAATGTGAGGTTGAGCCCTGCTGCTTAGAATTCCCCAGGTAAGAAATGTGGCTGTGCAGCTGTCCAGGCTCAGGGTGCTCAGGGAAACACTCAGAGCTGAGGCAGCTGCTGAGCAGCAGAGTGACAAGGCATTTTCTTCCCCAGCCCCTGTCTTGCAGACTGGTGAAACAGTAAGTAACCTACCCAACTAGGCTGAATTGAGATGAAGGTTGTGTGTACCTGTGCCACGCCAGCCAAGTCTCACTCTGGCCTTTTCTTTTCAAGGCTTCAATGGTCCCCCTGCCACAGTCTTCAGGTACAAACTGCAGCATGTTATGGGAATCGGGTGGAAGGGTTTTACTGTGAGCCATCTTCAAAGCCTGTTCTGTGGTTTATCCCCAGATAAAAAGGTCCCTCTCTGGGACCTGACCTGCCTTCACACATTCTAAGTAGACTGTCCCATAAGGCAAGGACAAGGATATGTGCTCAGCAGGCTCTACTCTTCTTTTTCATCAGACCTCATGGTTTCTCTGCTGTCTCCCTTCCTTGGCATAGGGCTAGACTCCCTGCTTCTCCTGTGGCCATGTCTGGCTCTGCTTGAAAGCTGCAAGGAACAGGACAGTTTGTTCTTAAGTTTTTTTTCTGCCAGGCCTATCTGAGCAGTTGTAACTTACTGTATAGAAGAGGCCATGAACAGAAAGGTTGACTGGCCCATGGTTACATAGCTACAAGTCCCAGAGAAGATATGCTTAACCTCTTTCTCCATCTCTTTGTCTTCACTGTGCAAAGTCTAGAATAGAGAACCAGTGACAATGTTTCTCTCTTTTGAAGATAAAGTAGTTCCTTGATGAAATTAGACATACCTTGTTCCAATTAATACCTGTCTCAAGTTCTCCAAAGCAGCCTTGTCCCCGAGGACCTTACAGGTGTTGTCAAGGACTTGTACCATACAGCAAAATACACACACTGGCCTCTTGAAGAAAACTTTATTCTTTGATAGTTCTTGGAGCCAGAAGTTAGAAATTACGATGTGGGAATGAGGGACATGTGTTCCAAGTCCTGGTGGATGGGGAATCTCTCATGTCTCCTCCAGCTCCTCATGTCTCTTACCTCCTGTGGCTTGTGGCCACATCAGCCATGTCTCTCTCTTTCTGTAAAGAGGATACTAGTCATTGATTTCAAAGTTCACCTGATTAATCTAGGATGATCTCACCTCCTATCCTAATAGAAACACATCTGTACAGAGCTTTTTTCATGAAAAAAGGTTATGTTCAAAGCTTCAAAGCTCAGGATGTGGTCCTGTCTTTAGAGAGTGCCATCCAACTCCCTGTAGTGCATAATGCAGGCATGGTTTATGCTTTTTGTCTTAAGGAATAGCTGGGCTTTGATCCAGGCCCAGGGGTCTGGGGGTCTGATAGGAAAGAGCTGAGCTCATGGGAGCCTCCATCAGAAGAAACTGCCTTTGTACAAGTGGAGCCTCATGAGTATCACCTTCTTGTTAGAATAAAGCCCACCATACGTGGGCTATTCACTATGCTCCTGAGAGCCAACAGTACAGGCAAAGACCTGAACTTGTCTATTTCTGACTCAGCTTGCCTCTGACCCCATTTCAGTGAGGAAGCCAAGATACATCAGGCGTGAGCAGCACCCAGACAAGAATAGGAATCCTTCTGCCTTCTCCACAGTGGAGGCCCACATCAGCAACGTCTGACCTGGAGGTCAACTGAGACTTTACCGTACAGCAGTGGAGACCCAAGGCTCCCCTCCAGTGAGCTCAATACACAAAGGGCCTGCGGCTTAAGATAGGCCAGAATTGGCTCTCAGTGACAGACACATACAAAAGCTAGGGGGCTAACCTCCATGCCATGGGATTGTGGTAACAAGAGTAATCATCTGTTTGTGAGACCTGAGGACTCAAGAGCAAGTCATGTGGGGTCTGGGCCCCTTAGGAGTTGCAGCAAGGTTCCAGCATCTGTGACAGTTACAACACAGGCCTGATCCCAATGGTCAAAACTTCTGGAGGCCACCAACTGGAGCCCATAGTAGACACAACTCTCTCCATCACTACCAAGCTAAGAAGAGTGAAACCAAGGCCCTGAAAGTGGAGAAAGCAACCTGGAAACTGGTACCAGAAATAGGTTGCTCCAGCATCTACACTAATGTAGCTCAAGACACATATTTCTGAGAGTTGCAAAATTGAGTGTCCTGCATTTCCTGGTTCCAGAGGCGAGCAGAACCTTGTCTCCCAGGGACAGACTCCCACCCAGCTACTTTTCAGGCTAGGCACTCAAAAGTAAAATGTTTATCCATTGGGCCTCCATCTCTGAACACTTCACCTTACTGTCTCATTGGGCATGTAAGGTCATGCTGGTCAGCGACCCCATCTTTGCTGTTTCAAGCCTTCAGAAGCTATGCCTGTGAACTGCTAGTGTGGCTGGTGGCAGTAGCCGTGTGCTTTTGTAGAAGAGGGTGCTCTCCTAACAAATGCCAGCCTCCATGTATGGGCCAAAGATGTCTAGCATGTTCAACATCAGGCACACATCTGATATGACTAAGAGTAGTATGAGCTTGCTTTCCCGCACTTGAACCAGTGGCTTGGAGAGCAGCAGTGGTTTACAGTTGGACCAGTTAAACTAGTCTAGATCTTCTTTCCTCTAGCCTTATTGTCCCAAGCGTCATCTATTCAGTGTGTGGGAGCTGTCTGCCCCATTGCCATATTCAGGGGACAGAGAGTCAGGTAGGTGAAGAGGAGCCCCTCAGCAGGATCCAGTACCATCTGTTGTCTGGTGGGACTGACAGTATAGCACAACCCATCCCCTTGTGCCCTTGGTCAGGACCAGTATCACATATAGCCCCTCCCATTTCAGGACACTGCCTTGCATGAGATGACAACCCAGCTCCTCTTAGTACCTGAGGTAGAAGGTACCCATCAAGCATGGCAAGGTCCTTCAGATAAGACTACAGATACATCACTAAGCTTTGTGAGAGCCACTGACAGTTTATAGATATAAGTCACCCTTAGGAAAAGCAGAACTCTCTACCCTGGCCAGCTGAGTCCAGCTTAGTGGTCACACTCAAAGCCTGTGTGGAGATGTTTGTCTGCTGACTAGTGGTGGAACTGGTTAAGGAGTGCAGAGAGCACAGGGATTCTAGATATTGTCCCTGGTGGTTTGAATGAGAATGTCCCCCCCCCACCCCCATAGGCTTATATCCTTGAATGCTTAGTAATCAGGGAATGGCACTACTTGAGACGGATTTGAAGATGTGGCCTTGTTGGCGGAAGTATGTCACTGGGGGTGGGCTTTGGAGCCTCAAAAATTCAAGCCAGGCCCGGTAGCTTTCTCTTCCTGCTACCTACGGATCTGGATGTAGAACTCTGAGCTCCTCCTCCAGCACCATGTCTGCCTGTGTGCCACCATGCTGATAATGGACTAAACCTCTAGCACAGTAAGCAAGGACAAATTAAATGCTTTCTTTTATAAGATTTGTTGAGGTCATAATGTCTCTTCACAGCAATAGGACACTAAGACGCTGCCCTTGCTTTGTAACTTCTGTAGGTCTCTATTTACTGGCCCAAGAATCTGTTGAAACCTGAAATGAGTTTCTTGCCTGAGACATCCAAAGGGCATGTGTCTGCCCTTGGTATATTTCAGAAAAATGCTGGGGAATAAGATCCTGTCAGATTAGGATGTAGGTTTTCAGGCCCAGATTTTTTATTCTGAGACCAAAGACGTTGCCCTAGAGACAGGATGTGGAGTAGCATAAGCAGCTTGACACTCTTAAGTCCTACAGTAGGGTTGGGTGCCCTAGCCAACATGAAGCACCTTAAGGTTTAGGGCTTCCTAGTATGCTGTCTAATGAAAAGTAGAAAGAGACATTGACAGCTACAAGGGAAGGCCACATGAAAAAGTGGCTACCAGTCTGGCTCCCTGGGGTCTCAGATGGTTCCCCTGTCAACTCATTCTGAGTAGCCAGTGCTCAGGCACTCCAAGGTAGAAATTCTGTGTCACCCATTCCCCCATGTCTCCACTTTTTGTTGCTCACACCCTCATTCCTTTGTGTGCTCAGTAGCTTTTGTTGGGTAGCACTGAAAGGGTTCCAAAGTCACTAAGGACGGGTGAGACGAGAAAGGACCAACACCAATATTAGGAGGTGGGCGAGGCCAGGGACCACAAGAGTGATAGGACAAGGGGTTGGTGCTGCTTGGTCATGAACACTGGAAGAACTGACACAAGAAAAACCCATAAACAAGTCCTAAACAAGAGGCTTTCATACAGGTCTTTGGGGACCTTGTCCTTACTGCTAGGTACAGAAGGATACCAGTGTTCAGGCCATCTTGTGTCCAGACAGTATAAGACCATGTTTACATCCAGGCCCAAAAGACGGAGCAAAATACTAAGTATGGTGGCTCACATGCCTTTAACCCCAGCACTGGGAGGCAGGTGTATCTCTGTGAGTTTGAGGTCAGCCTTGTCTACAAAATGAGTTCCAGGACAACCAGAGCTATAACACATAAAAACTATCTTAAAAAAACCAAAGGGAGGGGCAAGAAGCCCAAAATGCCAAACCCAGTGACACCTCCTACTCCGTCCCAGTACCCACTGTGGGGAAACCAGTGTCTAATTTAGCTAGCAGCTGAGGCCTTAGAAAGAATTCTGGCCACAGGGCAATTGGTACCAAATGAGAATGTGCATCTAGCCTTTTATATCCATTGTTTGGGGGACAGCAGAATGGTCAGTAGAGGTGATCAGCACAAGGCACAGATGAGCAATTGGCCTAACACTGGGAACCTAAGAAAAGTCCTGGTCCTAAAAGACCTTGTGCATTAGCCATGTCTTGTCATAACAGTGCTTCATCAGAGATCTGCAGCCCATAGCCTTGGTAGTGAGGGCTGTCATTGTGGTATATTTTGTGGTACTACTGAAAGGGTGTGACTATTTAGGTACAAGGATGGGGTCAGTAAGGGCCTCACCCATAGACATGGAGCTGGTAGGGCTCTGGGGTCCAAAGTGAGGACTTAGGAAATAAGGTTACCCTTATGGGCACATATTACCACAGCATACATGTGCTCAATGGTGGTAGTAGTATGTTGCTACTCACTTGCTTGACAGTTTCTGTCACTTTCCTGCTGTGTAGGTGGCCTTCTGTTTGCGGCATAGATGTTCAGGACTGTGATGTCCTCCCAGTGGACTTTTCCTTTAATGAGAATCAAGTGTCCCCATCTTTTTTATTAATTTTGGTTGAAAGTCTATGTTATTAGATATTAGGATGGCTACTCCAGCTTGCTTCTTGGGTCCCTTTGCTTGAAAACCATTTTTCTAGCTCTTTACTCTGAGGTAGGGTCTATATTTGTGACAGAGGTATGTTTCTTGAATGCAGCCGAATGTTGGATCCTGTTTCCAGACTAATCATTCTGTTAGTCTGTGTCTTTTTGTCTTTTTTGGAGAGTTGAGTCCATTGATGTTGATAGATAGGGTAAAGATGGACTCCACTTACTGTCCTAGACAGTGTAGTCTGAATTCTTCCTATACTAGCTGGGGCTCCTCCAAGTCCTGGTCCCTCTGCCAGCTGGGAGTTGAATTCCCCTGAGGTCAGGACTGGAAGAAGGCCAGGGCTGTATGAGGCCTGATAGATTCCTAAGGCCTCACAGCACATTTGCCTCTGGACATTGACTGTTCACTGGGTAGCCTTGGTGACATCAGAGCTTGGATATTTCCAGGAGCCCTCTGAAGATTATTCCTCAGAACCTCTGGGACTCCAGCTTCCTAGAGGTAGCATGTGACACAGAGTCATACTCTGTATAGATCACTTGGGCTGGGCCCTCAGCAGCATTCCCTCCTTAGCACCCTCATGTCTTCTGTAATTCTAGACCTATCAAAGGACTCCATCTCCCTTCTTGTATCTTTAGTTACCCATCTCCTCTCTAGATCTTCATTTTTCCTCAAGCCCTATTTCCCTGGGCCTCATTTTTGGTTCCTAGTACACTCACAGAATTAGGCAGAGGACTCTTTATCCTTCTAGAGCTCAGGCCCCTTCCTCTGATAGGACATTGTCCCCAGGTTCCCACAATCCCCCATATCTTAGCTCCCTTGAAAGTTGGCCTTGAGCATAAGGATATCTAGGAGCAAAATTGTGGCAGCTTCTGGGGATCTGGACCATTGGATAGTTGAGTCTCTAAGGCCATTCCTCCCACCAAAATGAGGCTCCTCCCAGCAGCATACTCTCCCCCCAGGCCTGTGTGTGAGCTCCTATCTCAGAACCCTACATACAATTTAGTGTGCCAGAAGACAGCCACTCCTGAAAGATAGGAAAGAACCTGGCCTGACCAAAGTGGGTGGGGAAGAGAGATGTCCACTGGGGTTATTGAGTCTAGTCAGCAAGGATATCTCAGACCAGTGAGCCTGGGGCAGACCAGGGGCTGCCTATGGACTACAGTCCCAGTCCAACCCATTCCAGTGTGGCACTCCCTGCCCAACATTAGATGCTCCTTGGCCACCAACCCTTTTGACCAATACTGTTACCCAGTCAAAGCTTTTGAGACCACCATCTTTCCAAGCACACCTGAAGGTAGGGGCTTTCTTCCTGAAGTATGGAACAAATGGTACCCAAGCAAATGGTACTCAATGTATTATGGTCAGCCTGGGTCCTGAATATTCTTAACTGACCTAATATCTAGGCTGTTGCCCAGGCCTGCCTAGCCCTGACCTTGCACCCCTTCTTCCTGGACTCCAGGGCAAGGAATTTCCCAAAAGCTGCAGGGTGCTGAAGCAGCAGCAGATGAAGGTTTTGCATTAAGGAATTGTGAGAATGCAGGTGAGATGAAAGAAGGAACAGGACATTGGTGGGCACAGATAGAGATAGGGAGAAAGGGGCAAACTGGTTTGTGTCTGGGAGTGTGCAAGGCTCAGTGAAGGATCCCTGTTGAGCACACTTAGGACCAGGTGGGCACACTTCCTTTCCAAAGGGAGGTTTTTGAGTACCTGAGCATCTGCTTTCAGTCTGGAGTCCTAAGACCAGAGGCTTGTACTGATCCTAGATCCATCCTGACTCTTAACCCTTCCCCTGGATCCCCACCCATTCTGAGCCTACCAGAGAAGAGACCAGCCAATCTCTGATGTTCAGGGCATTAAGGACCACACCCCTAGCCATCATGACCTGGAGGGTATAAATAAACCTGTTTCAAAGCTCATGGCCTGAGAATTCACACGTGTCTCAGTCAGCCAGCTCCTGGATGAACACAGGTATCATACCTCCAATTCCCACATACGCACAGAAGAGGTGTGCCAGCCAGACCGGTGCCACAAGAAGGCTGTTGGCTGCTAGCCTGTGGAGGAACACCTGCCAGGTGGAGCAGAGGGTAGGCTGGACCTGGAGGAGGGGGACAAGCTCTTACAGAGCTGGTCAGCCTAGAGACGCAGAGCTTTGCTGTGGCCAGTGGAAAGGATCATGTCCAGGAACTGCTGACCCCCAGCTACCAGGTAAGGCCAGCTCAGCCTGTCCTCACCTTTCACCTATGCTGTCCCAGGGTGAGGCCCTTTCATGAAATGTGAGGCCTGGTACCAAGGAACCAGTCCTGTGAGCAGCACAGGTCAGGGGAGGATAGACCCAAGGTCCTATCAGACCTTGCCAAGACCACTGCTGCTTCCAGGAAGTGGTGACATTGCATGTTGGGCCCTCATGATGTCATAGTGATGTCAGATGATTCATATAGACCCAGTGATGATTCAGCAGTCTTTCAGCCGTTCAGCTCACTCACTTGGAGCTGACCAGTGAGAAGAGTAATCTCTGCTGTACTGCTGAGCTCCATGGGTTATAAGGCCAAGACTTTCGTGGTTAATATTCTTCTCTGCTCTGAATGCCTGTGGCTCCTGAGGTATAGTCCTGGCCCAGGGGAGGTAAGCAAACAGTACTTAGTGGTCAGTATATTTCTAGGATTCCTTTCAGGGAAGTGGGGTGAGCTATCAAAAAAGAAGGCCTGGATCTTCTACATCCCACCTTCTTGACAGGCAGCTGTGTGACTAATATGGTAGAACAGGGCAGGGGTGTTCTCTGGCCAGTGGCTAAGGAGCATTTTTAATCTCTGGCCTGTGGCACTTGTTCTTATCCCTAACAAACAAGGTGGCCCCAGATTCCAGGCAGCAAATGTTCAAAAACTTCTTGGGCCTCAACTAAGGCCCTCACCGTTTCTCAGAGCTTTATGGGCCCAGCTGCTCTCCCAGAGACCCCAGATTTTTTACCCAGCTGCTGGCAACTCAGATGTATGTCATACAAATCAGAGACACACACTGGGACCAAGTTCAAACCCATTCCACCCAGCACAAAGCCACAAGTAGCTCATGGGCCTCTCAAGGCCCAGCTTCCACTTGGCTCTGGTCCAGAAGACCCTAGTTAAGTCACTCTAGCTTAGAGTTGCCTTCTCCATATGAAGAAGTTGTTATGATTATTCTATGGCATGGGTTCAGCCTTACAGAGCACAGACATAAATAGTAGCTGCAGTAGGTCACTCTCATTATCAGCACATGGAAGGATGGACAATAGGTGTCCAGCTATCAGTGTTGATAACTCCTAACACATAGGCTCTATTCTTGAAGTCTGTCTGTACTGTTCATGCCAGGGGCATGGGACTCTTGACCTTGTAATAAATGGAAAACAACAGGCTAGAGTTTAGATGTGGGTGGAATTTTGTAGGTACATGTGGATAGTGTTCTTTGTTGGAATCTTTGGGTCTGATGCTGGGTAAGAAAAGGGGGTGTGTGACAGGCTGACTTTTCAAAAAAAGGGCATCTCATAGTGTCCTGTCTCTATTCCACAGCTCAAAATCATGTCATCAGGCCGGCGGATATGGCATACAGCTATGCTATCCCGCCAGAGCAGCTCCCCAACCACAGTGCCCAGGTCCCCTGGCTCAGTTGGCAGTCCCAGGTCCCCTAGTACTCCTGGCTCAGAGAAGGTGGCCTCCCCACTGGAGTGTTCCATCTGCTTCTCAGGCTATGACAACATCTTCAAGACACCCAAGGAACTTTCCTGTTCTCATGTCTTCTGCCTTGAGTGTTTGGCTAGACTGGCAGCTGCCCAGCCTGCAGGCCATCCTGGCAGAGAAGCTGTGCCTTGTCCATTCTGCCGGCAGCCCACAACTGTGCCTGCTGCTGGGGCCCCTGCACTACGCACTAGTCGTCAGCTACAAGCCAAGATGCCAGTGCACCTACAGAAGGAGGAGCCTGTATGGCTTGAGGGAACCAAACTGTGTTGCCGCCCGTTGCCCACCACTTCTGGCGAAGAGGCCAGTGGCTGTGTGTGTGTGGATGTAGGCCTGAACAAACCAGCTGAGCCCAGCCTACCGCCACCTGTCCAGGACCCTGCACCCAACCGAGGTTGTCTGGCCCGCTGTTGGGCACGCTTTGGGGACTGGCGTCGTGCAGCACTGGTTTCTGTGCTGTTGCTGTTGCTGTTTTGTGTGGTGCTCTGGCCCGTGCAGTGTGCTCTCAAAACTGGAAATCTGCGCTGCATTAACCGGCCACCTGCCACCACCACCACTTTCACTGCCACCACCGATGCCCTCTCCCTTGGGCCCCTAGCCAACAACTAGGGTCACCACTTTGGCCAGGCCAGCTATTCCACCAGCTCCATAAATGGGTCTCTGATCCACTGAGGTTAAGAACACAGCAACTCTGGAAGTTAGTTGGTCCCCTAGGGCCCTATATAGGACACATATGTGTCCCCCACTCTCCAGGACTAGGTGCCACTGGGGACTAAAGAGTCTTCAAAGCCTCTAAGAACTACAGGCTTCTAAAGGCCCTAGAAACTGTCCTGGGACCCTGTCATGAGGGAAAAAAAAAAAAAAAAAAAACCCAGGAATTGCTGGCCAGGCCCCTGGCCTTCCTGAATTGCCAAAACAGCAGAAGTTTGCCATCATTACTTTCTTAAGACATTTTATCAGGGTCCTCCCCAGTTCCTTTCTCTAGGAAGGGCTAGACCCTTCTACTTGGTGGGAATGCTAAGCAGCTAGTTTTCTGATTAAGAGTGAAAGTGAAAAGGCAGGACACCTGTCATGCCACATCAAGAACTTGCTGTCCCTGGCTGTTGTGAATGGTACATTTTAAAATAAATTATTTTGTATAAATATTGTTTCTTTGTGTAATCCCTCTCCATCCCCCATCATTCAATTTGACCTGTTAGAAAGTTTCCCATCTCACATTCCCACAATCTAGCCGTTACTCAGGCAACCTGACTGGACCACAGTGAGAGGGGGGAGACCAGGAACCACTCATCCTTCCTGGCTTCACAAGGGCAACAACTCTTGTCTTGGCTGTTTACCACACCATGAAGCTGGGAACAGTAGGCAGCCTGAAAATCTACAGACCAAAGGACCCTTCCAACAGATCCCCAGTCTTCTCTGGACCAGCCTGGATACTGAAACAGCAATGTTTAGTGTCACGAGGTCCAAGCAGAGCCCTGCCACCTTATAGTCACCCAGGTTCTGCCACTAGCCCTAGGAATCCTGTACTACCAGGTGCTTATGGCCAGGAAAGCCCAGGCCAGTTCCAGCTCGGGCAGATTTCAGCCTCCTCACCTCTGACCACAAAGTCCAGGCACTTCCCATTCTAACCAGCTGTGCCTTTGGCTAGGTCCAATTGGTTTAGGGAGGTGCTAGCTAGGTCCAGCTTTGGGGGACCTTCCCACATTCCTGGCCTTAGTGCCAGCAAACTAAGAACTTTACTGAAGGTACCACAAAGCCACAGACCACGTGTGATGGGGAAGGATTGTTCTATGTCCCATGAGCTAGTGACATTGCACCCTGTCACACATAGTGATGAACACGTGGAGCCACACCCATGTTACTGGCAGGGCCAGGCATGTGAGAATGCCTGCAGGGTCACATGAACATGTCACATATGCCTTCATTCCATAAGCCTTATCCATGGTGACCAAGACAATGCCGAATCATCACAAGGACAAGATCCCAGACACCCCTGAAACTGGTAGGATTAAAGGACAGGAGATGGGGCTGGGCTAAAGCACAGGTAAGTCAGGCTCTGACTATCCCTGTTCTTTTGGTCATGGTGTTTGATCACAGAAATAGAAGCCAAAGTAAGATACCAATGTTCTCAACTTCAGACCCAGATCTCTGCTCCATGCCTTCAAAGCAGCTTCACCTGTATTCCTACTCATGCTCTTCCTGACCCAAAACAGCTTTGTTATCTTTTTTCTACACAGACGAGAAAAGGAACCCAGGAATGTCTGGCCAGGCCCCTGGCCTCCCTGAATTGCCAAAACAGCAGAGGTTTGCCATCCTTCCTTACGACATTTTATCAGGGTCCTCTCCAGTTCCTTATCCTCCCCTATCCTAGACAGGGTTGCTAAGGTTGTACGTACAGGTTCACATGTAATCACTTGTCACAATCCTACAACCACATTTCAGCTGGATGCCGGGAACCAAGCCAGGACACTGGGGTCTCCAAATGCCCCTTCCCATTGCTGGAACCCAGGTGAATCTAGACTGAGGAGTAGACCCCTGGACAACTTTCACAACCCCAGTCATGGTCAGTCAGTAAGAGGCCCTTCAAGGAAACAAAGGGAGAGGCTCTACTGCACTCTTGGGTTCCACTGTCTGGAGACCCAGATTCTTCTGGTATCCAGTCAAGAATTCCCAGGCCCCCAAGATGTTGCTGGCTATAGGTACTGCTCAGGTCAGGAGCTGTGCCTGGCCCCGGAAGGGACCTGGTGCCTGTCCACCTTTTCACACTGGTACTGCCTTTCCCCACCCATTCCTGCAGTCACAGCTTCTGGATAACTGCTTCTGCTTTAGGATGCATTCCTTCCTACACTGGCCTCAATCTGAACAGGTGGCCAGCTCCTGCAGTACTGTGGTGGTGGTGATGGCAGCTCTGCACCAACTGAATCATTATTCTGGAAGTTGATATCTCAGTCCAACCCTAGAGAATAGAGCGTTTGGGGGAAAGGGAAGGCTATGACCTAACTGGTGAGGCACAGATCAGTGGGACCAAAAGGGAGGCTGGGAGGAACTAGTTGCAGGGGTTGGGGTTGGGAAGGAGGCAGAAGCCAGAAAGAAAGCTAGCTTTTGGGGAAAAGGGCGAGCAGACAAAGGTGAGTCTGGAAGTGGATTCGTGGAGTGGAAGAGGGGGGCAGCCTCTGATTAGTGCGGCTCACCTGTCTATGGGTGCAGTCAACCAGAGCATTAACCTCAATAATGATGTCGGTAGTCTGATAACCTGCCTAAGAGGGCCACTGGTGGCTTGTTGATCCTATATGGCTCCCGGTGGCCCCATCCCTTCTGGCCACATCTGAGATATACTACATCTGCCTCTGGCTGACCACTCTGAACCAGGTTCACCTCCTCCAGGAAACTTAAGGATGTCAACAGGCTCTAGCTGGATCTCCAGCCGCAGTGGAACCTGCTAAAGTCCTACTGCCAGTGCTTTATGGTACCAAGGCAGTGAGCTGGAAGCCCCTGCTTGGTTGTGGAATTCATGGATGAGAAACACACGCATTGCTGGGAACCTTGTGCACAAACACAAAGATGAGCCAGAAGTGACCATGTGGTGAGACTGGGAACGGAGCAGAGCCAATCAGGAGGAGAGGCAAAGACACACTTGGGTTGGGACAGAGACCCCAAGTGTCTTAGGTGCCCAGAGGAGAAAAGGAAGGGCAAGATTGGGAACATTGAGTTCTATTTGGGAAAAGCCGCCCCTAGGGACTTCTAAAGAACTACACTTTCCCCTGTTTCCACTCACAGCTGCAAGTGGATAGAATCTGTGTCTGGGAAAGAAATAGGTACTACTGAATGAAAAAAGATACCAAAGCTGTTTTGTTTCAGGAAGGGCGTGAGTGGGAGGACAGGTGAAGCTGCTCTGGAGCCATGGAGCAAAAACCTGGGTCTGAGGTTGAGAACATTGGTGTCTTATTTTGGCTTCTATTTCTGTGATCAAACGCCATGGCCAAAAGCAACTTGGAGAGGAAAGGGTTGATTTCAGTTTACAGCTTATGGTGTATTATGAAGGGAAGTCAGGGCAGGAACTCAAGCAGGAACAGAAGCACAGACTGTGGAGGAATGCTGCTTACTGGCTAGCTCCTCATGGCTTGCTCAGCCTGCTTTCTTATGTCACTCAGGACCACCTGTTGATAAGTAGCACCACACACAGTGACCTGGGCCCTTCCACACCAATTATTAATCAGGAAAATGAATCTGATGGGGAGCTATAAGGTAAAAGGGCTCCCTACTGTCAGGATACTTTTCCCTTCAGAGCTGTGACACTTACAAATGCTTCCTATATGACTGTAGCTTGAGGTAATTTGACCCCCCCCCCAAAAAAAAGTAGCCAGCACAGATGGCTTCTGTGAACTGAGCCTAGGACTACACTGTGCTAAATATGTTAAGGGAAATGCGAACCACCAAATTCAGTGGCATGGACTAGGGACTCTTAGCTTAGTGTTTTCTTGTTCTCAACATAGACTTGGGGACTCTGACCATGATGACCTGTAACTGTTACCCACCAGGATCACCTGGTTTATGCTATATATCAGTTCTTTCTGAGCCCTGGGTCTGGTGCTCAGCCATGTTGCCTTCAACTCCAAGTTGCAGTTCTGGTCATTATTAGAAGCACTTATTCTAGGGAACAAACTTTACATCAGCTTGCCCGTATGTTCTACAGAGCTTACATACATACACATGTAGTCACTCATTTCTCAGGGCCCTCTTTTATCCCAGTTTCCACAGCTGTCTTCCGTTGCCTCTAGAGGCAAGGAGTAAGGAAAGCTGGCATTCTTTCCACCATGGTGTCTGAACAGATGGAGACTTCAGCATGGCCCCATTCATACCTCACCTCCTCCTAGACAACATTCT
Organism: Pachyuromys duprasi; assembly: GCA_028658305.1. Lineage (NCBI taxonomy): Eukaryota > Metazoa > Chordata > Mammalia > Rodentia > Muridae > Pachyuromys > Pachyuromys duprasi. Next base: position 124,771,812 of record CM053763.1, read on the forward strand.
TGAGCCCCTGTCTCAGCCCCAGAGGATAAGAGTCCAAGGTGAACATTGTGTGACCATCTGCAATTTTCTTCTGAAGCCTCATGTGGCCTTCCCATTAAGGTCCTTAGGCTGATTGAGCTCCTTCCTATGTCATGGCCTTAAGGTAGAAGGAGATTGTACAGGCTAGGAGAAGCTTTGACAGAGCCTTCCACAGGGATGAGAAAAAGAAAAATTGCTAATTCCTGAGGTGAACCCAGAGTCCTGTGTCCCTGCATACCGTTACCCTCCTTTCCAGGATCCTGTGCTGCTCACTGCTGCGATGGCCAAGACAAGCGGTAAATGAGAACTCCTAGAGAGAAGCTGTGTCTACAGAGACCGACTGACTGATTAGAACTGCAGTATCAGGAAGAAATTGGAATGTTGTAGGTCCAGAAACTGTTTTATCTAGTCCTCTGGAACAGCCATTCCCTGTCCACTTCTGTTTGGGAACTAACATCTTATGACTAATAGATAAAAACCTTTTAGAATCTATGAACAACTTAGCAGACTCTAGCTTCCATCAAACCAAAAGCTCAAGTTATTATCTTGGGCCTATAGAAAAGCTTCTCCCATTACACTCGCTTCTCTGTTGTACCAGTGTTGCAATCTCCTAGGATGCGGGGTGTGGACAACCTTAGGAGAAAGGAGCAGTCCTTCTTAAAGGTACCCATCCTTGTTTTCCACATTGACCTGATCTTTCTTCACTGGAAACTGTATGTTAACAGGAGGCACTCACTTGCACATGTGTATGCATACACACACACACATGCAAGGACTTGAAATGGGTAAATACTTGAGAACATGAATTCAGAAAGTGTTTGGCAATATTATGTTTCTTTACTTTAAAAATGATTTATTTTTATTTTATGTGCATTGGTGTTTTATCTGCATGTATATCTGTGTGAGGGTATAGAATCCCTTGGACCCAAGTTACAAACAGTGTGAGATTCATGTGAGTTCTGGAAATTAAACCTGTGTCCTTTGGAAGAACAGTCAGTGTTCTTAACCACTGAGCCATCTCTCTAGCTCCCCCTCATATTTCTTTACTTAATCATAAGTTTTTGTTTTTGAGACAGGGTGTCTCTAAGCTGTCCTAGAGCTCCCGATTTGGGATGAATTAATGAAAATCTTGCTGCCTCTGCCTCCCAAATGCTGGGACGAAAGTTGTGTGCCATCACACCTAGCTTCTTAATTATATGTTCAAGTTAAGAGGAGCTAAAATAAATAAATATGATTTAGATCAATATATAGACACTATTATTGAGTAAAATCAGGTTCCCAGAAGAGCGAACATTAGATGCTGAGAACTGTCAGAGAACAGAAAACTCTAAAATGAAATGTAGGTGTTAGTTCTTAACTATTTTATTTACTTTTCTTATGTCACTATCTCTCTTCACCTTCTCCCAATCCCTTCCAACACCTGTAATACCTTTCTTAAGCACAACCCCTGACCTAGATGTGGCCACATGATTTTGGAAAACTGCATGAGATAAGGCCTAGAAGGAACATCCTCCAGGGTAAAACAAGACCATAATGTCAGGGAACTGTGGAAGAAGAACATAGACAAAGGGTCAAAGAACTGTTCAAGCTCTGCTTGCAAGGCTATTAGTAACTAGCTAAATTAAAACAAACAAACAAAAAAAAAAAAACAACAAGAAACAGGAAACAGAAAACAAAGGGAATTTCAGCCACACCAAACCAACCTTTTTAGTCCCTGCTCTCCCCAATTTTATGAAGAAAGCAGGTTCAAATGTAATTCAAACAACTTTATAAAGTGGCACATTAGAATTGTCCTAACTTGATCTGAAAATAACTATCTGTGTATGTATATGTATAGGAAAGAGAATGTATCATAGAAGTAGACCTAAATGCAGATACGCACATGCATCAACTCATAGGACATTGTAAAATATTATTACATGACATTTCTTTCTAAAGCCAGGGTCACTATGTAGCCTTGGTTGTCCTGGTACTCACTATGTAGATAAGGCTGTCTTGCCTCTGCATTCCAAGTACTGAGATTAAAGGCATACATAACCAGGAGGTAGAGGCAGGAGGATTGCTGTGGGTTTGAGGCCAACCTGGTCTACAAAGTGAGTCCAGGACAGTCAAGGCTACACAGATAAACCCTATCTTCAAAAACAAACAAACAAACAACAGGAGGTTGTTGTGAGGTACCAGTTATTAAAGGCTGTGAGTGCCCATACATATACACACACAGGTAATTATTTTCCCTTTGTTTTCTGTTACTTGTTTTTTTTTTTTTTATATTATTATTTACTGCCCGCACATGTGTTTGCAGGCCAGAATAGGGCAGCAGGTCTCATTATAGATGGTTGTGAGCCACCATGCGGTTGCTGGGAACTGAACTCAGGACCTTTGGAAGAACAGCCAGTGTTCTTAACCTCTGAGCCATCTCTCCAGCCCTCTGTTTCTGCCTTTTGAGAAAGGGTTTCTCTGGTTATCTCTGACTGTCCTGAAACTTACTCTGTAGACCAGGCTGGTCTCACACTCAGAAATCCACCTGCCTCTGCCTCCCAAGTGCTGGGACTAAAGTCACATGCCACTACACCTTCTTAACTGTCCACTGATGAGCAGTTTTCTTCTGTAATAGTACTGTGAAGGACTGATTCACAGCAGTTTTCTTTTTTTAAAAGATGTATTTATTATGTACACAATGTTCTGTCTGCATGTACACCTGCATGCCAGAAGAGGTCACCAGATTATAGATGGTTGTGAGTCACCATGTGGTTGCTGGGAGTTGAACTCAGGACCTTTGAAAGAACAGCCAATGCTCTTAACTGCTGAGCCATCTCTCCAGCCCTCACAGTAGTTTTCATGAGGAGACTTGGTAATATGTCACATATCCATGGTTATGCTGGGGCAAAACCATTTTTTTTAAATACAGGATTTCTCTGTGTAGCCTTGGCTGGCCTGGACTCACTTTGTAGACCAGGCTGGCCTTGCATACACTGGATGGGGGAATAACTCTGACTCTGAAAAGGATTTAAGAAATCCCCCCCACCCCCATTCCCCGTTCTTGTCTCCATCAGCTGGGTGTAGTGGCACACACCTTTAATGCCAGAGATCTCTGGGAGTGTCTGGAAAAAACAAACAACAATAACAAAAAACAAAACAAAAAACCCTTCTGAAAAACAGGTAGGTCTTATGGGAAGTTGCTTTTTTTAAAGTGGACTAAAAAAATCGGAAGAATAGATGGCCCAAAACAAGCAATATAGTGGATAATGATGAACCTATACTCTTCCCCACTGCATCTCAGCCCCCAAGTTGCAAGCACAAAGGTTGTGCCTGATGAGCCACTGGGTGGCTGGTGCCCATGATAAGGAGAAGCACATTAGCCTGGAGCTCCTGCAGAAACACGTCATTACAGAATGGGGCTGCTCCTAGGCCACTGGCTGAACTCCAGCATGTAACTATTGCTGTTGCCCACCCTGCTTGCCCTGCTGGGAGACAGAAAGCATGTGGAGCAGTACTGATGCCCTCAGGATACAGACACAAAGATCTTGCCTAGTGAGATGTGAGGCAGCTTGAAGCTCACATGGAACCGGCCTCTGATGCCCTGCCTAACTCACTCTGGCTCTAGGCAATAGCAGGATATCCAAGACAAGTCTTGGCAAAAGTCCAGGATTCATGGTGCTTCAGACCAAGAACTTGCAATGAATATTTGCATGTAAAGATGTGTGGGCCAAAAAATATACTGTGTGACACACTGCAGTTTTCAGTGCCACTAAGAACAACTATGCAGTGAAGAAGTGGAGAAGATGAAAGAACAGAGCTGTGTGTGTGTGTGGTGGAAAGGGGTGGAACTAGAGATATGACATGAGAGAAAGTTGTGGTTGGCTAGGGAAGCAAGTCGTTGCCAAGTAGGCCCAGCAGGGTGGTTAGTAGTAGCCTGGAGCTTGCACAGGCTTAGACATCCTGCCCAGGCACACTATTGATCACCCTGGCTCTGAACTGCAAAAGGATGTCCCAGCTGAAAAACGGTTCATTTTCTGGATTGGACCTCCTCAGGGTTAGACCTTGATGGTCCATGCTGTCCCCTGGAAGCCATATTGGTACTTGTGGTCTGTGCTGTAGCATTATGCTGAGTTGAAGGATGCGAAAGGTTCATGTGGATGTTGATGGCCTGAAGCCATGTCAATGTCCAAGGCTGGTGCTGCCACTGAGGACCAGAATCCATGCTATAGCTGAGGGCCATGTTGATTTGTGGCCTGTGCTACCACTTGAAACCTTGTAGACGTCTGTGGCCTGTGCTGTCACAAGTGGTCATGTTGGTGTTCATGGTCCATGCTGCCACCAGAGGCCATGTTGATGTCCACAGCCTGTGCTGCCACTGAGGACCATGAAGGCGTCTGTGGTCTGTACTGCAGCCTGAAGCCATGTTGATGTCCATGGGTTGGGCTGCTGACAGAACCCACACTAGTATCCATGGCCTGTGTTGCCCTGGATGCCATGTTGATGTCTATGGTCTGTGCTGCTGCTGAGGGCTATGATAGTGTTTGTGGCCTGTGCTATCACAGAGGGCTGTGCTGATGTCTTGTCCTCGATATGTACTGCTATGGAAGACCATGTTGAGGTCTGTGGCACATGCTGACACTGGAGGCCATGCGAAAGTCCCCATCTGTGTTCCCACTGACTATAAAGGGCAAGGAAGCTTCTTTTGCAGTAGTATTCACTGCAGACTCAGAGTTGAGAAAAAGAGACATAGAAGGCTTCTGTGTAAATCCCTTCTTTCCCCCCACCCCCAATGTTGAGGTGTACAACTGATGGCTTCTGGCAGGGGTAGTGAGGGAGTCAATTTTTTCTAAGGGGCTGACCACTGAAAATTTGATATGGGCAACACAAATTGGACCTGTTTTTTTGGGGGGGGCGGCGGTCATGTGGTTGGGGGGCCTACCTGAGAAGACTGGGAAGTGTGATAGGGGTGCATTATGTGAAATTCCCAAATAATCAATGAAAATATTATGTTGGGGAAAAAAAGACATTTCCCCTCATTTCGATATTGTCCTTTGGAATGTCCAGCTGGTTACTCAGGATCATATTATGTGGAGAATTCTTGGAAATACTGTCCATGTCTCCTGACTTTCAAGAGCCATTCATATGATGGGACTCCATTCTTTCCAATCCACCCATGAGACCATTGCACCCAAAAGGAAAATTAGATCTGTTAGGCCCAGAAGGTACTGCATTCATTAAAGTACATATGTTATCTCTAGAGGTGGTTGATTTTTCTGTGCTAGGCAAGATGGGTGTTCTTGTGGCCCTGTACACTCTGGATGACCTACTTAATTCTCAGGAGACACGGAGGAGTTATGGTATTAAATTGTCATTTGTTGAGTTTGGCCACGATTTACCAACATCTGGGCCCATGTTCATTCCATGCATTCAGTATGGGTCTCATTTCATCTCCATAGTTCTGTAGCCCTAGAAGTACCATTCCTCTTGCAGGAGTCATCTTCTACCTTTGCCCACACGTTTGAATGTCCTTGTAGTTGTGTGGGTCCATTCTCCTGGGGAACAATGGCTGACTTCCTGGGATACCTCCATGCACCTAATTAGTTACCCTCAAAGGGGGCCCTGGACCTCCAGGGTAACAAGGTGACATAAAAGGCTGAAAGAACCCTGGAGGATTACTGGTATGCCATCTCCTGAAGGCATGTTTCCTTGCATGGGGCTGGGAGCTTCTGCAGCACTATAATCATAGAAAGCTTTTGCTTTGCTTGAGTGTTCTTAGCAGTCTCTGGAGCTGCAAAATAGAGCTCCCAGGGTACACACCACCAAGCGTATAAGAATCCTGGTGGTTTCCCCAATGTGAATTTTTTTTCTCATCTTATTTCTGATTAAAATGTATGGGCCTATTTCGGGGCTCCTGTATGGAGCAGAAATTAGCACAATAGCATCCTAACTTCTCCCAGGCCTGGCTATTGGATGGTATGGCAGTGGTGTTACTCTTGCCTTTGCTGTGACTGCTTGGGCAAAGATCATCTCCCACTGTCACTCACCTGTCAAACCATCACAGCCTCCCTTGTTCATTCTTGATGTGAACTTAGAGCCCTGTATCTCTACCATTGCCTTTCTAGGTCCCTATGGTGTCCACAGATGTGCTGGCTGCAATATTGGTGTTTATCACAGTAACAGAAACTTAAGAGGAATTGGTACGTACACTGCTGTAATAGGCCTGACTACACTCTGGAGAGGATTGTGGGAGAACTTCCAGAATAGCCACTGTGTTTTCAGAGCTCAGTGAACTGTTGTGGAGAGGATTGTGAGAGAACTTCTAGAATAGCCACTGTGTTTTCAGAGCTCAGTGAACTGTTGTGGAGACTTAGAGATAATGTTGAGAGTATTGCAGATGATGGAAGCCTGTCAAGTGATATTTTGAATTAAGAATTTGTTGGTCTGGTCAGTTGGGACTTAGAATCAGCTGTGATCAACAAGAGACCAGAACCATTGGAGTATATCCTCTGCTTTTCTGGGAAAATAAATGCTGGTCAGCTTGGACTGGAGAATCAGCTATGATTAACAAAAGACCAACACCACTGAGGCAGAATCTTCTGGGAAATGTATCTCAGGATCAGCACATGGAGGCTGTGGTCCAGAGACAGCCAATGCTATATCTTACGCTGGTAATGAGGAAGAGTCTCCAAGGTGGTATTAGTTTTGAAGGCATGAGGGAAGAGGTCATGAACAGCAGTAGAGGCTTGCCACTGTGTGGGAGGGCTGGATGAAGAGAGCTTATGAGAGGCTACTGGTAAAAGAACAGCTCAGTTGCAGCAGAAAACTCTGGCATTTTTTAGATACCACTACCCTGGGATGCCCACCAGAGACAACAGGCTAGAGTGAAGCTGGTGTGCTATGGATGGTAGGCCTGAGAGGTAGAACTAGCTGCTCAGGCCCTTTGGATCCCATGAGTGGGTCCCTGAAGTCAAGCACTGAACTCAACACTATTGAAGTCTGGTTTTGCTTTAATTTGATTATGGCTGTACTCTGGTTCTTTCTTCTTGAAGTAAGAAAATATTCAACTTATTATTTTATAGAAGCCCGCAGTTGAGAGACTTTGAGTTTTTAAGATTTAAGTTTTACAGGGATTTTGGATATTTAGAGATGGAACTTTTAAAGACTGAGACTTTTATAAGTTTGAATGTTTCATATTCAAACTTACAGGTGTTGCTGAGGCCAGAAGAGAACATCCAATCATCTGGAGCTGTAGTTACAGGTGGCTACCAGCCCTCTGGAAGAACAACAAATGCTCATAACCACTGGGCCATCCTTCTACCTACCCCTATTTCTTTGTTTGTTTGAAACAGGGTCTCATTATGTAGCTCTGGCTGTCCTGGAACTTACTATGCAGACCAGGCTAGCCTTTAACTCTCAGAACTCGGCCTGCCTCTGTCTCCTAAATGCTGGGATTATTTATGTGTTTGAGTGTTTTTATTGCACGTACATACGTACACCACATGCATGCCTGGTGCCCTGAATGTCAGAAGAGCACAGCTGATCATCTGAAACTGGAGTTAAGGAAGATTGTGAGCCACCATCTGGGTGCTAGGAACCAAACTCTGGTCCTGTGCAAGAGCAACAAATGCTCTTAACTTCCTCACCCTCAACCCCTTTTGGGGGGACATGCTTTTATTATATAGCCCTGAATGGCCTGAAACTTAATATGTTATGGAGCAGGCTGGCCTTGAAAGAGCAGAGACCTGCCTACCTCTGGCTCTGTGAGGTTTTTGGGATCAGAGGTATATGGCTCCAACTTTTGAATAAAGAGAGGTATACAGGCTCCCAGTCTTAAGAGAGTGAAGACGGTAGTGGACTCTACATCTGGAATGACCCTTAACCTGCTGGCCCCTTCCCTTGCACAATAAGCATGATGAACATAGATTTCCCCCACCCTTCATACTTCAGGCTCCTCCTGTAATTGTTAACCTCTCACAGTCCTGCTCCCAGCTTCAGATCTTACATTTCCACAGTCATGGAGAGTAAATTCTTTGCTGTTATATCTTTCTCTCTTAGAAATCACTTAGGGCCTGGGGAAGCAAGAGCTGGAGAGATGACTCAGCAGTTAAGAATGCTGGATGCTTCCAGAAAAGCCAGGTTCAATCCAACACCCACAAGGTAGCTTACAAGTGTCTAACTCCTGTTCCAGGGACTCTGACACCCTCACACAGGCATACATGAAGGCAAAGCACCAATGCACATTTTAAAAAGAAAAAGAAAGAAAAGGCCAGGCATAATAGTGCACGCCTTTAATCCCATCACTCGGAGAGAGAAGCATCTCTTTGAGTTTGAGGCCAACCTGGTCTACAAAACCAGTTCCAGGACAGCCAACTCTATTACAGAGACACCTTGTCTCAAAAAAACAAAACAAAATCAAAAGTGGAAGAAAAAAAAATCACCTGGAGTCATGTCATACTCAAAGAAACCTACAAATTCACCAACCATAGTGACATTTCTTAAAGAATGTCTCCTTTTCTAGCCTTCTAGGCTAGCTTTTCCTTCTAGTCTCCTTTACTTCCCAGCACACTATGAATGAGTGTATACTCTTCAACCCTCTACAATGTCTCAAGCTTGCCTCCAACTTGCTCACTATCTTACGAAGCCTGTACTTGCCATACCTCAGGGTCCCGCCACAAGAAGTAGTTTTCCTAGCAGTCTAGCCCAGATGTACTGCCAGATTTGCCCAATACTCCTAATAGCAGGACACTGACTTGTGTTGTTCCTGGCGAAGGGACCTCAGGTCCATTGTATTCTGGTAGGGGCTAACTTGCAAAAGATCAATACAGTCAAGACAGCCCTGCAACCTGATGCTCTTAGCACTTGCTTTAGTGGTGGCCTTTCTGCCCATTCTGAGTTTCCAACACTGGCTGGAATGCCGAGGCCACTTACCATTTTACAAAAGCAAATTGATGAGAGAGTAGAACTGAATATTCACAGACTCATGGATTTATGGGCTCCTGAGTGAGCTTACAAGTATTTTTTGTTTGTTGTTATTTGTTTTGAGGTAAGTTCTCATTGTTCAGCCAAAGCTGGCCTGGAATTTGCTATTTAGTTCAGGCTGGTCTCAAATTCAAAGATCTGCCTGCCTTTATCTCCTGAGGTTAAAAATGTATGTCACCATGTCCAGCTATATAGGATGTTTCAGTTATTATTATTATTTTGTGTGTGTGTATGTGTATATACCACTGCCCCATGTGATAAAAGAACATATTTATGGAGTTGTTTCTCTCTGTCCACCTTTAGGTATGTTCTAGGTGTTGAATTCAGGCTGTCAGGATTGCATGACAAGCACTTTTACCTGTTGAGTCATTTCACTGGCCTCCAGTTTTTTGTTTGTTTGTTTTTTGGTGATGGTAGTTTGAATAAGAATGAAGAATAACCAGCTGGTCGAGGTGGTGAATGCCTGTAATTTCAGTACTCAGAAAGGCAGATCTTAGTGAGTTCAAGGCTAGCCTGGTCTACAAAGTGATTCTAGGATAGCAAAGGCTACACAGAGAAACACTTTCGAAAAACCAAAAACAGAAAAGAAAAGCCAGAGAATGAAGAATGACCACCACAGGCATGCATATATATATATATATATATATTTGAATGTTTAGTTTTCAGGGATAGGAACTGTTTGAGAAGAATTGGGAGGTGTGGCCTTGTTGGAGGAAGTGTATCATATCGCTGGAAATGGGATTTGAGGTTTCATAAGCCCAAGGCAAGCCCAGTGCCTCTCTCTTCCTAATGTCTGAGTCCAGATGTAGAACTCTCAGACCTCTCCAGCACCATGTCTGCCTACATGCCACCATGCTCCCCGCCATGATGATAATGGACTAAATCTTTGAAACTGTAAGCCAGCCCCAATTAATTGCTTTTTCTTGTAAAAGCCAGTTGCCCTGGCTGGATGCTAGTGGTACACTCTTTTAATCCCAGTACTCAGGAGGCGGATCTTTGAGTTTGAGGACAGCCTGGTCTACAGAGCAAGTTTCAAGACAACCAGGACTACACAGAAAAACCCTGTCTCAACAAAACAAAACAAAACAAAACAAAATAAAACAAGAGTTGCCATGTGTGGTGGTCTGAATAAAAATGACCCTTATAGGCCCATAGAGAGTGGCATTGTTAGGAGGCATGTTGGAGTTGGAGGTGTGTCACTAGGGCAGGCTTTGAGGTCTCAGATGTTTAAGCTCAGGCCCAGTGTGACTGTCTCTTCCTTCTTCCTGTTCATCAAGATATAGAACTCTCAGCATCTTCTCCAGTACCCTGTCTCTCTGCATGCCACCATGCTTCCTGTCATGATGATAATGGACTCTGAAATTGTAGTCAGTCCCAATTAAATGTTTTCCTTTATAAGAGTTGCTGTGGTCATGGTGTTTCTTCATAGCAATAGAAACCCTAAGACACCGTAGTCATGGTGTCTTTTCAAAGCAACAGAATACTGACTAAGGCAGATTTTACTAACACAAAATTAGAATAGCATACTTTTAAATTTAAGTCACAAGGAACCACTGAGCCAACTGTACAACCTCTTTTTTTCTTCCTGCTCTTAGGAGGAGCCTCAATATCTTTCAGAGTTTCCATTAATATATTTTTGGAGATGCCAGTGATTGTTTATAATTTCCTTCTCAGGGCTTCCTAGATAGTGTCTCCCACCGTACACATCTGAGCCAGATAAAGGGGCTGCCTGCCTACTATTTTGGCTCATATATTTCCACCAAGACATTCCCACCCCATTCACCTTTTTTTATCCCCAGTGCAACCACTAGCTTCCTCCCTTATATTCAGATTAGTATATGTAACAGAGACACACTGTAGCTTTGTCACCCAAGGAGAGTACTTTTTGAGTTAGCTTTCACACCCCTGCCCTGTTTCTAGCAGTGTGCATGTTCAACACATAAGGCACCTCAGCCAGAATGAGCCAATTCCTAGTTCAGATTCTACTTTCTCCACCCAGAAACAGGAGAGCTTAAAGTCTGTGCCTCATGAATCTGAGCAAGAAGCCACCAGGCTGGTGAGTACAAACACGGTCTCTATTTTAAGGTTTTCAGATTTTATTTCATGGTATTTGACATGGACACATACTGGAGTTAGTAACAAGACACCATGCAGGTCCCTCCAGCCTTGGACCACCAAAGGAGGAAGAAGGTCAGGCTCCTCCTACCCCAGATTTGTCTAGTCTATCTCCCAAGATGATTGTGCTGGACATTAATGACAGGGAGTGGAGAAACAGATGGTTGCTGCAGTTTAAGGCATTTTTGACTCTATAGACATCTCTGCCACTCCTGTAACTGCCTTTGGCTGGACACTGAACAGAAACTGTCACTCAGACAAGAATGACCACCATTATAATGGACCAACTGAGGGTTGTCCTCGCATTAGACCAATTAAGGGTTGCTATGAGTTAAAACAGGAATGACCACACTTCCATATCAGAAATCCAGTAAAATCAATGCTTAAAGAATATGGTTAGGAGTCTGGCTTAGATATCCTTTGAGAGACAAATGCAGCTGGCTGCTCAGGCAGATAAGCAGCAGAGGTCAACCACATCCCATAGTGACCCACTTCCTCTTAGGGGCTCCTGAACGGCCTGGTGTTTGGGGAAAGGCTGACCGTGTCCAGGGTGGCTGGGTAGGTGGGTAAGGCTAGTTGAAAGTCAGTCAGGATAACTTAGATGGTTCCTGGCTTTTGTTTCTAGCCCCTTGGGACAGGCAGACACATTTGGGGAAGTAAAATGATGCCCCAATATTATCAACATTTCTAAATTATAGTATTGGCACAGGGAGCACTAGGGATCCAGGCTAGCCTGGGTGAGGCTGGCCCTCAGCACTTGCAGGAGAGCAGCTCAAGTGGGAACCTCCTAAGAACCCAATAGTATTTGCTGTAATGAAGGGCCCCTTCAACTCCAACAGCCCCCTCCTGCTCAAGGACACAGTTCTTATCCAATAACACATTAATAACACGTGAACAGGGCCTGCCAATGGGCCAGGAAACCCAAAGGACCAATACAAATGGACAGGTAGGGACATACAGTGCAAGGGGCTGAGGCATGACACCTTAGGCAGAGGAGTGTGTCCTAAGGCTGCCTTCAAAACCCAGGGCTCTAGGGTGCCATGGCCTACATAAGAGTCCCACAGCACCACTCTGTCTTTGCAGCACAGCTGCCTGGATGGAAGGGAGACCAGGCCAGCAGTCCTTCTGGCCATCGTGCAGGCAAGAAAATCATATAAAAATGCAACAAGTTTACAAAAATAGAAAATAATTACAGTAGGAGGGTGGTAGCTCTGGTGGCAGCTCAGGGAGTCGGGCAGGGCCTTAGCTCTGGTTTGGTGACAGCATCCTCCAGCAGGTGCAGCTGCCGATGGCCCACTACCACGTCTCGCAGACAGCCCACAAAACCTGTGCCATAGGCCTTGGGTAGAGCCTGGCCCACAGGAAGCTTCTGCAGACCTCCTACAGGACAGACAGCATATCAGCAGGCAGTGACACCAACATATGGGGCCCACCAACACTTGAATACCAGTGGGAGTGCTGCACATGTGCACAGATTCCTGTGGCCTAAGATCTTCAGGGCTAATGAAGAAGAGGATGCTGCCCTGCCCTGCCCATCTGTTATCTAGAGGGGGCAACTTCAGGTGTCAGCTCTAGGACAGTCTTACCAGTTTGAGACCCTGAAATGTCCCCTCCTCTGGCCAGCTCCAAACACTCACCAAGCCACAGGGCTCCATCTGTGTCCAGTTGTGTGGAACCCAATGGGGAAGAGCCAGTCACAGGGGCTTCATTGCCCACCTGAAGGGAACCTTTCCTCTGTTCCCTGGGGACAGGTAGAACAAAGCTGTCAAGAATTTCCTCCCTACCTCTTCCCCACAATTCCTCACGTGCCTTGTAGGTACTACACCCTGGGAATGATACTAAATATTATCCTGGGGGCCAGTGCTGATCGTTTCTCCTGTGTCTTCTTGCTGCTTCCTCTTCCCCTTCTCACTAACAGACCTGGAGTCAGGCTGCTGGTGACCATGAGTGGCTGTGGATGACCCAGCTAAGTAAGTTCTGCCACCACCTGCTGTTGCTCTCATCGGGCCCCACTGACCTGTGAGCCTGGACTCGAAGCCAGCGGTTGGTGTTGACCTTCACAGTGGAGCGCAGCACAACTGGCTGGGAACCTAGGTCATAGCTCAGCTGCAGGTGTCCATCCACAATGGCCAGAGCCATGTAGTCTGCACGTTCTGTGGCCTTGCCAATCCACAGCACTAGCCCCTGAGTGGCCTCAGTGCGTAAGCTCAGTTCAAAGTGGTTATTCTGTAGTGCCTTCTCACTGAAAAATGAAAGGATGGTTCAAGGGTGTCCAGGTCGGTAGGCAATGGAGTTTGGTAGGTGTGGGTGTCATTACAGCACAAAAGCTTGAGCAGCTACCAGAGAGACCAGAAGCTGGTGATCACACCCAAGCAGCTGGGTGGGCAGGGGCAACACCAACAGTGGAACAAAGGAAAGATGGTCAGAGAAGTGGCAGACAAGAGGCAGGCACATGGCAAGGTAATGTGTGGGTCTCTCAGGTACTGCCATGTGCTTACCTGAAAAGCACCCGGGAATCCAGAGTTTCAGGGCTTAGAAGCAGGAAGAGAGGGAAGCAGTAAGCAGGAGACAAGACAGGCTGAATGCAGGCCAAAATCCCCTTTGTCAGAATGTGCAGATGAGAGGAAGAGCAAGCATAACCCCAGAGTATCAATGGCCCTTCCCACAAAGTGCTTTTAGCACTGAACCCTATAACACAGATGCTGGGGATCTGCCTTGGTGGGTAGTTCAAGAGGCATTGGTGATATGGAATGGCTCTTCTGATGGCAGCAGCCCTGGAGATACTCTAGCACATACATGACCTTGTCAGTATACAAACACACACACCTGCATACGTGTACACACATCTATACAAATTACATGTTGCATGCACATATGGGCATATGTAGATATAATACATACACATATACCCACAAATCAGATACACACCTAAGTACATACCTACACATAGAAACACGTACACACAAGCACAATATCACACTTGCAATGGAACCTCAGTGGTGTGGATGATGGCCCTTGGCAGGTATATCCTGGGTTGAGGACTTGACCACTTCCAAGGTAGGAAGCTGAGCCTGACAGTATATAAACAGGCCCCAACCCCATCCTGCATCCAGGGTAGAGATTCTTTCTTTAGCGTGGCTCAAGACTGTAATGCTAGGAGCAAAGCATGGACATGGGTGAGTGCCAAGGTATGAGCAGAGCCGAGGGCCTACTTACGCTGGGATCTCATTGGTCAGCTCGCTTGCAAACAAAAAGACAGAGATAGTGAGAATGAAGGGGGTAGGGCAGGTTTCAGGCCTTCCCTCCTGGCCAGAGCTGAGAGGGATAAGGAGAATTTACACCCACACTCTGCATGGCATGCACGGACAGGACCAGACAAGACAGCTGAGGGGAGAGGGAGTGCCTGGCTCCTGACTGCATGTTACCTCTCAATCACGGCATTGAGGTATTCGATGTAGGTCCGCCCATCAAAGGCCAGTGTTTCTAGGTCCCCCACTGACTTCTCAACTAGCCCTGGGAGACAGATGGGATGAAATGGGCCTCAGGTGAGATCTCCAGGTTATGTCAAGTCTCAGCCCTGGGCTGACAATGCTCACCCTTTTCGCAGTGCAGCCCCGAGAAGCCCCCAGGACACTGGCATTCATAAGTGGCTTCCCTCGGGACACAGGAGCCCCCATTAAGGCAGAGGTTGCCCGAGGCCTGGGCACAAGGGTGGTCTGCAAAGGGCGAGACATCCACTGCCCGCAACACATGCTCCTGAGTCAGCAGCTGCTGGCCTCTCAGAGACACCTGAAGAGAGAGGGGACGGCAGCTTAGTCACAACTGCTACCTTCTCTGAAGAGACACCCTCACCTGGGACAGAGTACCCACATAGAATGGCCCTTCTACACCCTGCCTGGTGTCGGCCCCCATACCAGCTGGATGGCACCATTGAAGCCAGAGGACACTGCAGCCCCTCGGGCCAGCTTGCTGAAGTCAGGAGCTCCTCCGACATAGAGGGGCTCCTTGAGGTTGAGCATGGTATGTGGCACCTATGGGAAGCACAGAGGAAAAGGTCATGTATGATAGCACTGGGCCAGAGTAGGACAAGACCCAGGTCAATACACCCAATTGTTTGATGACCCATATCCACCCCTCACTATCTAGGAGGCAGCATTAATCACACAGAAATGGCAGACATGGGCCTTAGTGGGAAAGGGCTACTCTAGGAATGGGTACAAGAGATGATAAGCTGAATTGGGTAAGAAGCCAACAACAGTACCTTGCGGGATTTCTGACATCCAGGCAGCAGGTTGGGGGGTTGCAGAGCAAGAGCCAGAGAGCAGTGGGGGCAGAAAGGAGACAGACCGAGGCACGGGGCAGAGAAAACAGTTCTGTGAGAGGTGGCTATGAGGGTCTATGGAGCCCCCAGGGAAGAGGAAGGGAAGTGGTGGGAATAGGGTATGGGAGGTCTGTCTGGAACTTCCTCATGCCCTGGACACTCACCGGAGACTCCCCTAGCACACGGGGCCCATCACCCACTCGAAGGGCACCCTTGCGGCCATTTCGTTCCAGGAATACCCTGATCCAGGTACCCAGGGCTATGGGCTCCTTACTCCTGCCAAAAGGTATAGGTAGGCTCTAGGCTCTGCTCACCCCAAATGACATTGTCATGTACCACTGGCAGATACACTGTCATCCCAATCCCACGGTAGTCCTTCAGGTCCTTGTTTACTATGCAAAATGTACAGAGCCCTGGTTAATCCCCAGTCTAGCTCCCATATGCCCACCTGATGATTGCAGCCCCCTTGCCAAGGTCATAGCGGAACTCTAAGTGCTGGTTATGCAGGGCTAGGGACACAAAGTCCCCCTTGCCATCTGTCTTTTGTCCATTGTAGAGGAGTAAGCCACTTGGCCCGCGAGCCAAGAACACCATCTCCAGTGCCATCTTCTCCCTGGGGTGATGTGGGGTTGTGGGAATGTGTCACTGTCTCATCAGGTTGGCTCCCTTCCCTTAATCCTCCTGCTCTACTAACCCTAGGTCTCTCTCGAAGGTGTGCAAGCCTTTTAGTTCCAGGTAGGAGAAGCCATTAAAGTCAGCCAGGAAGGGCCGGGAGCCAGCAGTCTCCAGGACTATGAAGGGCCAAACAGATGTCAAACAGAATTGCAGGCCCTGGTTCCCTACTACTATGTCTAAAGATCAAATACAACCCTAACTAGATTATATACCAGACTCCCCAGCAGTTCTTTGACCTTACCTGTCTGGCAGTAGGTACCACTGCGTCCCAGAGGGCACTCACACTTGGCCCCGCCCCTAGAAAGCACACGGCAGGGGGCTGCCCCATGGCAGGGGTTCGGCTGGCAGGGGCTCTTTTCATCTGCACAAGTCGGGCCTGAGGGGAGATCAGGTAGGGGTTCCAGGAAACATGAGACTCTTCCCACAATACCTAGATTCCTTCCCAGTCACTAGGCTAGTTCTCACCAAAGCGGCCAGGTGGGCACTGACAGAGGAACATGCCAGCCTCCAGTGCCTGGCACAGGGCCCCACCATGGCAGGGGCTAGGCAAACAGGGATGGTCTCCACATTCTCCCACACCAGAGCTCTGGACCACAGCCCCCTGCCAGTTGCTAAGCTCCAGCTGCTGGTTGTTGATGTCCAGCTTACGAATGCATCCTTTCAGGCCGATACCCACAGAGGTCCGATCCAGCACCCTGATACCAGGAGGGGTCAGAGTCAGAGACATCCTCTCACAATCAGCTATAATACTAACATGGCCCATAAACTAGGGCTAGGGATCAAGGATGGCCCTGTTGTGTTCACAGGGTGGCCAGTTCAATAACAAGACAGAATCAAATGATGGGGATGAGGTTCAAGGGTCTGGGTTGAAGGTCAGAACCTAGCCATCTTCACAGGTTCCAACAAAGGCATGCTACCACAGATAGCATAGCAAGAGGTGGTGGAGCATCAGAGGCTAGGTTGAGGTCAAAGTTACAGCTGCCATCTACACCCATTCCTCTATTGCCCATTATTTGTTACCCATCGTCAGAGACCAGGGCCCAGCTAGCCCCAGCCTATTCTTGCTCACATGGCAACCTGTTCTTCTGGGACACCACCCACATAGAGGTTCATGTCCAAGTTGAGGCCATCGGTGCCGCTGGGACTTTCACCCACAACAGGAGTCTCGCCATCCACAGAAAGTGTGCCCTGCCGCCAATGCCGTGACAGTTCTAGGCGATGCCACCGTCCTGGTTGCACTGGCACTAAGCTGGTTAGTACTGCAGGCCCTGAGCCTGTGTCGAACCTAGACATGGTAGCAGGTGCTCAGGAGGTTGGTCCAGGCCTACCTCACCTCACCCATGGCCCATCAGACTTCACCCCCTAGCTTCAGAAGATCTGGTTGGTTTCTGCCACCATACAGTCCATCTGATCTACAGAAGCCATGCCCATGTACTACCCCATCCCCAACACCCACCTGAACTGTACATGTCCATCCAACAGAGCCAGAGCCAGGAAGTCCTTGCCACGCGTATTGCCATTATAGAGCAGTAATCCGTCGCTCCCCAGCGTTCGGAATTCCAGTGCCAGACGCAGCGTGTGATAGGCCCGGAGGGTGGGGAAGACCAAGAAGGAGTGGCCCTCAAAAGCTGGCACAGAGGGGAGTTGTACTGCAGGAAATGAAACAGATAGATCTAAGGTAGAGGAGTGCCTGAGACCCTGCCACACCCTCTGGCCACATCCCCAAACCCTCCAGCACTGAGTCACCTCACCTTCCTCACAGACAGTTCCACCCCTGCCTGCAGTGCAGCTGCAGGTGAAGCCCTCGCCTGAATCCTGGTCCTGGCAGGTACCTCCATGTAGGCAAGGTTGGGAATCACAGGGCTTTGGGATCTGAGGACGGTCAATGCTAGGGGCAGTGGTGGGTGGCCGGCGTGTAGCTAGCGGTCCTGTAGTTCTGCCAACAGGCCGGTTGGTGTGACTGGGGTAAGCTCGTAGGGTGACAGAAGAGGCGGGCAGTCGGCTCACAGTGGTGGCTCTGGCTGTGGCCACAGCAGCTGTAGCTCCTGTTGCAGCTCCCGTAAAGAAAGTGGGAAACCAGTCTGCAGGGAAGGGTAACTGTTAGGTATGCAAGGCACAGAGCATGGAAGGTATTCTTGAGTTATGGAAGCTAGGGAGCGGAGGACAGGCAAGATGAGGCACAACCTGGCACTCACCAAAGTCCAAGAATCGCACATGCTCCTGCAGAGGCCTCCTCACAGTCAGGGCCCATGGCCTGGATACCTGGATCTGTCGGAGCAGAGCCCGGCTCACATCCAGTGCCTGGAAGGCTGTGACTGGAGAGGAGAGGGTCCTAAGTATGACCTGGCCCCATGTGGTCCATACCCATCATCACCCATGAGGGGCACAGGAGCTTACTAGGGTTGAAGTGAACATCCACAATGGCACGGACTAATTTGCCAGGCCCCAGTTCCCGTAGATGGACACTCCAGAAGTCCTTCTTAACATCTGAATTCCGGAATAGGTCGTCCAACTGTGGGCAGGTAAGGGGCGAGGGCACAAGGTACTGTCTAAACTCTGTTAAGATTGATTTGCTTGAGTCAGTCCTTTGGGTCTATCCTAAATGGACACTCCACAAAACCTCATACCGTGCTTTCAATGCTCCTTGCAGTCTCCCCAAACAACTCTGACTTGGGGTCAGCCATCTCAGGTGTGTAGAACAGTTCCTGTCCCTCGACCCCTTCAAGCTCCAGCACGCCCTGGAATGCCTTGGTAGCTGTGGGGGAGGGGCAGTGAGGCCCTGCCAATGCCATCTAGCCTCCTAGGCAGCCACAGAAGCAAGACCCACAGCAAGCCACGTGGGGTACAGGGCAGGGGATGTTAGTCAGATGATCATGGGGTTAGTAAGTGGGAACCCCAGGGTAGGGCTGGTGTCAGTTACCAGGCAATTCCTAGGAGCAGGTGCCCCAAGCTGGCTTGCAAGGAGAAAGATGGGTTAGGTATAGGGTCCTTGGCACACATGCAATTCAATGGCTGAGACCAGAGTGCATGTGCGTGCCAAATCTTTAAACCCCCACACACTTAAGTGCTGGAGCCAGAGTACTATAACTTTATACCAACCTGCTGCCACAGGGTGAAGACAGTACTCCTGACATGTCTACGCTGTTCCTCAAGTTCATCCCTTTCCCTGCTGTCCACTTACCAGGACAGTTGGAGCCTTCTGAGTCCAGTGAAGGTGTCTTGCCATCTGAGCAGCAGCCCAAAGGTGAGTTGTAGCAGGAAGCTCTCTCGATGGGTGGCCCATGGGTCACCACAATGCTGCCCACAGGGGGCTCAAGTCCTGGGGAAATGTAGTCTAAGCACAGCCCTGGGTAGGAGCCACTCTTGGGCTCTGCCCCCACATCACCCTCAGACCTGCCCACACGTCCCTGAGGCCCTGCTCACCCCCAGACCCGCCCCCACTGGCCTCCTCATCTCCGCTCAGCTCCTCATCACCACTCCCATCGCTGCTGCCAGATTCACTGAAGACTGATGTGATGAGACTGGTTACATCAGAGGGTGCTGTTGGAGGGACAGTCAGTACAGGCCATGCTGTGCTCCTGGGGATGCTGACTGTGGTCTGAGGTGATGTGGGTAGTGGGGTGGGCCAATCATGAGCGGTACTGCTGGGAGCCAGAGGAAGGCTGTTGTGAGGGAACGGAGGTGCCTTGCTCAGGACATGCCTTGGAGTGGTCATGGATGTAGATGTTAGAGAAGTCCCAGGAACAACAATCTCTGCAAAAAGGATGTTAGGGGCTCGAGTCAGGACAGGGTCAGAGTTCTTCTGCTTTGTTCTAGGTGGTTGTTCCAGGTCCTTACCTTGGCATGGGCCAAGACTCTGAGTAGAGATGTCCAGACCCTGGCGGCAGGCAATGGTCTTCAGCTGGCATTCATTGCCATATGTGATACCATCTGAGCCACAGACCTGGGATACAGGGAAAGATGCTTGGGAAAAGGCCTCCTTAACCCCATCACTCTCTACTTACTTCACTCCTTACCTTGGTAGAGTTAGCCTCCGGACATGTGAGAGCTGGGCAGACACAGTGGGCAAAACCAGCCTCCTCTACACAGGAAGCACCAAATTCACAGTGTAGCTCCGCACAAGTCATAGATGTCATGGGATCTGGAGTGGACATAAAAATCCCGGCCAACTCAGGCACTCCCATCCTCGGCATAGGGAGTCCAAATGTCAGCAGTAGCCCCTGCCCTCACCTGCTTCACAGCCAGTATGGCCCAGGGCTTGACCATCTGGACACTGCCCACACTTGGGACCAGCCACACCAGGCCTACAGGAACATAGTCCAGTCATCTGTTCACAGTCATCTCTCACAGCACCCCGAGAGTCACAGCTACAGGCTGGGGAGTGGAAAAAAGAATCTATGTTTTGACCTGCATAGGTTTCCCTACCTGCCCCAGAGCCCTACAAGGTATTGCTCAGACCAAGACATGAGCAGTTATGGGGTGGCCAGGCAGGAGTGCTTGGAGCCCCATTACTCACGAGTACAACCACTATGTCCATCAGTGACAATGCCACGGAAGTTCCAAAAGCCAGGCTCACAGCGATCACACCTGAGGCCTCCCACACCTGGTCGGCAGGAACACTGACCTGTGGCTGGGTCACAAGTGCCACTGTAGGAGCCATGTGGGTTGCAAAGGCAGGTGCCTACGAGAGGAGAACGCGCTGGTCACGGGAGCTGCACAGCTCTGCTAGACCATGGTCAGGGCTGGGTTCAGGTACTCACTGGGACAGCCAGCCAAGCTCACACCCTGAGCAGCAGTGACATTGTCCTGACAGCAGCCATATGGAGTTTGAGCACAGTGTGGGAGGGCCATAGGCAGAAGTGGAGCCAAGGTAGGGCCTGAGGAGAGGTGCACACAAATTTATATTTGATGTAGTGCTGGTTGTTTATCCTAAGCCCAATCATTCTGCCTCAATGATTCCTGCCACATGACTCATCCCTTATGACAGCAACTCCCACTGGGAACCAAAAATCTGAGGTTGTCAGAAGAAATCAACATATCATATATAAAGACATATAGTAAACGCAGAACCCAAAACCCACAAAACATACAAAGCCACATACACAGGGACACACATCCACATCATACTGGAGCCACAAACAGACATACATACAGATATAAATGTACACAAATACATGATGACACTATTATATGCATTCACTCACATTCCAACAAAACATTACTTATTCCTGTACAGAAACATCTGTGTACATGCACAAACACATATATCAGCACAATTTCTTTTCTTTCTTTTTTCCAAGATGGTTTCTCTGTGCAGCCCTGGAACTGGCTCTGTAGGTTGGCCTTAAACTCAAAGATCCACCTGCCTCTGAGATTAGAGGCATGTACAACCATATCCAGCCTATCATCAAAAATAAATAAATAAAAAAAAAAAAAAAAATTCACTTCTTCAAGAGTGAAAGTACCCAGTGGCTGGCCCTCATGTTCCTTGCTGTCTCCAAATGGAAACATGATCTGGCTCATAGAAAGTGAGTGCTTGGGCACACTTTTAATTCTAGCACTCAAGAGGCAGAAGCAGGAGGATCTATGAATTTGAGACCAGCCTGGTCTACTCCACATAGCTAGTTTCAGAAAATCCAGGGCTATGTACAGACACCCTGCCTCAAAAGAAATAAAATAACAACAACAAAAAGCAAAATAAATAAATAAATAAACATGTAAAATATGAAAAAGACAAAGCTACCATCATCAACAATAAGAACAAATACATAGAACATGCTACCACATGCTGGATGTGCTCTGTAAGCCACTCACCATGGCAGGCTCCCTGAGCAGCAACATACAGTTCTTGCTGTGATTCACACCTAGCCTTCTTCAGCTCACACTCAGTGCCATAGGTGATCCCATCTGAGCCACACACCTGGAGGAGTGGAGGTCAATGTGGGTAACTTGACCCCCTCCTCAGTACCCTGGAGCCATGGAAAAGTTGAGGTACTTACTGGGTTTCTAAGAACACTCTGGCAGCTAAAGTCACAGACACATGGTCCATCTTCTGAGTCCTCATCCCAGACACCACCATGCTGCCGGCATAGCTCCTGTTCACAAGCATTGTCTTCCCCAGAACCAGAGCCCCCTGAGCCACACTCAGCTGTAGGAAAAGAGAGCAGTCACCATGAGGTCTCCCTCAGAGACTGGGATCTAGGGGCTCACACCAGTTACCTGAGCTTACCCTGCTCACACGGCCCTGCATGGGCCTCCTCAATTTGTACCTGCTGTTGACAGGCAGCTTCTCGTAGCTCACAGGCACTGAGGTAGGTGACACCATCACTGCCACACACAGGGCCAAGTGGAGGGTGCTCACAACGAGGACATACACACTGTCCAGCTGAGCACACAGCCCCAAAGGTGCAAACTGTGTTTCCACAGGTCTCTATAGGAGATGGCAAGAAGCAGGGATAAGCATGATTTCCTAACTGAGGGAATCATGGGAGCCTGTCCCTTCTGGTCCCACTCACGGCAGTGTCCAGCTGAGGCCACATGTAGGCTGATCTGGTGTGTACAGGCGTGGACATGCAGCTCGCATTCACTAGCATATGTGTGCCCATCAGAACCACATACAGGTTGGGCTGAGGCCACACATTCAGAGGGGCACACACAGCGTCCAGTTTCCACCTCGCACAGGGATCCAAAACGGCACTGCCCACATTGGTCTGGGGAGGAAGCTCCATTACCATGTTGACCAGAAGCCTCTTCCCAACCCAACCCACTTGCCCACCACTGACCACAGGGTCCTCTGCGGGCCACTCGGATTTCCCGCCCAAGGGCACAGGCCATGGATTCCAGCTCGCACACACTGCCATAAGTGACACCATCATTGCCGCACACAGGATCATAGATTCCTGAGCACACCCGCTGGCACTCGCACACAGCTTTCCCATTCTTCACTGTGCATGTTGCTCCAAATGAACACTGCACTCCATGGCATGGGGATGGGGTCTGGTCTGGGGAGGATGTGGTACTCAGTCCATATTCTCCTCTAGCTGTGGACAAAGCCCACTCCCATGCAATAGCCCCTCTCCAGGGTGGGAATGGTGGAGGAAAAGCTGGATGCACAGGACACAGCAGAGAAAGGGACAGACACATAACAGTGGTGGGTGGGGACACATGAGTATCTGACTGCCCAGAGCAGGTCCCTGACCCTGGACCATCAGCAGCCCTGGGATATCATGCACACGGGGGTTGAAACTTTTCCCCTGTGGATAGGAAAACTCTATACCCCACAATCACAGACTATATAGGGAATAAGGTGTCTGTCAACTTGCTCAGAGGACCAGAAGGCCAGGCAGTAGCAAGCCACTCCCCCCAGCCGCGCCGGGGGCAGACCTCGGGCTGTGGGCTCCTGGCGGGCAGGCGCGGCACCTCATCCTGCCAGCAGGTCAGGCTGGAAGACACAAGAGTCGGAGCCGAGAGGGAAGGAAGGACCAAGAAGTAACAGACAAATGCAGAAAGAAAGGTGGATAGAGGACTGACCAAGACAGACAGCAGAGGCAGGCAGGGCCATAGAGGCCCACAGCCCCAAAGGGCACCTGCTGGCCACTGCCCCATTTCCTCCACCCTCTCCCCTGGTCCCTAAAATCCCAAGTTACAATCTACCTCTAAGAGGCTTGGGACTGCACTGTGTTCCTAGGGCAAGGAAACTCCGGCATCACATCCATTCCTGCCCACCCAAAGTAGTCTGTGCCCCTGAAGTACAGAGACTGATGACAATGGACCAGAGGACCTGCTGGGGTAGCAAGGCCAAGTGCAAACTGCCTTTGTTTCATTTTCCAGGCTACCCAGTTTCCCTTCTCGCAGCCTCCACATACCAGCACCCTCCCCCAGGTGACCCCAGCCCACGACCCCAGGAGATATATGACAAGAAATGGAGATGGTAGATGATAGGGACAAGGAATGATGCAAGACCAGCTGTTATTCCCAGCTGAGTCCCAGGCTGCTCACCACACGGGCCCTGGTGCTTTGGAGGAATGGCCTGCTGTTGTCGACACTCAGCCTGTCGGCGCCAACAGTCATTGTCATATGTGTGTCCATCCTGGCCACACACAGGCCTGTAAGCCCCATCACAGGTGACACGATCACAGGAGCATCGAGGACGACCACGGCGGGACAGACATACAGAGTTGAACTGGCAGGTCTCCAGGCACTGGTCTGGGAGCAGGCAAGGAGATCAGACAGGCAGAGTGTCACACCAATGTCTACCATGTACAGGGTACTCGTGGGCACCTGGAATAGTGAGTGGGGATACAAGGTATGCAGAAATGGGGTCCAATGAGCCACGGTGGCAGGGCTGGATCCATCCTTTAGGAGCACCAACCTCGAGTTTGGCATTGGCCAGAGCGTACTTTCTGGAGAAGTAGGCCACGGGTTGCACCAATTCGGCTCATGACACAGTCATTTTCGTAGGTAACTCCATCATCCCCACAGACTGGTGTGTGCTGGGCAGGGCAGTTCTCTGGTCGAAGAAGCATTTCTGGGTACCGTGTACGTGGATTCACACGGCAGATGTGATTTAGGTCTAATGTGCTGCCCTGGCAGGGATCTAGGGTCGGAGAGTAGAAATCAGGAGCTGTCGTCAGTGCACACTGAAGAGCCACGTACAAGAGAAGCCACACAGAGTGCTTGCTTACCACAAGGACCATTGAACTTCTTAAAGATGTGCTCCTGGCGGGCACAGGCATGACGCAGCAGCTGGCATTCATTAGGGTAGTCAATACCATCACTGCCACACACAGTGCCCTCAGGAGCCCCAAAGCAGGTGGTCGGACACAGGCATGAGGCAGTCTGTCCATCGGCTGAGGGTGTACAGGTGCTGCCGAAACTGCACGTCACATTGGCACAGGGGTCCCGGGACCCTATGGGTGTGCAAGTGGGGTCATGCTAATTGTTCACTGGGCCCCCCACACCACCCGTACTCACTTACCACATGGCCCTTGGCGAAGTAGGCGAATGCGCCGTTGCTGGTTGCATTGTGCACGCTGTAGCTCGCACTCATTGCTATAGGTAGAAGCATCTGAGCCACACACAGGAGCCACCATCGCAGGGCAGATGTTCTTCTTGCACACACAGGAGGCCCGCCCTGGATCCTCAACACTGGGTTCACACACAGCACCAAAGCCACATAACATTCCCCTGCATACTGAGTTTAGACCAGAGAAAGGGTATTCAGATGCAGGCTACCAGGAATCTGTTCCTAGGTCCACACACCCATAAGTCCTTGCATCACATTCTGTTTGTGTCCGAATTTCATGGGGATATCCATATCCAAGTATTTGTATGACAAAGCTCAGACCTAAACACATAAGCACCTACATCCTACAACTGACACAATGCTTATATGTTGCAAACAGCAATATCCAGAGGAAGAGCCAGGTGTTGTTCACTAAGCCCACAAGTAAAGTAGACATTGGTATATGTTAAGTTTAGATACCTAATGGAGAAGCCTTCCTAAGCATAGCATTGGGGCTGACATGCTCTGAGATGAACCACAAGTTGGGTGGGCCCCTAAGGAGATACAGTGACTTAGATCTACTAAATGTTTACCTGGGTGTAATTATCATCACCTCATTTCTGGCTAAGAAATAAGCCAGAAGCAGTCTTGGACATCTCCTAGGAGGGCAGGGAGCACTGGAGGCTAGAGTCAGCCACTGCCATAGCAATGGCCCACCCAGCCTCCTTCCTTTGTTTGTTTGTCTGGGTAGCCTTGCCACCGTAGAAGTCTAAAATTATAAAAACATCTACCTGCCTTACATATGACCTGCTTGTGTTTGTGTTTACTCTCCTCAGCTCCTAGAACCAGGTGCTCCCACACTACTACCTTAGGATACCCTTCCCTTTCTATAAATGGAGACACTAAATACCTACTCCCAGAACTATGGGTTCACTACTGTACTGGGTAGAACATAAAATAATAATAGGATTGTTAGCACCAACACCTTCCCTGTCTTGGCTCAAAACAAACATATATTATGTCCACCAGTGGTCTCCCTTCCTGCCTGGTCAACACCTCTCTCCCATTTAGTATTCTCTCTCTCAGTCATATGACCCTCACATTTGGCCTTCTCTTACCCAACCCTCTGAAGGTCTCAGACCACATTCAATAAGTACCTTCTGAGTCCAAGCTGATGCTTGCTGGCTGCACTCCTTGGCTGTTGACCAAAATGTCCCCTAGGTCCAGTTTTTGGGTCTGCACCCTAGTACCCAGTTCTTTGGCTGACTGATGGTATCTATGCTTCTTGGGTGCCTCAATTTGATTACCCTGGCCTAGCCAACCTCCCCCAGGTCTCAAACCCACAGCCAAAGCAGCTATTCATTCCTTCACCTACTAAGACCCACACATCTAAGCCAGTACAGCTCTACAAGTCTAAGATTCTGTCTCAACAAAACAACACTAACAACAACAAAAGACCTGTACTGAAGTTCTGTGGCAAATTAGAGAACCTTGACCCATCCTGGTTCTGTCCCAGGTTCCGCAATCAAGTTACTTATTAAGAGTTAACTTGTGCCTGGCAAGGTGGCTGGGTAGGTAAAGCCTAACCATCTGAGTTTGATTCTCAAGACCCACATAGTGGGAGAGAACTGATTCCTGCATGTTGCCTCTGATCACCACATGTTGTGTCATGGTATGTGTGAGCATGCACACATACACACACACACACAAATAAATGCTTGAAAAAAGAGAAAGAGAGAAACTTGGGAACTATTTATCACCTCTAGTAAACCCTTGCCTTGCACTCATACTCACATCATTAAACTGGTGAAGAATGATACTTTAAACCATGGTGATCCTTGTTTTAATGAAGTTTACATGTATCCCTTCCCCACAGACCCACAGATCACAAAAGCTCAAGACAAAAATCTTTCTTTCTTTTTTGTTTTGTTTTTTGAAACACAGTTTCTCTGCATAGTCTTGGCTGTCCTAGAATTCGCTCTGTAGAACAGGCTAGCATCAAACTCAAGAGATCTGCCTGCCTCTGCCTCCTGAATGCTGAGATTAAATATGTTCACCACCACTGTCTGATAAGTTTCTTTTTCTTTTTTTGTTTTTCAAGACAGGGTTTCTCTGTGTAGCCCTGGACATCCTAGACTCCCCCTGTAGACCACGCTGGCCTCAAAAATCACACAGATCCACCTGTCTCTGCCTCCCAAGTGCTGGGATTAAAGGTGTGTGCCACCACTGCCAGACTATCTATGTAACCTAGGGCTGCTTTCTAGAAAGAGAACAGGGTTTGTTCTCAAAATGACACTTACAACCCCAATGCCAGGATGCCCTAGTATCTCCACAACCCATATCCTGGTCAAAACAGAAACCATGGCTGGGCAACGAGGCATGCAATTTAAATCCCAGCACTGGAGAGGAATAGGCAGAATGACCTCTGTGAGTTTGAGGCAGCCTGGTCTATATAGGGAATTCTAGGGCAGCCAAGGTTATATAGGGACCCTGTTTCAATCCCTAGTTCCCAAACAAAAAAATCCCAGAACCCATGACTTTGTCCTACATGAGATAACTCTAAACATAAGTTCTATAAAACTAGTCAGGTGCCTAGGCAACAGAGTTGATAGGGTAGTAGGTTCCAAGAACAGAGGTGGGAACTGTATCCCACTTGCTGTGAGGAGCCAGGCTGGGTGGGCAGAACAGTCTATACCCAGTCTTTGCTTTTTTTTTGTAACACTGTCAGTTCCTCTTCTCTTTATCATTAACTTAGTTACAGAAGCCTACACTCTAGCAGACCCTCTGGGAGTGCTGGCCCAGCCCACAACGCCATGAAAAAGGTTAGCCTGTCCTTTCCATCATTTGCTTCCTCCCTGACCTCAGGGGCAGACCTAGGCCCTCCAGCCCTCAGACAGCTGTCACTAGCTTTACTGGGCCCTCCCCTCCATTACCCAACCCACTTTCCCTTCCGTGCTTCTGTTTCCAGCCCCACCCTTTTCTGAATAGGGAAAAAGACAAAGAAAAGGAATCCCTCTACAAACAGACTGACTTCAGTGCACCAGCCAAACCTAACACAAACCCTCTGATGTCATCTCCTATATTGTAGGTTCTAAGACTGGTCTTGCTCAGTATTGGCCAGCACCTGAAGACCCCTGTGAACTCCCTGGAAGGGATCCAAACTCCTTTGTCCAGCCTCCTAATCCAAATACATCTGGCGTACACACTACAAAACAGCCCTAATCCTGGATAACTTTTGACCATTTTCACCCTATTATCAGTGTGCCAACCACCTGCCCCCACCACCACACTCACCATCAGGAGGCATAGGAGGCACTGCTGTGAAGTGGATTCCAGGTTTGTCTAGAGGGAAAAAAAAAAGTTTTAGGCCTCTTTGAGCAGGTACTTTGCCACTTATACCCATTCCTCAAGAGGACAGTTACAAACAGCAAGGCTAGAGGCAGGACAGACAGAGAAGGCTGTGGCCTTTTCTCTGCCCCTCCAACTTCATAGCCTGTTTTCTTCTCCAACTGTTTTCTCAGTTAAGTCCAGACTGTCCCTGCTCCCAATCCCAACACTGATTCACCTATGCCAATTCTCACAGAGTTTCCTGGAGCTCAGAATGAAGGTCTGCACCATTAGGAACCAAAGAATAGGTCATAACAGGCCCAGGAATGTAATGTGACCTATCCAATACCCAGAAGGAAAAGGTGCCCCATTCCACAACCATCCCTGGATTGATATGACCCTGCCTGCCCTGAAATCCTTGGTAACTGAGATGAGGAGCTCAATGAGCAGAATAGAGGTACATCCAGCAGCCACGTACAGTTGCTGAGGAAAAGCAGCACTGCCAAGCCCAACGTGGAAGTAGCCAACAGGATCAAGCAGATGTTGCAGGGGATCATGAAGTACCGAACCAGCATGGAGGCACCAGGCTGCTGCCTGGGTCTGTGTTCCAGTGGCAGAGGAGGCATGATACAGCTCTAGCCCACTTCCTGGGTGTGGGGGTTCTCACGGAGTGCCCTTAGGCCTCTTCGGAGCTACTCCCCCCATGCTGGGTGCCCTGGAGCAGCAGATGGCAGCTCTGATCTCAAAGTTTAGCCAGTTATGGCTGGGGAAGCACCAGGCCCTCCCCAGCTCTCCAGGCTCATGGTAGAAGATAAAAAGAATTCTCTCCAAGTAGAAATCCCAAATGTGAGCTCAGAAGCAGGCAAAGGATGATGGAGAGCCAAGGCAACCCCTGTTGACTACAATTCTTCTGCCCACTAGCCAGTGCTGTCCTCTGTAGCCCCTGGAGTCTGCACTGCAGGAAAGGCCCCAGAGACCAGGGCGCCGATGCAGGGCCTGTCTGCTCCTGCCTAGCAGAGGCGGGAGCGCGATGGCAGCAGCGGGAGGAGCAAGGCTTTGGAGAGAGAATAAAGAGCCGCGGAGGCGCCCGCCCACCTCCAGTAGCAGTGGGAGCAGGGGCGGTGGCGGCAGCACCAGGACCGGCAGCACCGGGCGGCGACTGCGACAAGCAGTACAGCTCTTCTTGTCCTCGATGGGCTGGGGCAGTGAGTGAGGGGTGAGGGAAGCCGAGAGGGCGGGGTGGTGGTGGCGGCGGCGCGAGCAGAGACAAAGGAAGATGTCTCTGGGGACTCAAGCGTCCAGGGGGAGTCGCAGTTGGGAGCAAAGAGGCTGGGGTGGATTAAGACCAGGACGCAAGGTGTACAAAAGGGGCAGAGCAGCTCTGGGTAGAGGTAGGGCTTAGGGAGGGTGCTGTTAGAGGGCAGAGAGCAAGTGATGGCAGGACAATGGGGCTGGAAATTGGAGGACAAGGGAGAAGGAGTGGGCTAAGTGCTGTCATAGGGGAACAGAGGTTGGGCCTGGAGAGGAGGCAGTTGCTCAGCCCCCACCCTTCGGAGGCTGTAGAGAAAGATGGGGCAGGAGGCAGCTAAGTGGGAGAGTCAGTAGAGGGCAGAGGCAATCCTTCCTTATCACTCTTAATGCCTGGCTGGGCTGAGAGGTTCCTGAGGCACCTTGGACCTGCAGGAAGGACTAAATTCTGGGATTTGGTCTGCTTATGCTTATGCACGCCATTGTGCCAGTGCCTATGTTGTCTCTGCCCCTGCAGGCTCTGTCTTGGTGTGGAGGGGGGTCCCCAGCTGGCATGTAAGATGCTCAAGTAGGTACAAGCGGAATAGTGAGGTGATGGGCTCAGAAACCACCCACCTACCTTTCCCGTTGTAACTGAAAAATAACACCTTAAGCTACCCATTCACTCAACACCCCAGCAACGAGAAAATGTGCAAATAAACCCAGGCAAATAGCTATGCAACTCCAGCTATCCCCTGAGCCTGGAGCACACGTCTGCCCCCAGGCTACTTTGCAAACTCCAGCAGGGCCATGGGGCAAAGGTTTGGAATGGAGGCACAGTCTACCTAGGTCCAGTGTGGGGGCTTCTTTCCTGGCCTCTGCTGGGAAAGACTGCCCCCACCCCCACCCTCCCTGTTCCACACCTGTCCACAAGCCTGGGGAGTATGCAGGTTCTATACCATTCCCATGTGACATAGCCACCCTCCTACTAAGTCTTCATCTCAGCTGAGATCACACAGCAGCCCCCACACTACACACTTCGGCAGTACTAACAGGTACACAATGCTCACAACTCAAGACTCTAGTCAGGCTTCTGTATCTGCTCTCAGCAAGTCCAACTTGCTAGCCACTTATGGTTACTCTCAAACCTCATCCTAGTCCATCTTGAGAAGGCCACATCTCTTTCTAACAGAAGCCCTTGGCTCGTCTGTGGGGCTCCTGTATTCTGTCCTTCAACCAGCCCTTTCTAGGGCCCTGACACCCTATGCTCACTACACATTGCCTGGAAATGGCCCCACTTCCGTATTACCTACAGTTGAAACCTCTCCAAGGCCTCTCTGGCCAGACACTTGGTACACTCACTGTGCCAACTTCCTTTTGATCTATCAGACAGGTTTCTCTACCCCAGTTGATAACTATTTATCTTCTCTGTTTCCAGGCCTTTCCATCCCCTGGCCAGGAACAAAGGGCCACCCTCCACTGGGTCATTCATTCACCACCCATGATAAGAGGTTTTCCATCTTTTGTGGCCCCAAACTCACTCTTCTAATGAACTCTTGCAGGAAACTCCAAAATAAACTGGGGTTTCTGAGCCTTAAACCTGCAGTGTAGGATAGTATCAGATGTACCTACTGGAAAACTCCACTCACAGATGGCCTCAGGAGAGCTCTGACCCTAAATGCTTCCTACTCAACCTTGGCACTGCCTGTGGCACAAAAGTAATCTCCCCCAATACCAGAAATAAAGTCTGCATTCTTAGCTCCCAGGGCAAGGTTTGGCCTAGAAAGCCAAGACAACTTAGAATTGGGGAGCCCAACAAGTACACATCTTCTGTTTACCTCACTGCCCCAGACAGTGCCAGAGAGTAAGTACCCTAGGCAATACCCTCAGACCACATGATACTATCAGATACATTGTTTCAGCCCTGGAATGTCCCAGTGTGCTCTGCAGAAAGCACAGGAACCAGGGTCTCAGAAGACTGAGCCACACTGATGGTGGGAACCCTGGGCGAGAGCCGGCAAAAGAAGCTTCCAGGGATCTTGGGAAATTTGCTGTAGCCTTTGCTTACCAACTTTCACCAAGCAAAAACCCTGAAATCTGCCACTGCAGCGGTCTCAATAGACTAATTTTTTTCAGTGCTCATATGGAGCTCTAGTCAGCCCTGGGCAAAACTAGAATGGGGCTTGAGGTCTACTGGGCCTTGCCATGGGAAAGGGAACTAGGCAGGCAGCCTGGCCCCACCAAACCCCAGTCAGTGTCTGAGCCCCCTGCAGGGGCAGGATGCCTTCAAAAAACAAAGAGCCTTTGAGGCTCCAGGCCAGTGGGGGGAGGGGAGCACAGGCTACTGAAGTTATTTTGGGATCTTTAGACGAAATTATTCAGCCCAGACTGCCCCAGCAGGCTCATGCCCAGGAATGAACGGGATGCCGATCTGGGCTTACCCCTCTGGGCTCACACCCTGCCAACATGCAACCATATATAAGCCATGGCATTAAATATTCCTGCTTTCCAGCAGTCTCAAGTTTGCAGGCATTGTATCCCCCACCTCACAACATACACTAGACAGTCTTCATGTAGCACAAAGCGTGTCCCTCACTCCCAGGCATAATGGGTGTGGCCCTGTGCTCTGGTTCTTCTCAGGACCAGAGGAGGCTGGGAGATGGGGCCTGGAGGAGGTACAGAGAGCAGCTACTGTTAGCTCCCTGGTCCCATTCTCATGCAGAGGACACTTTTCCCATTCTAGATAGCCTTCAGCTCCCTTAGAAAAGAAGGTAAAGAGTTAGGGGTTAGATGACTGAGGGGAGACCATGGAAAAAGCTGTCTTTCCGGACACTCAGCACACACTCAATTCCCCAATGCATAGGTCTCACCCCACCCTCTGACCTCTAGTCAAGCCAGGGAGAACAAGCCCACCTGTTCTCTTTGGTTGTGGGGATTTCTAGGCTCAGGTTAATAAAGGTGCCTGATGGACTCAGTTTGGGGCCGCCCTGGTCAGGGCAGGATAGTATTATCCTGGACCTCAGGATGTCTGGTCTCAAACTGCGCCTTGCCTTTTTCCTCTCCCCTACTCCCGTCAGCCTTAGACATAAGCACTTCACAGCAGGACAGAAGTACACAGCCCTCCTGATCAACTGCCAGCTTGAACGGACCTCCAGAATTCCTCTTGCCAGCTTCAGGCCTAAGTAAGATCCGAGTCCGCTCACCTGCCCACTTGGACAATTATCCTGATCTGAAGGGTAGCTGGGTTAAATTAAAATGTGAGATACAGAGATGGAGAGATGGTTTAGTGGTTAAGAGCACTGGCTGCTCTTCCAGAAGACCTGGGTTCAAGTCCCAGCACCCACATGGTAGCTCACAATTGTCTGTAATTCCAGTTGCAGGGAATTCCAATACCCCCACAAAGACAGACATGCAGACAAAACACCAATGCATGTAAATAAAAATGAATATAATAATAATAACTGGGATACAAATTGGGCAGGAGGCAGCGGCAGGCGAATCTCTGCGTTCAAGGCTAGCCTGGTCTACAGAGTGAATTTCAAGACAGCCAGGGCTACACAGAGAAACCCCATCTCAAAAAACAAACAAGACAAAACAAAACAACAACAAAAAATTGTGATACAATAGGACTATCTTTTAGGGCAGCCCACAGCTGCCAGATTATTTCTTCTCCCTTCCTTGGCTGGCTAGGCTTCTCAATTCAGGGCTATTCCTACAAGCTAATCAACTAGTCTGAGACGCTAAGTATGTCTGTCTGGCCTTCAGAAGACATATGGCAGTTTCAGATAAAGTCAGATGGGTGGAGTGAAATTTGTATATCAATCAAGTGATGGGTAGGGCCAGAGGGTCAGTCTTAACTGCAGATTCTCAATCTTTTGAATTTGGGGAATTCCACTATGGACCTGGGCATCTTCCAGAATGACCAAGAGCTGCCAGATGAACAGGTACAAGTGAAAAGGCGGTGAGGGCATCAACATTCATGCTGCCACTTCTGCCCCTTAGATGAACCCAAACCCAGCTCTGCCAGGCCCTGCCTATCTCCAGGAGGAAGCAGAAGAAGCACATGTGATCAGTGCTTGATAAGTTAGGAGACCTTGGTATCCTGCTTAATATACCTGCTGTGCTGAGAGGTAGGTGAGAGACATCAGATACAGGGGAGGGGCAAGCAGACGAGGGGTCCTAAGAACCAATGCCACAAGCTTATTTCCAGAGGGCTTCATGGAGGTGGTCGGTAGCCAAGTATTAGGATGAGAAGGACAGGCTGGAAAGGGGACAGAGGACCAGAGATGTAGGAAGGAGGAAACAGAGACAGACCCAGAGAGGAACTTTCCTACTAGAGGAGTTCTTGGGATTAGAAAATAGGTAGGAAGACCAGCCCAGAAGGGGATTAGATTGTTCTCTCAGCTAGGACTACAGGCTGCTGGAGAAAAGTTTCTCGTACTTTCCTTGCCTCATACTCAAAGCATCTTATCTACCCTTTCTCAGGTAGCAACAACCACCTACTGTTCCTTTCATTCACCTTTATCTCCTTGAGAAGCCACCAAAACACCAGCAGGATTCTGTTGAGGTGGCAGCAACAGTATATTTCCCATGAACTCTATACGGAATGGCCTTAGAGTGGTGGTGATTGGACATATTCAAGAAGGAACTGATAGAATTAATGATGGATGACACCACAAGCTACTCCTTATACTTGATGGCTTCCTTCCCAGAGCAGGGGACAAATCCTTCTACCAATATGGTATTTGTGCTCTGTTCTTCCATATGTGCTGGAATCTCACATGTAGGTATAGGGGCCTGCATGAGCATAATGCTAGCCTACATCTTCTGGGACCTTGGATATGATGGTCATACCTCAGGCTAGCAACACATAGGGGGCAGAAGGGAGGAAGGAGTTGTGTCATCCTCAGGGTCTGGCAGTCTTGTAAAGGTCAGTGATCAAGTTCCCTGGTCTCCTGTCTTCACAGCAGCTCACCAAACACATCCCTGATTTTAAATGTTTACAATTCACCTCATTCATTCCTAAAGGCGGAGCTCACAAATGGTACCCCTGCCTTTTTAACAGATAACGAGCCCAACTGGACCCAACAGAACCAACAGCAAACAGATGCCAGGACCTGACCATTTAAATAAAAACCCAGAAAAATCAAGACAGTGAGAACTACCACAACCCCAACTACAGACGTAGGCAAACATATCTACGTAAAGATCATACAGCTGTAAACAACCCTAGCCTGTGAGGACAGAGCTCTAGACTTCCCTGACTCCTGGGAAGGAGCCATCTCCAGTCCCTGGGGAACCTTCCTCAGAGGAAATTCTCAGGATTGGTGCTGAGGAGAGGGGTGAGATCACCTTATCCCCCATCCTCCACCACAGATCTTAACAACTCTCCCAGCTTCCAAAATGGGTCACACATGGGCCTATTCCTGAGCCCCAGAAGGAGGTACAGGGTCATAGAGCCCTCTTCTTGATGGTATATACTCCATCTGGGCAGGATTGCTATGACAACTGTTGTGGTAGCTCCTAGCCCAACCAAGAAGATGTTCAGTGTCTTGGGGCTCTATCTTCTCCCTGAGGTAAACAGCTGACCTGAGTCTCACAAAAGGAAGAAAAGAGCTGTTTTCCACCCTCTTGTAACTTCTGCCTCTGTGCACAGCAACCAGGCATAGGAAGCAATAGAGGGTGCTTACCAATCAGGGATACAGGACCCTCCTCAACCTGTGCTGCTGAGTGTGTCCTCCACCTCTTCTCTAAATATGTCCATCCTATTCTCTCCTACTTTAGCTTGTAGGGACTGGTGAGTAGCCACAGACCTGGACTGGGTTGTGGGTAGCCTCGGACCTAGGTCGGTGTCCTGATCACCAACTCCTCAGGTCTCTAATGGGGGTCCCATGACCACAGGATTAATATGAGGGTTCAAGCATGTGGGAGCAGAATTTGCTTTGTCCAGATAGATCCACGTAGACAAAAGCGGTTTAAAAACACCCTTCTTCATTTCTAACAGACAGTGGAGAGCATTTTTTTCTGGAATGGGAGAGCAGGATCGGTATAGAAATGGCCAAAAGTAACTTCCACCTGCTCAGTCTTGCCTACTGCCTGCCTAAAGGGAGGCCACTCCCACAGAACCAATAGTATCCTGCCTGTCATTCACCTACAAGCAAGCACTCTTTGATTCCAGCAAGCAAAGCCCACCCTCTAAGGCTGCTTCAATGAGCCCAAAGATGAGACAAGTCCATTCCTGCAGCCAAGTTCCTATCAGAACTCCCTCGCATGGAAGAGCCCTTCCCTACCTGAACAGGCTCTTCTCTGGGCAAAAAGCAGTGGGGATACCAAGCAGCCTCCAGCCTGAACCTGCCTGTGGGGAGGGACCCTCAAAGGACTCTGGGTGAGGTTGTAGACTGGTAGAGAACCTGGAGTCCAAAGGGAGAGCCACCACCCCCTTCAGCAGAAGGAATGTGGGGGAGGTGTGGGGAAAGGACAGGGCAATGGGAGTCAAAGTCTAGCCTGGAGGGTAGTTCTCCCAACAGTCACAATATCCTAGGCAACCCCAGTACCAGAAGCCATCATTAGGGGGTCAGGCTGCTACCATCCACTGCCTAGAGACCTGGAGCTCCTCTATTCTGAAATCCCTGCAGTTGGCCTAGCAAAGAGTAAGGGCAGGACCTCTCTGGCCATCTTAGGCCTGGGAGCATAGTCACCAAGACCCCAGTTCAGACTTGGGAGGGACTGGCTGGTCAGGTGCCAGGCTCACTCAACCCTGGCCCCCTGTCCTGCCCTTGTGCCAGGTGCTGGCTAGAACAGACAACAGTTCTTTTCTCTGCTTCTGGCTCTTACTAGGGAAGTGTAGGTCATCAAGCCAGGCTTGCGTCTCTCCTGGAGGTTTCAGGGAGGGGCCAATTCAATTTTCCCTAGAGATGGGGTGAGGACGGCAGTGAGCCTATGCTCAGTACTCTTAACTGGCAGTGAAGAGGATTCTCCCCTTCCCTGACACTGTCAAAGTGAAGGGTCCCTTTCCACAAGGAGCAGCCACTCTGCCCAAAGGTGATGCAAAGGGAAGGGCACATACCTGGCCCAGTTATGCCAGGAATGTGGCTCCCCAGGCAGAGGACTGGAGGAGCATTTTTTTTTTCTGGTGGGTGGGGGAGGGGCTGACTGGCTGAAGGTGCTCTTAGAGTGA
The DNA here is from genome assembly GCA_028658305.1 of Pachyuromys duprasi. Classification (NCBI taxonomy): domain Eukaryota; kingdom Metazoa; phylum Chordata; class Mammalia; order Rodentia; family Muridae; genus Pachyuromys; species Pachyuromys duprasi. Next base: position 124,808,634 of record CM053763.1, read on the forward strand.
ACAAGAGGTCAGGAGTGGCCCAGATTTCACCCAGTTTCCAGTGTGGGTGGGGCAGAGTAGGGGACCTAGAGGCAGAATGGGAAGTCACACTGGAGGATGGGTTTGCTTCAAGTGTGTGGACCCAGGATAAAATTCAAAAGCCTCATCACCTACAGTTAAGGAAATGGACCCAGCTTCAGAGGAGTGGGCAAGAGGATGTCTCATTTCCATCCTAGACCCTAAGCCCCCTGATGGCTCCTTGTGTGTTCTGACCTTGTCTTAGCACACAACTTTCCCTGTTGCACTCTAGTCTGCTTTCAAAACAGATCTAACCATTCCAAGCTTCCTACTGTGGTGTCGGGGCTCTTTGCCCTGCCCCACCCTACCTTTTACACACCTTAAGGCATTTCTTCAGCCTTCCTGGCTCTCCCACCTAGCGGTCTTCAGTCTCGTATCTGTCCAGTCCATTGTGGTTATGCTCCCCCTGCCCCCTCTAGCTACGCCTGGGCTCTCCACTGGTAAAATGCTGGTTGTGAGTCTTGGGAGCTAAGTTCCCCTAAGTGTTAGCCATATATAAGTACACAGCAAGGGAGGCCTTCTTTCCATGATTCTTCTTCCTAGCTGTGCTGCTCCAAACTGGGCTCTGCCAGCACCAAAGCCAGGGTGTAACATGGGCATAGATGGCTTTGGTGAGATGCTAAACCTTGTTTTGTTCAGAGTAAACTCCCTACCATGACCTCTGATCTCAAGGGAAGTCCTCAGTTACTGAGTCATGGACCCTTGAGCTACTAAATCCACTCGGCTATTAATGATTCACTTTTGATCTTGTGGGGACACGGGACTGTGGCTACTCTTCAGCCCCCTACTCAACCCAAAGTTGGCATATCCTTCCTGCCTTTCCTGCCCCAATTTCCCAAAGGACAAATTTCCACAGCAGAGCTAGAATCTCTGGTTCTATAGGGTCTCAGAGAGCAGAAGCTGGCTGAGAGGCCACAGGGCTTTCCATTCTGGCCCTGCCCCTCCTACACTGGTTCCCCAAGGCCAGCATGGGGACAGGGTTCTAGAGACACCACCCAACAGCCAAGCAAGCATCAAAGCAGAAAGACAGACAGGAAGGAGATAAGTCTTCCCAGCTGGCAAACATCACATCAGAGGACCAGAAGTCATGACCCTTGCCACTACCCTGAGAAGGAAATTTCTGTCCCCAGTCCTACAGCCCTTTGTAGCCAGCCAATATAGAACAGACAGGATATAGTAAATGTGAGGAAAAAAAAGCATTCTTTATCATATTAACCCCCCAAGGGTAAGGCTATCTTGAGGAGGAGACAGGGGAGACCTGGATGGTCATGTGGTTTTGGTCACCTTCTAGAGGATGGCAACCTAATCCCACAGAACTGTTCTACAGACTGTGGGCCTCTGGAACACATACGAAAGTTCCCCACCTTCCAATCCCCTGTGCCTAATCACAGGAGTTTACTCAAATGTATGGGTCCAATCCAGGCATATGTTTAGACTTCTGTAGGGATAAGACAAGTGGTGTTTATACACCTGGTCCCAACTTCCACAGAAAAGGCTTTTTCAAGGGGGACTGTGGAGTGCTGAGGAAAAAGGAAGAAAAAGCAGAGACACCTTCTCTTTGCAGGGCAGCAGCTTGTTTATGGCTCCAAGACCAAACAAAGACAGCTACTATCAGAGCTTTGGGGGTGTCTAATCCGTGTGGCTAGAGATGAAGCCAGGAGCAGCGACGCTGAATCACAGGTAGACAACAGGATGGTTCACTCTCCTGCTTGTAGCAAGATGTCCTCTGTCCCCCGCCCTCAGATCCCATAAAATTTGTCATTATCAACAAGCACTGGCCCTTTAAGGAACACCCTCACCACGCACCTTCCACACAGAACTCCACCTCCTCCAGGTTCCGCAAAGTGATCCGCATAAGGCTGGAGTTGAGCATCAGCTCATTCTTGTGGGCTGGCCACAGGTAGGGTGGCGCTGGGTTCACAAAAAAGATTCTAGTGTCCCCAGTGGACACCTGGTTGTCGCAGATGAGGGGGTCTCCAAAGCCACCAATTACCACCTTGTTGCCACCATCCAGCAGACTCTCCTGGGCCACCACATCTTTGCCTTTCAAGTACCGCCACACTCGAACCTGAGTGGACACAGAGGTAAAAGTAAAAAGGGATAGGGGTTCCAGACTAGACACCTGGGCCCTGTCCCCTCTCTGGTCTCACTAGCTCAAGCCAGTGTTCACAATGGACTCCAGCCGTGGGCAGAGATGTTCAACGTTCTGTGAGTCTGCCCCTCAGCAAAGGCTGCAGTGAAGTAGACACCTACTGGATATGAGATGACACACCAAAAGATACACACCTAATTATGCTCCCATCCCCAGTCTAACCAGCCCAAGTCCAACCATAAGGGTCCATCTCAGCTAGGCCAGGACCAGACATTCAGGACCATTCAGGACCAGACATCTTAGATGAAGGGACTTAAGAGCAAGATCCTAGCTGGGATCCTCACAACCCTGTGTGTGGGCTAACACCTCTCCCAGGAAGTAAAGACCCATAGTCTGCCTGAGTCTGTGCAGCTAAGGCAGTTCTGAACCACAAAGTCAAGTTTGGGCAATGCAAGTCAGCCCCACCCTCCACCTTCTCCTTTGGGGCCCGGAGGGCACCCACTCTGACAGACACGGATGGAGGATGTAGCCTGCAGTGCCCACAGGGCAAGTCCAGGAGCCCAGACACTTTTTGGAAAGGAGTTCTAGGAAGAGGCCCCTTTCCCCTTCTTAAGGTGCTCTGGGGGTTTGGACTCTTGGAATGGAAGGAGCAAACAAGACAATGGGCAGCTTGTCCACCTGCCTAGCTCCTGCAGCACCTAAAGGACTTGGAGAACCTCGTCTACTTTGCCCCCCCCCCAACTGTTGTGGGAGATAACCCAAAGGGGGAGGCTCACAGTTTTCACACCTCCCCCACCCCAGCCACACCCAGGAGCAGCAGGGAGGAAGTCGGGAAAATCCTGCAGGGACTTGGCAAAGTGCCTTGGCAGGGAGAGGAGGGGGCCCAGCGGGGGGATCCCATGAACACACACTACTCTGAAAGAAGTCACCATCTTTCTCATGCCCAAAGAGCAAGAAAAATCCTATTTCTAGTGATGTGATTTGAGGGACTAGGAGAACCAGCAACGGGTGTTCTGAAGGCACCCACCATACCTATTCCAAGGTGCTCTCAAATTCAGCTTTACTTGAAGCAGAGCTGACTCTCCTACTGTATGGTAGGGAAACACAGTTCTTCCAGGACTAGTACGGAACACCTGTCCCTGTCCTCAGGCACGGTAGACTCAGTCACAGTCCTCTGCTCCCACTCCCGACGCCCTGTCCCTGCAGCACCTTACGCAGGCTCCTCGGACTTGCGGATTAGACTACACACCCCTTCCTCTCTGCAGACTATCCCTTCTAGCCCTGGTAAAGGCCTCACCACCGTCCGAGTCTATTCCCACCTCCCCAAACCCTATTCCTTTTCTTTGGCGAGGATGTACACTTATTTCTAACAAGACACAGGTTTTGGACGAGGCGGGGGGCGGGGGTGGGCAGCCACTTCTGCAACTGGGGCCTGGGCACAGTGAGAGGAACCACAGAGGCACCGCAGTAACTTTCGCCCTGAGCTTCAGAGTTTTCTGGGACCTGGTGCCCCACCCGGAGGCTTGGCGGTCGCCAAGGGAGCTCGAACTGGGGCTACAGAAAGCGTTTCTGGCTCATTCCCACGGCTTGGGGCCAGGGTCCCAGCAGGGTGGCCAGCACCCGAAGGGCGGGCCTCAGACATGGGAACCACGAGGAAAAGGACCCCGGGCTGGGATTCCAGAGGGCTGGGGTCTCGTGGGGTCCTGTCGGGGCCCACCTTGCATGAGTACGTGTGCTGCACTGGGTCCACGTTGAGGATCTCCTCCACTGTGCCGGTGAGCACCACATTCGCCTCCTCCTCGCGCCGTTCTAGGGCGCGCTCCGGGCACGTCCCGCTGGCGCCGGGCAGGGTGCGCGCAGCCACCACCAAGAGCAGCAGCAGCGGTAGCAGCGGGGTCGGGATACGCCGCCGCAGGCTGGCCATGGCGGAAGGCGGCCAGGAGAGCGCGCTGGCCAGACTGTGCAGGGGGCAGGACAGAACTGGACCGCAGCTAGGCGGAGAAGGTGGGAGGGCGGACGGCGTGGGGGCGGGCCAGGGGCGGGAATTGGGCAGCACCGCCCCTCCCCCGGGAGCTCAGCCCGTCCCGGCTCCCTACGACCCGCGCGGGCGGCGAACAAAGCCCGGAGACTGCGTCTCAGAACTGGGGCGGGAGCCTCGGCCGGGTGGTGGCGGGCCGCCTTGGGGGAGGGGAAGGCGTGGCGCCGGGCGCCCCTCCCCCGTCCGCCTAAACTGTCCTCCCACCAGGAAATGCAGCTGAAATAAGGTTAATGTATAATCTAAAGACGACGTGCCGGGACTTCCAAGGGGCTCTTCAGCGAGCCGAGAGCTGCAGGGCTCTGCGGACAGGAGAAGCTAACGAAGCTGGACCTCTCATTCCTCCACCCTTTAGGTCCGCCTTGTGCTAGGACAGCTCACAGAGCTCCATGCCGCAGAACCCGGCCCGCCATAGGCTCTAAGGCGACCCAGAAGGGCCACGCCCCCTGCAGGTGACCTGTCTGTAGTGACTAGTCTGAACTGCTCTCAGACCCGCCTACCTGCCCCATGGCTCGGTAGGGTGTAGGACGCCCCTTGGTTGGTCGTTGGCTGCCTTCTCTAGTGGTACTGTGGAACCTACCACGTCCCTGCCCCCTCTCTCTCTCCATTTGTGGACCAACCCAAGTTGGCCAAGCTAGGTACAGGGTATAAACTGAGACCCAGGGGAGATAAGCTAGCGCTGGATCTACGGAAGGTTGAAGGAAGGAGAAGAGACTGCTCTCTTCCCAAGACTGAGGTTGCTGTGTATGGGCCACGGACCTTTGAACCAGAAGCCAGAGTGAATTGTGAAAGGCTCTTCCTCCTGAGAAAGACTCCACCACCAGGACCCTGGCAGGCTTCAGGGAAGGGAGTGGTCAATGAAGATTTGAGGTCACATCCACACAGTGGGCACCAACATGACTAGATCTGGGGTCACCTGATACAGAGAAGTACAAACACACCAACCAGAGGGTGTCTTCATTGAAATTCTCTTAAAGGTGCCTTAGGCCACCTCAAAGCCTGACCAAGTTGATGGAAAAGACAAGACAAAGAACCATCAGGCAGGAAGGGGGTGAAGCTTTTCCAAATTAGATAACCTCCTATCCGAGATATGATTTCCTTTGTAGACAGATGAGACCCCACACACACACCTGTCAATAGTGGCCTCTCTATAGCCCTGATGAGGTGTACTTGCTAACCACCATCTCCTAAACAGCAGCTGACTGACGTGAGTGGTGAGACCCTGTCCCACCCTCTGTGGACTAGTACAAGCGGGACTAGGAACAGCCACAAAAGAATATATCACCCTCCTTCACAGCCTACTCAGGCAGATCCAAGAACTTTCCTTCATTGTTTCCAAAGAATCTGGGGAGCAACTGCTCTCATTAGGAGCCTCATCCTGTTACTGTAAGGACCTGCCCTACCTGTCCCTGAGCCACAAATAGAGATGGGAAGCAGTTGTTGAGTGGCTGGCTGAGGCTCAGGACTGGGTCCCAGCAAAAGTGTCTTTCTCTAGAAGTGAATTAATTACCCAAAGTGTTTGGAAGGAGAATTTCCTCACTTGGCTTCAACTATGAAGTCCTGTCTCTTAACTTAGCAACCTAGGACCTTGCCACCATGGATGGATAGGCATTTCTGAAGGAGTACAAGAAAATAGGAGGCAGAACTTTTATCCCATCCTCTTTTATTACCAACATTGCTCTGGATAGGGGCCTTATGCATAGTTGTCCCCCCCACCTCTCAGGCGCAAATGCATGATCACTGTGCACTGGGGCTTTAGGCCATACTCTCCCAGTGGCTGTTTGTCTTCCATGGGTCTTCCCTCAAAGCTCAGCCAGAACTGGTCTTCTTGTACTTGCTCCTTCTGGGACACGTGCCTCTTAAGCACTTCTACAGTCTGTGTCAGGCAGACCTCATAGATACTGCTGCGGCCCTTTTCATTCCTCACCAGGATGCTCAGAGGGTTGCTGTAGTTCTGTACCATTAGCACAACTGTGCTGCCAGGACCCAGTCCCTGGCTAATAAGGGTGACACTGTCTTGAAGCATCTCACCAGAAGCCGTGTGGGCCAGGCGCTGCTGGAAAGCTGGCACACCAGTTTTCTGGGCAATCTGCTTCTTCAGTTCTGACACCATCATGGAGTTAGTCAGGGACACCAGGAACTCATCGCCCCCCAGCATCTTCACCTTTAGGTCCCAGGCCTGCAAGCATCACATGGGTTTAGCAGTGGTTCTCATCCTTCCTAATGCTTCAGACTCTAATATAATGCTGTGACCCTTTAATACAGTTCCTTGAGTTGAAGTGAGTATAATAATCATAACATTATTGTTATGTGTTATTTTTGGCTTTTTGAGACAGGGTTTCTCTATGTAGCTTTTGCTGTCCTGGACTCACTTTGTAGACCAGGCTGGCCTTGAACTCAGAGATCTGCCTCTGAGTGCTGGGATCACAGGTGTGTGCCACTACGCCCAGCTCATAAAATTATTTTCATTGCTACTTCATAATTGTAATTTTGCTACAGTTATGAATCATAATGTAAATATCTGACATGCAGGATACCTGATATATGATCCCCGTGAAAGGATTATTTGACCTCCAAAGGATTTATGACCCACAGGTTGAGAACCACTGGTTTAGAGATTTCTTTGGCTACATGCAAAGCACTGATCACAGGGCCAGGCCCCCATGTCCCACTGTCATCCTCTCTTCCATCAGAGGGAACCATCCAGGTATGTGGATGAGACAGAGGAGTCAGTTCTAAAGGATCAGCCTCCTACAACCATCACATTGTTTCAGTTTACCCACAAGATATCCTTCTGGGTCTAGCCCTAAGGGAGCAAGGACTGGTAGCTAAGCAGACTAGGAACCTAGTCCCTCCCTAGAAGTGAGCTTTGAGCAACTATACTCTGTTCCCACACTGTGACTATTTTGCCTCTGGAAGAACCTATCAAGGAATAGAGCAAAGTCAGTTAGAATGGAACCCACCTGCCCTCTGCCTCAAACTGTACTCACCATGGCTGTAGGCTTTAGCACTAGGTCCCTTGCAGGAAATGAGGAGTTTGCTGGTCTCAGCTTCTGGCTATCTGCTCTCACAGCCAGAGGTTGGGTCAGCTCTTTTAAGTGTGAACAGTGACTGTCAAGAGGTGGAGTCTACAGAAACCAGAATTGCCTTCTGTTTCAGTTTCCTTTTCCCCTTTTCAATGAAGGGGGGGGGGGGAATAAAACTGAATGAAAAGAAACTGTGTCTGGGAAGGAAAGAGACTGGCTATCAAGGGTCAAGCCCACAACTTGGCCTGTGTGCTCTGAAATTCCCTAAACATCCAGCACTTCAAGTCCTTTACTAGGCATGTGGAAGTCAGAACAGGACCTAATTTAAAAAAAATTTTTTTTCATTTGAAAACTTGGAAACTAGTTATCTTGAAAAATGTCACAATAATGAATTCAGAGACTGTATAATGTAGTGACAATCAGAACTGCCCAAAAACAACTACTATTGGTTATTAGTTTAGGACAATAGTTATCAGATTGGGGGTAGAGGGAAGCATTTCTATCCTAGAACAGTCTATTAAGATCTTATTGTAGCTGGGCATGGTCGTGCACACCTTTAATCCTATCATGGGGGAGGCACAGGCAGGTAGATCTCTGAATTCAATGCTAACCTGGTCTACCGAGGGAGTTCCAAGATAGCCAGGGCTACACACACACACACACACACACACACACACACACACACACACACACACAATCCTGTCTTGAAAAGGAAAAGAAAGAAAGAAAAAAGGGCGTAGTGGCACAGGCCTTTGATCTCAGCACTCAGGAAGTAGAGGCAGGTGGATTTCTGTGAGTTCAAGGCCAGCCTGGTCTACAAAGTGAGTCCAGAACAGCCAAGGCTACAAGGCTACATAGAAAAACCCTGTCTTAATGTAAGGAGCAAAATTGAGAGACATTTTGGTGATAGTGACTGGGTAACACCCTTAAGGCATTAAGAGTTTGTAAGACAGCAGAGCTGTCAGCATTAGATTAGAAGATATTTTTAGTAATAGTAATAAATATCACTTTTAAGGCATTAAGTAATGAAATTAAATAATAACAGTTGATTAACAGCCAGTGTGTGTTATGTTCTGAAATAAAGTATAGAAATTAAGATAACACCCTTAAGGCACTAGGTAATGGAATTAGGTAATGCCAGCTGATTAGCAGCTGGTGTGTGTGAGGGTGTGATAAGCTAAAACTGTTGGACTCCCGAGGTGGGGAGACCCTCCGTTCCTCAGGATAGATGCCAGACCCCAATAACCCACAAAAATAAGAGCTTGATGCAAACAGCAAGAGGTTTTACTTAGTAGCCAGCATGCCGGGGCTCTGCACACAGCTCCCACGCAAGGGGGTGGTGCAGAGCCCTGAGCAGCAGAATCACAGAGTTTATAAAGGCAAAAACCGCAAAACAGGAGGGGGTCTAGGGGTAAGGGATTTTTCTAACGGGGGCAGTCACTGATTGGCTGTGCCCAGGTGTGGTGACTAGGGAACGGTTAGGGACTGTTTGCACTTCTCAGTCCAGGAACAAAGAAGGGCGTTTAGGGCCAAGTTAAAATTTTTTACCCTTACAAAACTACGCCCTGAAAAACTGTATAAAAACTGCAGCCTGAGCCCATGTAGTTGTGACAGGCTAAACTCTTAAGTGAGAAAGCCACAAGATCACCAATAACTAGCCTATTCCCGAACGGCTGCTTGAAAAGCCCAGACCACCTTAACAAGCCGGCCCTGTAAGGACCACCTTATCAGACCGGCCCTGGAAGGCAGCTCCCGAGCAACTGCAGCTTCCTTTACATCTGAGGCCTGGCTGGAGCAGAGAAGCTCTGAGGCCCATCAAGTCATCAGAAGACGCGCCTGAGGTCCAGTGGGAATTGTGAAGTTCCGGGACCTAGAAGACACTGAAACACCATCACACTGGAGGTACCTGTGGTCGGGTTGTATCCCCCATGAGATGTATAGTGTGCTATGCAACGCTTAGATATTTGTGATTTGTGTGATTAAAGCAGCATTCAAAATCATTCACGCGTTGGCTTTTATCAATACCTTGCTGCCCTTGAGTGGCATCTCGGTTAAAGTCCTCCGGCATAATTAAGTGCTCGTGACACTTAAAAAAACCAAAAACCAAACCAAACTGTTGGTATAATGTTCTTGTGGAATGTATACAATTTACCCTTGTTCATTCAAATGCTGATTTCTCTCCCCCACTCTCTGGTTTCAAGCCATGTCGCTGGATTAAAATCATTCTACACCTAGGTATGGTTCTTTTCAGGGACTCTGGAACAGGTGATCAGAGACTACCTTCCAGCCATCAATCTCACACACTAGATGGATGAAGACCTCTTTCCAACACCAGCTGGCTTGTTCTGTTGTCCAGAAGAGTTCCTCAAGACTCCCCAGACCTATTCTGGGGGAAGAAGCCTCTGTGCTGCAGTCTCTAGCTTCTTCACTGTATCTCCTTTCTAGAATACTCTGAAAGTACCATTCCCTTCACCTGGCCTCTTGAAAGCTTCCTTCTCTTTGAAGAAACAGTTGTGAAGGCTTTGGAACCACTCAACAGAAGAAGCATTTTCAAATTGGGCAGTGATGGTGAATGCCTTGAATCCCAGCACTGAGAGGCAGAGGCAGATGGATCTCTGTGAGTCTAAAGCCAAACAAAGAGTTTCAGGACTGCCAGGGCTACACAGAGAAACCCTGTCTCAAATAAATAAATAGATACCAAAAAACAAAATTAAACAAAATGTGGCATTTTCAAACCAGGCAGTGGTGGTGCATGCCATTAATCTCAGGACTCAGGAGGTGGATCTCAGTGAGTTCAAGGTCAGCCTGGACTACAGAGTGAGTTCCAATAGCAACCATGAAAATAATAATGGCCCTGTTTTTCTTATTCTTCTCTGGAAAAAAAAAACAGAAAGATTTTGAATTTGTCAAATTTTTGAAGGGGTTTGTGTTTTGAGATAGGGCCTGCAACTCACTTTGAACTCACAGAAATCTTCCTGCCTTTGCATTAAACACATGTGCAACTATGCCTCCCTTGCCCTAATTTTTTTTGAGTTCTTCTTTGCTGGACTTAGTTAGCAGTGGGGTAATCCATAATATATCATTAGCTCCATGACATCATCCCATCTGGTTTCTGTCATTACTGACATCCTTATCTTTACCTTACATGAAGTTGTCCTTCCATTGCTCTGTGGTATCAGCTGATATCACCTGTTAGATAGCTGACAGGGACAAGTTGACCTCCCTCTAGTCTTGGTGACAGGTGTTGGTTCACCTTTCTACCAAAGGTTGTTCCAAAGCCTTTGTGTTACAGCCTATGCGTTCCAGTGTAGCTGGAAACTACACTGCACATAAGCAAATAATATTCAGCTGAACAGACAAGGAGGTGACTTGAAATTGCTAGAGCTTTGGGTGAGACCACGAGGAGATCAATGGGTCCAAGCTTCACAGTCCTGAGAATTTGTCTTCCAGCCTTTGGAGAAATTTCCGTCTTGATTTCTTACGAGGTGATCCTGAACTGCATCCCTTATCTACCTACCAGTGCTTCCTCTCCGAATGGACGTGAGCCAGGAACCTCCACTCGGTGCACTTACAAAACACAGTGCTCTCCTCTTGGTGCACTGTCCTCTTGGTAGTGGACTTTGGCATTGGGTTTACCTTTGTCTCCAGTCAGGCCAGTATTGGCTGCACAGAACAGCTGGAAAGGGCCGGCAGCAGGCTGGGCAGAGGCTGGCCCTCCTATTGGCTGGGACGAATGTGGGAACTGAAGCCAAGAAGAGTTCACAGGCCCCGAGGCTATATTACCTTATTTAAGCCCTCAATGCACTGGGTTGAGGTTCAAGCTTGTAGTAGGTCACCAACTCTGTGCTCACTAGGGCCCCAGATGCACCAGAGACAACCCAGGGAAGGCAAGAGTCTTACCACTAATGAAACAGCAGCCTCAGCCGCTGCTCCACCTAATAGTCTTTCAAGATGATTGTGGAGAAGGGGCCCCGAGCGCCTATAATTGCAAGAATGATTTTGCTCCAGACTATCATCAAGAACTCGCATAGGAAGGATGGGGTGGTAGAGGTGGGATGAAGCACTCGGAAGAGTCAAGTTCTCAAGGCTTACTGTGGCTCTCAGAGCCTAAGATCCAAGAAGGTAGGATACTTCTCTGGCTTGCCACCCATTCTGCATTCCTGTCTCCAGTGTTCCCAGCACACAAAACTAGAGACAGCTGACATCCTGGAGGTGACCGTGAGATATTTGCAGAACCTACACGGCCCAGTGACAGGTGGTGTGTGGGTGACACTTCACAGAGGTGGGAAACGTGAGGACCATCACTGCAGGAACCAACTCCTGCTCTTGCTGCTCCAGCAGCAGCACTGCTCCGACCCGAAGGTCCTGGGCAAGTTCTGCGCACTTTTCAAAGAGTGCCTTGCCTAGGTGATCTGTGAGCTCACTTGGCAGCTGTGAGAGTGTTTTAGCCGGCTTGTGCTCCCACTTACTTGGCAGCCCGGCTTTGCTGTTCACAGCCTCAGAGGCAGAGGAGCCCAAGGTGCTCATGTGGCCCACTGCTGCTGTCACTAGATGGCTCCACTTGTGGTTGAGCTCTCGCTGGTGTGCTTTGACTACTACTGACTCGTAACCTGCTCCTGGAGCAGAGCTGATCCTGGAGGTTGTGGCGGGGGAGGCGAGGTGGGGGGGAGAGGTGCAGTGTGACCTGTCCTAGGGCTGCAACCTTGACGTCCAGATTGTACTAGAGAATACTTATTTACAGAATTGTGACGTGTTTTTTGTTTTATTTTGTCTTGTGAAAGGTGTGGTTCAATAGCACCACTTCCTAGCTCCAGCAGCCCTGAACAAGTTCATTTTGCAAGTCCTTCATCTAGCCCATGTACGTACATTGGTACTTCCTCAAACTACAGGGTTGGTTTTGCTTCGGTTAGAAGTGATATCTGAGCCTATCCTTGGATATAATAGGAACCCCAAGAGAGGCAGCCAGGAAGGTGACAGTATTGGGGGGAGGATTTTTTTTTCATGATTAAAAAAAAAAGCGGTCTGGTGAGAATGCATATATGCAGGCAGAGCACTGTATAAATAATAAAGAAATAAATCTTAAAAAAAAAAAAAGCGGGGGGTGGGGAGGCGGGTGGAGAGACCGCTCAGCAGTTAAGAGCACAGGCTGCTCTTCCAGAGGACCTGGGTTCAATTCTCAGCACCCACATGGTACCTTACAACTGTTGTAACTCCTATTCCAGGGGATCTGTAGTTCTGCTTCTGTCTGACTGAGGTGTGTCAAACCAGGATGTGGGTTTTGTGCTTAAAAGCTCAATCTGATAAAGGCTTGGAAGTGTAATGGGGTCTTGAACACCCAGTGCAGTCAATGGCCAGCTAATAAAGACTTTACATTAACTTGAATCCATGCCTTAGTAGTCCTCTCTGGTGGTTTCCTCACAGCAACAAAAGGGTGACCCATTGCTTTGATCCCAGAACTTTCTACAGAAAACAGAACAAACCAGAGTCCTCCTGTCAATATCAATGACAATGAGCTTAAGCTGAAGTCATACTAGGTCTTCCTGTCTTAAAAGACTCTGAGTAACAACTGTCAGCTCAGCCACTCCTTGATAGTTCCCCTAGGAACTGTGAGATCACAAGTGTTTTCCATTTCCAGCGGCTTAGTTTTTGTTATGTAGCAATGAAGATAATTTCTTTTTTTGTTTGTTTGTTTGGGTTTTGTTTTTTGTTTTGTTTGATTTGGTTTGGCTTTTGAGACAAGACTTCTCTGTATAACAGAGCCCTGGTTGTCCTGGACTTGCTTTGTAGACCAGACTAGCCTTGAACTCAGAGATCCACCTGCCTCTCTCTCCAAGTGCTGGGATTAAAGGTGTGTACCACCATACCCAGCAATGAAGACAATTTCTATATAATTCATTGGGGGAAATGTAAAGAACAGAAGCTGTAAGCACCGATATAGTTCCTGAAGGTTGTATTATAGGCCCAAGATCACCCAGAGGTAATGGGGTATGACAGAAGTCAGAGGAGTTGAGTCTGGGAATAACTCCTCTATCTATGAGAACTAGAGAATAAAGATGAAGGGACCGCTCAATGACGGGAGGATGAGTGCTTTCTGTGTGGTTACCACAGAGATGTCTGTGGCATCCAGACTGACTTTAACACTCAGCTAGCAGGTCAGCTGCACTTTCTGGGCTGCTCTTAGCAGAGAGCCTGACATGTGAGCACGGAGGAGGGAGAATGACAATCAGGTGCTTGAAGTCCTATACTTGACCCTCATCACACTTTGCTAAGCCCTCACGGAATGAAGTGCACACCTGAGTCAACAGGAAGCTTCTCGTCTACCATCTGAAGAATAGGAAAATGGACATACTGGTTTCGTTAAAAGAAGGTGTTTCAGCCGAGTTTGGTGGGGCACACCTTTGATCCCAGCCCTAAGGCAGAAGCAGTCAGAGTTCTGTGAGTTTGAGGCCAGCCTGGTCTACATAGTGAGCTCCAGGACAACCAGCACTACATGGGACTACATTTTGTACACGTGTCTCAAAAAACAAACAAAAAAAGTAGGAGCTTTAGCTGTGCATGTTGACACAATAATTTCAGCCCTTAGGAGGAGAGGCAGATGGATCTCTTTAAGCCTAGGCAATTTATTGAGTTCCAGCAGGCTGAGCTATATAGTGCGACTGTGTCAAAGAAGAAGAAGAAGAAGAACAACAACAACAACAACAACAACAACTAAGAGCTTCAGCTATGAGTAGTGGCACACATTTGTTGTTTATTTTTCTTTCTTTCTTTCTTTTTTCTTTTTTTGAGACAGGGTCTCACTAAATAGCTCTGGCTGTCCTGGAACTCACTATGTAGACCAGGCTGGCTTTGAACTCACAAATGTCTCCTTGCCTCTATCTACCAAGTGTTGATATTAAAGGTGTACATGACACATAGGCTTGATGGTACACATTTGAAATTCTAGTACTTAGGAGGTTGATTCAGGAGGCACACAGTTTTGAGGCCAGCTCTGACTACATAGCAGACCTTGACTATAAAATAAATAAGTAAACAAATAAACAAACAAACAAATAAATAATGTTGCTTTCTAAAAGATACTTTTAAAAATAAAAAAAAGATAAACTACAGACTAGGAAAAAATTGCAATCCACATGTATGTTGCTATTGTGTGGCTATGAAATGTATGCTGAAGTCTCCTTTTGCTGTGTTGAGGGCTTTATCCCTCTGACTATTGCATTATGTGAAGATAGTGAAACCTTTAAAAGTGGACCAGTGTTGTGTAACAGTTTCCTCCTAGATTGAAAAATTCCATTGTGCAGGGAAGCTCTTTAAACAGGAAAGTAAACAACTCAAAATAGCCTCAGGAAGTCCCTGAAACTGAACAGATAGATCCCTCCCTACAGATAAGCAATCAAAAATGAGAGTCCCTCTTAGACTAGCAGAGACAAACTGCAAATAAAACACTTCAGACACGCTGAGCTGCAGAAGTCTCTGAGACAAGACCAGTTACCAAGAACACCCAGACCAGGCAAATTGCAAAGACTCTAAGAAGAAGCAGAAAACAATGGAGCTGCTTGGAAGAGGTTTAGATCATCTGAGGCATCTGTTAAGCTGCTGGCAGGCTGTGTAATGTGTGCCAGGTTCCTAGCTTTGTGAGCTGTCATCCATGCTGGGGTTAGCTTTGGTAATGCAGCCAGCTATCTTTGAATGCTGTAAGTAACTGTCTGCTCCTGTAAGTAAACCTCACCCATATTTCTGTAAGTAACCCCCCAAAAGCTCATTGGTTCACCAAGTTGGACTTTGGTGGTATCTGCACTTTGGTCTGTCATAAGTTCCTTAACTGGCATGAGGAGATGTGTGTATTGTGTTTCCCCAGGAAAAGTTTTGTCATAAAACGGCCAGGAGGCTAGCTCAGTAGGTAAGAGTGATTGCTTCCAAGCCTGGTGAGTTTCATCCCTGGCACAAAAATGGTAGGTGAGAATCAACTCCATGATTTGTCCTCTGATCTCCACATACATGCTATGGCATATGCAAGTCCACATATACATACAAAATAAGCCTAAAAAGTCTTGGGCATGGATAAGGTTTCCATTGCTGTGGCAAATACCATGACCACAAGCAAGCTGAAGAGAAAGGGTTTATTCAGCTCACACTTCCACACTCTTTAATCACTGAAGGAAGTCGGGACAGGAACTCAAACAGGGCAAGATCCTGGAAGCAAAGGCAGATGCAGAAACCATGGAAGGTGTTTCTTATTGTCTTGCTTTCCATGGCTTGCTCCGCCTGCTGCTGCTGCTGCTGCTTCTTCTTCTCCTCCTTCTTTAGATTTATTTATTATATTTAAGTTTATGTGTGTGTGTGTCCGTGCATGCTTGTCCGTCCCCTGAAACAGGAGTTACAGATGGTTGTGAGCCACCATGTGGGTGCTGGAAATTGAACTCTGGTCCTCTGGAAGAGTAGCCAGTGCTCTTAAACACTGAGTTGTCTCCCCAGCTCTTTTTTTTTTTTTTAAGACAGGGTTTCTCTGTGTACCCTTGGCTGTCCTGGACTCACTCTGTAGACCACGCTGGCCTCAAACGCACAGAAATCCACCTGCCTCTGCCTCCCAGAATTCTGGGATTATAGGCATACACCACCATGCCTGGCTCAGTCTGCTTTCTTTCTTTCTTTTTTTTTTTTTTTAATGATTTTTTATTTATTCTTTATACATCATTCTGTCTGTGCACCAGATCTCACTGTAGATGGTTATGAGTCACCATGTGGTTTCTGGAAATTGAACTCAGGACCTTTGGAAGAACAGCGAGTTTTCTTAACCTCTGAGCCATCTCTCCAGCCCCTCAGTCTGCTTTCTTAATAGCACCCAGAACCACTAGCCCAGGGTTAGAACTACTCATAACTGGCTGGTCCCTTTGTTATCAATAACTAATTAGAAAAATGCCTTACAGCAGCTCTTAGAAAGGCATTTTCTCAATTAAGTTTCCCTTCTTTTGGATAACTCTAGTTTGTGTGTCAAATTAAGAAAAGACCACCAAAACAATGGTAGTATTCACCTTTAATCTCAGCATTCAGAAGGCAGAGGCAGGCAGATCTCTAAATTTGCCAGCCTGGTCTGCATATAGAGTTCCATACTAACCAGGGTTATACAGTGAGACCTGTCTTTAGAAACTATAGAATTTGGAGCTGAAGAGACGGCTCAGTGGAAAAAAGCACTGGCTGATTTTCCTTTACCTGCCTGTAACTTCCAAGGCTTCTGACACTCCCACACAGACATACATGGAAGCAAAACACCAATGAACCTAAAATAAAAACAATTTAAAAAAGAAACTATAGACTTTTCTCTCTCTCTCTCTCTTGAGACAGAGGGTTTTCATATAGCTGTTTGATGTAGATTAGGCAGGCCTCAAATTCACAGAGATCTGCTTACCTCTGCAGGGATTAAAGGTATGTATCACTACCTGGACCTGGATGAGGTGGCACACACCTGTAATCCCAGCACTCAGGGAGGTAGAGGCAGGGGGATCTCTGAGTTCAAGGCCAGCCTTGTCTACAAAGTCCAGGACAGCCAAGGCTACAGAGAGAAACCCTTCCTCAAAACACCAAAAACCAAACACCACAAAAGGTATGTATCACCATACCTGGCCCCCAATTTTTAAACATGATAAATGTAAGCCAGCTATGGTAAATCACATTTGTAATCTCAGAACTTCATAGTCTGAGACAGCAAGATTCCCTTGAATTTGAGGTCATGGTGGTCTACAATGTGAGACCCTGTCTCAAAAAACAGATTTGATAAATGCAACAAAAAAAAAAAAACAAAAACAAAACCCTATAATCTTTTAGACAGTGCAAACAAATATCTACTGTATACGAAGTAGAATAAGATGGAGAAGACCAGTTCTTAGACACTGTTTCATTTAGTGATTTACTTAGATTTAGTGATTTACTTGCTTGTGCTGCCCATTTGCCAAGAATGACTTCACTTGCTACTTGGAAAAGAATGACTTGGAGACATAGTGGAAGCAATAGATTGTTACCCTTAACAGCCTGCTGACAGTATGCTTCTGTAAAATTTTGCTTGCTTGTTTGCTCTATCTTGTGGGTTTAGAGTGTTACATGAGAATGCAAACTGGACCTGATATGAGGCCTTCTAGGAGCTATCATAGATTCGGTCCACTGGTGAATTAATCTCTCTTCTACTCTCATTGATGTTGGAGTGCTCATTTCAGAAAGATTGCTGCAACATATGATTCATTTACATACAATTCTGGACAAGGTGACCCACTTCATAGTAACAGAAAGCTGACAATGGTTTCCTCCTCTTGAGGGGAGGGGAAGAAAGAATCACTAGGGCAAAAAATAACCCTGGGTGACAGGCTATTGACTCTTTGGAGACTGACATCCTAACTGAATACCTATGTCAAAATCTAGCGCTGTATACTTGCAGTTTATCCTGTGTTAAGCTCAGTAATACTATTTTAAAATAAATCTTTTTAAAAAACCAAAACCACATTTATTTACTTATTTATTTGCGTGCATGCGTGTTTGTGTGTGTGTATGTGTATGTGTATAGGCAAAAGGACAACTTGCTGGAAGTTGGCTTTTTCATTTGACAGAACTTTGGTGCCCTCTCGTGGCACTTCAGGCAACGCTCATCTGTTGTGCCTACTGACCAGGCTGCTGTCACTATTGATAACTGTGTCCTCTACAAGATAGCTGTGCTATGAACATGTCACCTTCCTTCTTAGGCTGAGAATAGTTACAGATCCCTTCCCTTAGACAAACATCTGCTCCTAACATCTCACCAAAAAGGTTCATAGTTGGGGTATAAATAGAAGAAAGGGCTTTTCTCTGAAGGCTGAGCCAACTGTTGTGAAGCTTGTTTCTGCAAAGCATTTTCTCCTGGCCCCATAATAAGACCCTTTTCTATCCTAGTCCTACTACTTCCACTTCCTTTTTGTTGACCCTGTACTCTTATGTGGGAAAGCCAAAGCATCTGTTTAAAAGCCTGTGTCAGATCATTTCATCTCTCACTCCAACCCAGACTTCCAGACTTCTTTATCTCAAGAAGTCCATTTCCCTAGACACAGACTCACGTGTGTGCATCTCCTAAGCTAAGATAAAGTAACAACGCTGTCTTTGTAGGATACACTGCTGGGTTTCGTAGACCCTATGAGAACAAAACAGTGTGCTGGGACACCAATACCAACTGGTTTGGGGAAATAAAGCAAGAATGTTTTCATGAGTTTTGAAGCAGGCAAAGACATCTTTCCCTTTTTTTTTTTCTGTTTTTAAAGAGAGGATCTTATATAGCCCAAGTTGGCCTTAAAGTTGGTATATAGTTGAGGATGCCCTTTAACTCCTGATCTTTCTGTTTTTGTCTCCTAAGTGGAATTACTGGCATGCACAACTATGCCTAAGGCTATAATTGTGTGCTTGTGTGTGTGTGAGAGAGAGAGGGAGAGGGAGATGGAGGGAAGGAGAGAGGGAGAAGGAGAAAGAGGGAGAGGGGAGGGAAGAGGGAGACAGGGAGAGAGGAGGAGAGGGGAGAGGGAGAGAGAGAGGGAGAAAGGGGGAGAGGAAAGATAAAGGGTGAGAGAGAGGAACAGGGAGAGGGAAGAGAGAAAGGGAGAGAGATTGAGAGATTCTCTATGTAGTCTTGACTGTTCTGGAGCTTGCTATATAGACCAGACTGGTTTGGAACTCACAGAGATCCAGCTGCCTCTGCTTTCCTAGTGCTGGGATTAAAGGCGTGCATCACCATGCCCGGCTTAGAGCAATAATTCTTTAAGAGGACAGGCAGTATTGAGATGCACATGCTTGTTATCCTAGAGCTTTGGAGGCTGACATAAAAGAATTGCAAATTTGATGCCAGTCTTGCTGTAAAGCAAGTTTGAGGTCAACCTGGGCAGTGTTAACAAACAAACAAGCAAAGCTTAAGGACCCTGTTCTGTTATGTATTGACTGTGTAGAAATTCCCTCTCTGTGTCTCATTCCCATCAGAAAGAAGGGCCTCTTAGTACCCATCTTGGGATGGATGAGTTTGCAGAAACATGCCCAGAAGCCTAGCAATGAGCTCAGCACAGATGCTGGTTGCTCTGCCCAGGTCTTCTTGAGGTAGAGTGGCCACCCTGTCTTAGGACTATTCCACCAAATATACCTTTTTTTTCCCACTGACTACATACAGTTAATCCCTTGATCTTGCCAATATTTTTTTTTTGAGGCCCATCTGGGGAGTCCTTCACAAGAGCAACGAATGTACCCACTTTCTTCTAGTCCCACTGGCAGGCTTATCAATGCCCAGGAGGCTCCCATGAGCCCTGGATGTCAGATCTAGGTGGGTAATGTTGTCTGCAAGGTTGGGCATGAGACATGTAGGTCGTAGGTGGGGTGGGACTAAAGTTTCACCATGAGCTGGAAGCACAGGTCTCCTTTTTCTTGGGAAGGGAAACCTGCATAGTGCTGATCATAGGACAGTCTTCTCTAGTTGGAATCTGATTTGACCTTAGCTGATGCCAGCCCCAGTGCTGGCCCCATACCAGGAAAATGTCCTTCATATTGTTGGAGGGCCCTCAAATGCCATCTATTTGTGGCTTGGCTCTGAGACTGGCACGAGTCATAAGTGATCCCAGGGACAGGATATTTTTGGACGTAGGGGTGGGGCTTGCATTAAGAAGCCTAGCACCATGTTGCTTGGGGACAGGCCTCTAAATGTGTAGCTCCACTGCCCCAGCTGGCTTCTGAGAACCAGGTAAGATACCTTAGCCTCTCGCTTCTGTCTAGGGGTCCTAATGGCAGGAAAGTGTTATCATGGCCTCTCCAGGAGCTAGGGAGGAGAGAAAGACCGGAGAGGTAGGAAGCCCTCAGTGGCTTTTCTCACTTAGAACTGTTCCAGTCATAGTGACCTCCTACTGTCCTCATTCTAGACATAGCTGGCCAAGGCCCCAAGAGTGGTCCCTTTAGGGGACAGAGGCTGAGACCATGGTTAGTCCTGGTCATCTTAGTTCACTGAGATGGGGCAAAATGGGGCCGTGTACAGCAGGGAAGGAGTAGATGGGAGTAAAAACCCCAAGGACACCCAGAGAGGGTTGCTGGGTCTCAAGGGGGCTCATTTAAGTTCTGTGACCTCTAGCTCAGGCTCCTCTTACAAACTTTTGAGCAGACTCTGGCCAGTACCAACATGACCTTGGTAAGCTCAGAAGATGTGTTCCAGCCAGGTAGAAGGTCATCATCCAGAAGGCTAGTCACCTGCTGGATACGATAGATCCTCTTCTGTGGTTAGATGCCAGTGGTGATAGCTTGAAAGGCTAGAGATGACTGTCAAAGGGTGGTCTTTGATGCAGAACACTGTTTACCAAGGTGAAGAAGGGAAGTCAATCCCATTGAAAGATCTCAGAGATGTGAGGAAACACCATCCAAACATGGCTAACACTGATCTTTAGTTTACTTCACTAATATAAAATAATATTTCATTTTAGGGCAGTGACAATCTGTTACAGTAATGTTATCTGGAGTTGAATTGAAAATAGGAGAAACTGAAGTATATTTCTAACTCAGAAGAATGAAGTAGAGGAGTCTGGAAGAAGCAAGAAGCAGAGTCTGTCCTGTGGTTCCTCCAGATGGAATGGACTGCCAGGGAGAGGGCAGGTGCTACAAGGTCAGGCAGGGTGCTGGTAGTGTGTGCTACTTAGTGCATGGAGCCTGGATTTGTGAAGACACTGCCTGGCCCAAAGTCTTGCTGTCACTCCAGCACCTCTGCTGAGGTGCAATGGACAACTTCCAGTACAGTGTCCAGCTCAGTGATCGAGAGTGGGCCGAGTTCTCAGCCACTGCTGACGAGTGTGGCCTCTTGCAGGCTGGCCTGGCCTCTGGTGACGAGCTCTTGTCCAGTGACATTGACCAAGGGGACAGCAGTGGAAGCAGCCCTCCCAGGCCCCCACCCCTCTTCACTGGGCAGCTGGCTCCCCAAGGGAGGGAACAACAGGGCTGTGAGTTAGAGGACACGGCTGCTCAGCAGCTGATCAGCAGGTCTCAGTGTGAGCCTGTCCTGGCTCTGGAGGCCAGTCATCAGGCACCTAGCACGTCCACACAGTCAGAAGCTCTACTGTTTCCCAGATCAGACAGTGTCTGTTCTGGCCAAGCCTTGTCCTTCCCTGGGTCATCAACTTTCAGAGACAAGATGCAAAGGCTTTTGCAGGGCCCTGCCCCTGGCTCTCCTGGTAAGCCCCCTCATGGTACTGAGTCTTCTGACCACAGTGCCATACCTCAGAGTCCCCCTGACAGCCTAGAAGCTCCATTGAGAAACCCTGGTCGTAAGAAGAGGCGCACTATGGGTGCCAAGGGGACCAAGTGCTCTGGATCTCTGGGCTCTGCTACTGTCCAGATGAGCTCCCCACAGCTTACAGAGACAAGGCCCAAGGAGGTTCTTATGTCTGAGAGACTAAGGGTAAAAACCCAGCAGGATAAGCCACAGTCACATTCTACAGTTACTCCTGAACATGGCTCTAGTATCCCTGAACAGATGGCCAGACAAGAATCAGGCTTGGATCCTTCTACATCTGTTCTAATAACTGAACAAGATACAGACCAGATCAGGAAGACACCCAGAGCTGTGCTACACATGGTATCAAAACCTGTCCAGGAAGCTCATCCAGGTATCTCCATGGCCACACCAAATGTGTCTAAACCTGCCTCCAAGCCTCAATCTGACACAACTTTGTCCACACTTGCCTTCAAATGTCAACCCAATTCAGATCAGTCTACACCTGCCTCTGAGCCAGATATGGCTTTGTCTACATCTGCCTCTGTGTCTCATCTGGACAAGGCTGAGTTTGCATCTGCTTGCATACCTGGACTGCATGTGGACCGATCTGCAGCAGGCTCAGAGATCAAGCCAGAAGTTTATTCGTCTATGCCTGCCTCAGGGGTTGTACTTTGTACAGATCTGCCTCATTCTGTTTCAGAGACTGAGTCTGAGGAGAGTGTGTCTATACCTGTTATGCCTTCTTTATCCCCCTTTTCCCAGGCTGAAGCTGCCACAGTGGATACAGATGTAACTGTGCTTCCAGGGGGATACTTTGAAAAGCCAGCAGGGCAGCTCTTAGAAGGGGCCTCAGGATACTCCTCAAGTGAGCCCTGCCCAGGTCCTGTCCAAGTCCCCAAGAAGAAGAAAGTACGATTCTCCATGGCTGTACCCAGCCATGAAGAATCAGGGTCAGACAAGCCTACAGGCCCACCCTTCCTAACCCCAGACTGGCCTCCAGCTGCCAGGACAGCAGCAGGGAGCTGTGGGGGATCTGCTCCTTGGGATGCTGTGGCAGTCGGGCCCAGACTCCCCCAGCCTCGGATCCTCAAGCACCTGCCTCCTCCTATATCTCCTGTTTCAGGAGAGCCTGAGCCTGGAAGCTGCTTTGCAGTGACTCTCCCTGAGGCCTATGAGTTCTTCTTTTGTGACACCATTGAGGAGGAAGACGAAGATATTGAGGATGAGGAGACAGCCATCCAAGACCTGGATGAAGTCCAATGGCCTGATACATGCGAGTTTTTTTTTCAGGACAGTAGAGCCCAAAGGTCAAATTGTCAGAGGGGACATTCCCCAGTCCCATCCCCAAGAGCGGAGGCTGTGGCACCTGTTCCCCCTGGAGATGTAGTGCCTATCTCCATTCCTGAGGTCTATGAACACTTTTTTACTGAGGAAGGATTTGGGAACAAACCGCCACCAGCCACTCATATTCAGCTGCAGACCTCAGAGCTCTCCAGGGAAGTAGGACCTGAGACATCCTCCAAGCTTGTTCCAGTTACAGCAGAACAGCTTAGCTTGACAGTCAGGGAGGCAGGTAAGTTTTGATCAGGTTCCAGGCCCATCCAGGTCCTGGGAACACATTGTCCAAGGAGCTAGGGCAAGTGGATATGGGAGAGGAGCAGAGAATGACCTTGATCATCTGCTTGTATATGTGCTTGTATGTGTGCTCTTTTAAGCTCTGGGATCGACATGAGGAAAGGGTAAGCTCCTAAGCTACCCCAGGACACCACTGAGATAGGGAAGCTCATGCCAGATACTTCATGGTTTTTGGCTTTGTCACCAAACAATGTCCTAAGTCCAGTACCATCAGACATTTTCCTTTAGCTTCTAGGAGGCAGGTACTAGGAGCTCATTCCCACTCATTCCCATGCTGCTTGAGGCAATGTGGGAAAAATATCTCCTTTCCCCTCTGGAAACCATTCCACAGATCAAACAGAAGACCCAAAAGGAAATCTCCTAAATTATTTTAAGTATGACTCATGCTATCCACTGTCTTAAGGAAGAGAAGTCATGGGGAAGATCTGACTCAAAAGATTTGCCTAGGATGGTTTTCTATGGCAGGCATGTCTCAGAAAGGGGCATTTAATGTACTTTTCTTCCCTAGGGGAACCACAGAGTCCTCTTCCTTCATTTATATTCAGCCAGAATGACATGTGCTTGGTGTTTGTTGCCTTTGCCACTTGGGCTGTGAGAACCTCAGACCTACATGCTCCAGATGCTTGGAAAACAGGTTTGGAGGTCCTGGGATAGAGGGTGCTATTCCTAGAAGACCTTGGGGTTATAGTTATTTACCTCTTCTGCTGTGCTAGCAGGGATGAAAGGTACATGGAAGGTTCAGGCTCTCTTTGACCATGCTTTTATCATTGTTAATCTACCTCCAACATATTTTGAAGGCTGGGTTATGTAGGCAGAAGGCAGTGAAAAAGCCAGAACTGGCACTAAAGATATCTTCTGTTTCTCTTACAGTCTTACTGGCCAACATTGGCACCATCTCTGCTATCCGTTACTTCCGCCGTCAGGTTGGGAGAGGACATAATGGCAGACCTAGACCCAACTCCAACTCAAACCCCAGCTGCTAGAAGCCAGGCTGGCCTGGTGAAGCATGGAGCATGGGGATGATTCCAAGACAAGGACAAGATGTTGCTCTTCTCTCTACCCTTTGATACCTGTCTTCTAAGGCATCCAGGAAGGAGCCAGTGTCCTTGGTGCTGACTTACTTGGACTTAACCTAAAGGTCCAGCCAGTGGCTAATGCCAAGGCCATTTTCCATACCTGAGTGGATAGAGATTCAGGATTGTTGATGAGTGGGCACTGAGAAAAGAGTTGGGTAATAGGACATCAGATATGCAAATAAAAACCACAGAGCACCTAGCTAAATTTGAATTTACATGAAAATTCTTGAGATGTACTTGTATGAAGAAATTATTTGTTGTTATCTGAAATCCAAATTAATTGGGTACTCTGCTTTTTGTCTGGTCATAAATTAAAAAAATGAGCAGCATAAGTGGACTTTATAATAAGTGTCAAAGCAACAAGGTCCCTCTGGGTATGTCTAGGCCAAGATGAGGCTACTGAGTGCCTTCAAAGCTGGAGGGAGGCAATCCAAGAACTCTGCCCTATTGAAAGGCAGGCTTAGCTGGCAAGGTCCTCCCAGGCTCTGATCCCCAAGGCACCACAGACAAAACTTGCCTAGGTCTGGCCTAAGTCAGTGAATAGGTTCTAGGGCAGTGGTTCTCAACCTTCCTAATGTTGCAACTCTTTAACACAGTTTTTCATGTTGTGGTAACACCCAACCATAAAATTATTATATTTTCTTTTCATCCTTTCTTTCTCCTTTTTTTCATTGAGACTTCATAACTGTAATTTTGCTATTGACTGTTATGAATCGTAACAGAAATATTTTTGGAGCTAAAGGTTTGCCAAGGGGGTCACAACCCACAGGTTGAGAACCACTGTTCTAGGGTATACCTTTGGGGTGGCTTTTAAGGCCCCTGCATTGTGGAATCTGTGGGGCAAGGTTGGATTTTCTCCAAGATCCCTGGACAGGTATACATAGAATATGATAGCGTCCTGTGGAAGGACTATCTCTGGATACTATAGGAAGCTTGAATGAAGCCAAGGCTGAGAGAAATTGTAGAATGGGAAGGTAGATAATGGGACTGAGGTGACACAGCGATAGCCAGTGTAGGGTGAATTCTACCCAAGACAGCACATGAAGGTCTTTAAGATAGTAAGGTGCCCTGGCTTCTCAGAGGGGAACACAGGGACACAGTACCAATAAAACTCTTTCTTGTTTATGGTGTTTATGGTGTTTCTGACCAGCCTTACCCCATGTACCCAACAGTAATCCGTCTTTCTATACAGCTTTGCTTCTTGTAATAGCTCTCACCCTACTGACCTCTGACTCTCATGTCCTCTGACTTCACATGCTGAGTTTGACAACCTGACTTTTTCAGTACTCTGTACTTCACACTCATGCTTACCCCACTTCTAAGTAAAGACCTGCTCTAGCATGCTCTTCCTTTCTTCCCTAGAGGCACAGCCCCTGGGGTTATCCAGAATCACACTGACATCCTTCCCTGGTTTGTTCCCAGGAGAAGTTGTTCTAGCTGCTAAAGCTGAGGAGCTTGAGCCTTCTGAGAGGTGCTTCTTTCTCTCCTTAGAGACACCCTTAACCTGCTGGGGTTAAGACCTGGCATGTTTAGTATAGGTCAAAAGACTGCATACTCTTATCCAGGTTGTTGCTAGTTGGTTGTATTTCTGAGAAGCAGTTCACCTGGGGGCCATCATATCCACTGGATGAATCCCCCCTCTACTGCAGGCTTCCTGATATGTGGCCACTTCTGGTGGGAGGGAGAGGAAGTCTTATTCCAGATAGGAGCTTCTTCATCTAGTAGGGATGTCAGAGAAAAGTTATCAGTCTTTAGGAGGTTGGACCCATTCCCTGAAGGAGAGAAGACCCTCACTCACCTGGAGGCAGTGGCAGGGAACTGGGTGTATCTTCTCTGGCAGGAATGACCTGGAAGCCCCAAAACACAAGTCTTAAAGCGAGCACAGATCCGCTCACCTGATCCACCAGGCCCGTGCTACGTTCTCCTTACCTTCCAGCTTCCCATCCTAATATACTGTCTCTGCCCTTGGTTTCTCTATGCCCCATATTCGCCTGCTTTTCTCTTTGGAGTCCTAGAATCCCCTATCTAACATCCCCCGATCCAAAGGCCTCCACATGAGAGTAGAGAATATGACTTACAAGCTGAGGGCAATCTGATGGCTGTGGTCTCCTGTTCTTGATGGAACCCCGGTGTCTCTGGGAAGATCTAGACTGCAGGGCACCTTTCTTGGAGAGCAAGTGGGAGCTCAGAGGCCCAGGGGAGCTGGAGATTCCAGAGCTGGAGTCAGAGACAGGCACAGACACGGAGACTGAGGGGAATGGGCTTGATAGCTCAGGTCCAGGTGATGTCTGCATCGCACAGAGGAACTGCTAGGAAAATATGGGTTACCTGAAGCCCTGGTCTGTGACCACTGTGAAGTCTAGGTATTCCTTGCCCAGAAACACCCTCCTTTCATAGTCTTCAGGCTTCTGACATCTTCTGATCTTACTGTAGCATATCCAGTTCTGCCACCTAGTAGAGCACTTACCTCATCCAGGTCTTGGATGTCTGTAATCTTGTGGTGAGATGTAGCTGGTGGTGTGTAGGGATCAGCATAGAGTGGGGAGTGTGGAATGTCCAAAGAGTGATCCTGAGCCTCTGGGCCACAATCTGGGTCTAGCATACTCATCTTCAAGAAAAAGAGGATAAATGGGTTCCTTAGGACATGAGGTCTGTGGGTTCTAGGACCACCTAGACAAGCAAGGAAGTAGAACCAGGAGGGAAAATGGCCTGGGGTTAGGGTATTTGGTGGGCTTACCTTGGTCAGGTCCAGGTGCAGGGGCAGTGGGACAGCTGAGCCAAATGCTTCCCTTCGAGTTTTGCCCCTGGGAGACTGGCTACTGGCACTGCGCCTCAGCTCTATTTTCTTTCGGCCAGTACTGACAGAGTTAGAGTTGGTCTGGTTCTGTGGAAAACAAGAACCACTCTGAAAGATTTCCAGGGCTTCTTTCCCATAGACTTTCTTTGAGGCTGTATGGAGGTTCCTTTAGTTCATGTGCCCTCCATAACTAACTATGATCCAGTAACTAGCACTAAGGGACAGTGGAACCTAGGTTCTGCAGAAGACAGAATCCCATGTTTTCTTACCCTCTTCCCATCCCATGTCATTCCTTTAGGTGGTTACAGGTACAGGCTGGACAGGGAAGCCTATAGTAGTTGGCACTGAGGACTTGGGGAGGGATTGGCTGGTGGGAAACCCTGGACACTCTAATTTCTAGCTGGTTTGTCCATTATAATAGAGTGAACCTCGGCCTTTACCCACAAGTTAAGCAGCAGAAGTAAGGTGAATAGCTGGATTTTTCTCCTTATCTATCCCTGCTTGGACCTACCCTACTGCTCTCTAGTTTGTACCATTGCCCACAACCTGAGTTATAGGAACCTCGCTGATTCCTTACCGGTGTGGGTCTATGTAATCCTGGGAAACTCTCTGGGCCAGGCAGCAGGTGGGCCCCCTCCCTGTGAGAGACATTCCGGAGGCACAGCAGCCATTGACTGTAATCCTCATAACTGGCACATATCACACGGATGGTGTTGATGAGGTGGCCTAGGCACAAAGATATGTGAGCTAAATTCTGACAGGATAGGTACATTCCTTATCCCACAGAGCAAAAGGGCATCCACCAAATTCGTACCCCTCCCAGCCCAGCCAAGCAGTGGGTATTTTCTAGGTAGGACCCTACCTTCGATAAGAAAGGAACGGATCTCCTTTTCCTTCTCTTCTAGGTTGATGTGGATGGCACTCAGTGGAAGCTCACCCTGTAGAGTGAGGACTAGGTATTTATCTAAGTCATCTCAGCCTCCTTCTGGCACTATCCTTCCATCCTGCCCTCCAGAACTGGGCTGAAAACCCAGAGCACCTAGCACTGAGGATGGCACTCTGAGGCAGCTTTGTTTGTTCTAAGACATCCACACTCTACCTCCTTTTGGATCTTCACTAGATGATGCCAGTTGTAACAGATGCTGATAGGGACTGGCCCCTGTCAAGGAAGCCACCTTGGTGTGTTTTTCAGTGATTATGAGTACACACCCATGTCATGCTTTAGTCCTAGACACACGTACACATACATGATGCATGGTAGGTTCTCAGAGACAAGGGGGATAATGCACCGGGGATTCCAAGAAGTAGACTGTTCTATTCCACCCACTCCAGAGTGAGCGGTGTCCCTTTAGGAGATTTAGAGAGTGGAGACTCCTCCTCTGTGCCAGAACAGCGACCAGACTGACCAGGGCAGTGGAACCAGATGGGTGGAGTCCTGTGCTCTGTCCCAACAGGCCCTGAAATACGGGTTTCTGAGTCTCCACCCCCACCCCACAAAGGGCACCTTCCTGGACAGGTATATGTGGAGAGGGCCAACCTTAAAGCTAAGTCCTTCTGGCTCCTCAGAGAAGATGGCCAGGGATGCTGGGTATAGTACCAGAAGCCGGTCCCACTGCTCCTGTAAGGGGTCAAAGGATAGAGTGGAATTGGGTACCTAGAGTCCAGCCTTACCTGGCTCCTGTATACTTTCCTATCATTGCACCTCAGGTCTTTTCCTACCCACCTGGGAAGGCAGATTCTGCAGCTTGACCCTTGAGGCACAGATTGCACTGCCCATGGATTCACACCCAGATGCTCTCCATAGCCGGGTACAGGAGAGTTCATTACCCAGAGGACCCTGGGACAAAGGAAGGAGCAAGTCAGGCCAGAGGGTCTAGATGGGGTAAGGGCTTTACAGGCCCCTGCTACTGACCTGTGGGGGTGCTGAGTGGCAGCGTCGTAGACCCCCCAGGAGAGCCATTTGCTTCTCCAGGTGGTAGAGCCAGTGGCTGAGCTCAGCCTCACTGTGGCAGAGGACAAGGAGCGGGGCAGGCAGTGGGCCTAGGGGCAGAAGAGTCAAGTATGCTAGGGGCTAACCTTAGAGCTCACAGAAGCCCACAAGAAAGTCTACTCTTCAAGGGATCCAAGTAAACCTTCAAGGCCAGATCCAGAAGGCCTCACTCTCCACACACCTGTAATCTGGAAGGCATGCTCTCTGGACCCATCAATCAGGCAGATGCTCAGTTCTGTCAGTGGTAGCAGCCCCTGCCACAGGATAGTATAGGAGAGGCTTCAGGGACTCCTAGGGAACAGAGCAACTCCCTCCCTCTGTCTATAATACTCACCTGGAATGTAAGTCCTTCAGAACCATGAGCCTGGAAGTACAGGTGGGAGGGAAACAGCTCTAGATAGCAGTCACTGATGTCCTAGGGGAGAGCAGGTCCACTAGTCTCAGAGGCTGAAGGGATAGTCCCAGGATGGCATAAGCATTTCTCAACCTGGTGTTGCTCCTACCTGGCTGTGCTGGAACCGTAGCTGAACCTTGGAATAGTGCACAACCTTGCCTAGGTTCCTCACAGGTGTCCTCCGCCACCCTTTTTTGAATACGCTCAGGAATGGCTGTTCCAGGTTTTCTGGATGATTTTCCGAGCCCGGGATGTCCTGGGGGATCAGGGCTCAAGAAAGGGACCAGATGGGGCCAAATCCCCAGGCAATATACATACAGCTGTTGCATATAGTTTCGATCTATCCATGCATGGTCACAGAGTACATTCATCAAGCACACATCCATGCATACTCACACACACCTAAGCCTTTTCACATGAAAAGCAGACTACGTACACACACACACACACACACACACACTTCTCCCTAAAGTTATATGCTCTGTGGTACAGACTGAAGTTGGTACATAGTGGGTTTAATCCCTATCTTCATTACCTCCTACATTATGCATCTTGACTTTGGTCATCCAACACTCCTAGATTTGTCAGTTCCAAATATATTATGAAGATGAGATATTGCTCAAAGCCTTCTCAAGTTTTCAGTGACCACTGGCAATTAAAAAAAAAAAACTGGTTCTATAAAAAACAAAACAAAACAAAAACCGAGGTTCCTAGTTTATAGTATTTGCTAATTTCCTTGGTGTAAATATTCCCAACATTGCCCAAGTTATTAGTATGATGTCTTTGAACTTGAAACTGGAAAGAGATACTAGTCAGTTTTTTGAGTCTATGCTGGTGGCCTCAACTCATCATATATACATTACTTATCTTATAGTAGAAGGTAAAGTATTGGCAATGGCCTGAGTAGTTCTCTATGACTGAACTTGGGGCCCAGTCTTTTCTTTCCTTTTTCCATTACATAAGGCACAAATGTGTCTCATCTTTGCGTGTACAATTCTCTGCTGAGACTACTCAGCCCTAACTCCCCATTTTGCCCCTTTCAGGTTTTACCATCTTTCTGAATATCCTAAAATTCCAGCCTTTGCTTTTCACTTAGTACTGATTTAGTCTGGCTTATTCTATCTTCTCTTATTTGTCTCAACTGTCTTTGACATAGAAGTGGAAGATAACAGGAATCTTGCTTTACTTTGCTCAGTGTTGACTCCACATAGCCTAGGACATGACCTGGGATGTCCTGGGAGGCAGGGAGAGAGGTAGGCTCAACATCTACACAACTCTTAGCTAGTCCTGGAAGAGTCCTCTGTGTCATATTAGAGATCAGGTAGGAATAAATAATGATAGCCTGAAATAAGCTGTGAGCCACATGCTTAGGACAGGGGTTATGTTGCCTTTGGGAGCTGCACAGGACCACCTGCATGGGCTGCTATGCACTGGCCACATTGTACTACCTCTAGTGCAGGCCTCGGAATGTTAACAGACAAAAACAACTCCCATCCCTACTGGCTTTGGGTGGGGCCTCCTGCACCTACACTTAGTGTTGAAACTGATGCTGGGTGGCACTGAAAAATAGGCTATGATAGGAAGGGCTATGAAGGTAGTCCTGGTTCTCAAGACAACCTTAAAGCTCTGTTACCCTGAGGACTCAGCTTGGAGCTGTGGCAGGGCCAGTTCTAGCTCAGGTGCAAAATCTACCTAGAGTTTATAGCTCATATACAGTGCCCAGGAGTGGTTCCATGCCTGGCTAGGGTCCCTCCCCCAGCCTCCTTCCTGAGGGTCATGTTTTGCCTTTTCTAGTAATTGTGTTCTGGTTAGAGTCAACTACCCTGGAAATTTGGGGTTTCCCCCTCAGAATTTTGTCTTGGGTCTGACTAGAGGGAGTCAGGGTCTGAGATATGCCCATAGGGACAGATGCCACTCTAGGACTCATTTTCCTCTACTTCTTTGAAGCAGCAAGGTTTTGGGAGGTGGTACCTGCCTGCAGAGAGCCCTGGGACCTCAGAGACCAGGATAGGTTGTGGTACAATCTTCCTAGCTTCCTGGGAGCCTGTGAGAAAGGTATACTTTGGGAGTTTACATCAGCTGCAGCACCCAAGACTACAGGATAGGAGCCTTTGCCTCAACCCTGGTAGAGGCTGCACATACAACAGAGCCTGGCCCACTGGGTGTGGTTCTCCAAGAACAGCACAGTAGGTATTTCTGTCAGACCTGCAGCCTAGGCTCCTCCCAAGTATTGTCAGAGAGTTGGAAAAAGATGTCTTTCTCCTCAGCTAGCCCTTAGACCCACAAAATGGTTAGCCCTCTGATCTCATGACAGGAGGTCTAAAGGTACTCTAAAGCTGCCTCCTTGCTGTATGGAGATGGGTGCCTGCCTAGATGGCAACATGGTAGCTGTGGGCCGCACATAACAAGAAACAGCTGGGGGTGGGTAACACTTGGTGAAGGCTGCAGTATGCTATTTACCAGAACCTCCCCTCCCCTCCCCCCCAGTTCTTGGGCAAGACCCACGTTGGGGCAGTGGAGGTTTAGGGTGGCCACTGTACCCGTGGATGTGCAATAGACTGGGCAGGCTCTGCCTGCTCACCACTGACTCAATGCTGCTCTTGGTTTCACTCTCAGCCTAGACTTTTGGGTTAGCTCCCCAGGGAGGGGCAGCGTCAACTTCCTCACCTTGTTTTGAGGAAACAAAGCTGGCCAGGGATGACCCTGAGATTTTGGAAGATGTGATGCCCACATTATCACTCACACTGTGGCGCACACACAATCATACAGGGGAAGCACAAAGTTGTATTCAGACTCCAGGCCCAGTGCCATACCATTCCAGCCAGACACGCCCCTCCGCTCACCGTCCCGGGTATGTAGTGGAAGATCTTGTTAGCCGCGGTGTCCCCATCAGGCCTAGCCTCGGTGCCAAACAGGCCAGCCAGCTTCCTGGCGCTGTCCTCTCTGGGAACAAGGGAAACCGTAGGCTCAAAGCCTGGCTCAGGCAGCAGGTCCAGGGAGATCCTGTTCCCTTGTAGTCAGGCCACAACCCTCACCTGTTTCCCTTGAGCGAGGGCTTTCTGGAAAAGGAGGCCCGTAGCCTCCTGGGGGTCTGAGGGACGCAGTGGCTGTTCCCCATGGATGGCAGCTGCTACCTTGGACTGGGCAGGTCGACAGGTCTGGGTACTTGGTTGTCTGCTAAAAGCTCCCGCCAGTGGGCGTGGCTATAGGACGCCCTGCCCCTACCCTGGGGCTGGAGGAAGCTTCTCTCTGGACCTGGATTGGCCCCTTTCTGAGAAAACTTTCCAGTGAGGGCTCAGGTTTTCTAGGAGGGCTACCCTAGGAGGGCAGCCTTGAGGTAGATAGACATTTCCTGATTGGGCCAGGGGCCCTCACCTGTCTGTATAGGCCTGGCCAGGAGGGCTTGGTCTGTATATAACCCCGTCAACCTGTGTTCAGACTGGAGGAGCCTTAGTGTTTGAGTTCTAATGACACAGGGATCCTTGCACCCAGTTGCCCCTCCCCTGCCAGGGCTCACACATCCTGTTTCCACAAGAATCCCAGCTGCCTGAGTCACTGATGACTGTAGGGGGCGTGTGCTTACTCTAGCTGCTCAAGAAGTGCAACACCATATGAAGGGAGGTCAGAACCCTCCCCCAGCTTCTCTCCTTCCTTGGACAACCCTCACCCAGACCAAAGGCAGGGTTCCAAAGGCTTAAACAAACGCAAGAAAGAGGCCACATGCCTCCCAGGTTCCTAAGACAGCAAAGATAAAGTAGGAGCCTCTTTCTCATGCACCCCATAGGCCCACAGCATAGGAGCCTCAGGACTAGGATGACAGCCAGTCTCTGCTGGCCAACCAATATAAACCAGTCTTGACTCCATTTGGATGCTAAAGTGCCATTTTGCAGCCCTAGACATTAATGTAGCATCTGAGTCTGGCTGTACACTTGACCGTAGACCTTCACCTTGTTGTCCAGACAGGAGCCAAAGATGTGCTGAAGGCCCACAAAGCAGAGGGTACAAAGAGGGCCAGAGATGGACATTCAGCCTCAGGCCCACAGAGCCTAAGAAATATATTTATTGTTCAAGTTGGCTCATATTGCTGTGTAGGATCTAAGTGCATGTTGTGTGCCAGCTCCACAGAAGACCCAGAAAAGATATCACACTGTATACACAAGACATAGGAAAGCTTTGTGCCCTTCAGGGATAGTGCCTGGCAGAGACAGATAAGTGCTGTATGCAAAGCGCTAGGGGTTTACATTTTCTTAGAAAGCCCTTGCCTCTGCTCCTGTTGCTCTGCCCCCTACTATTTGCAAGGCCTAGCTGTGTTGCTTATCCTCCTTCAGTGAGTGTCCACCCCCAGCATTCCCTGCTGCTCCACAAAGGGAGACAGGAAAGAGAACACTCTGCAGGGTTCTTTGGTCCCCTACATGCAGGAGAGCTGACAATTTAGAGTAAATGTGTGATCTGGTAGCTGCAGCACTTCTCATCCATCAATAAATAGTGAGTCAATAAATAAATGAGTAAACAAACAGCACACAAATAAATGAACAAGGACAAATGAACACAGAGATCAAGACAGAAGGAACAGCTCTCTGGTGGGATATGTGATCTGCCCTAACACTTGGTGGAGGAGACAGAGGTGGTAGGGCCACCCGTAGGGTTTAAGGCATGTGGGAGGCTATAGGGCCTTTGTGCAGTCTGACATGTGTCAGAGGCTGGTAGAGGACACAGACAGCGTGGGTGAGGAAGGTGGTGGGAAGTTGAGCAGCTCCAGCACTGCCACACCCACACTGCTGCGTCTCGTGAACATGCAGGATGCTGCCACCCACTTGTTGGTCCTCGGGTTGTATTTCTCTATGGAGTTGAG
Source organism: Pachyuromys duprasi (assembly GCA_028658305.1). Lineage (NCBI taxonomy): Eukaryota > Metazoa > Chordata > Mammalia > Rodentia > Muridae > Pachyuromys > Pachyuromys duprasi. Next base: position 124,842,827 of record CM053763.1, read on the forward strand.
GCTGGAGCTGCCATCATTGCCCCCCACAGCGTAGAGCCAGCCGTCCATGGCCACCAGGTCATGTGTACTCCTGGGGGTTGGATAGGCAAGAGTAAGCCCAAGAGGCAAGCCATGAGAAAAGCCAAATATGTGGGACATGGAGGGAGGAACCATAGGGACAGGGCTAGGAAAGGAGCCCCAGGTACCCCACAGGAACCCAAAAACCTGCTGTACTGTTAAGGCATTGTGTGCATAACCCCTGGAGTCAACCAGAACCACTCACCACCCACCCCTGGCCTTATACACCTGCGGATATTCATGGGTGCCACACTCTCCCAGGCACCAGCCTTGGTACTGTATCTCTCCACTGAGTTGAGGCAGCTTGTGCCATCGTTGCCTCCTGCCACATACAAGGCACCCTCCAGCACTGCTACACCTGCTGAGCTGCGGCGGCTCAGCATGGATGCCACAGGTGTCCATGAATTCACCTGTGGAGACAAGGGGACAGGCTGGAGGCAGATCACCAAGGGCACCCCACCCCTGCCACGACACAGACCCTAATCTTAGCTGGGTATTCCGAGGGTCAGGGGTAGAAAGCAGACCCCTTGGATGGCACAGGTGGCCAGAGATGGGATTATGCCCCATTCTACCCAGCATTTGAAAGGAAGAAACTGTGAGAGGGGTGCGTTATGCACCTGGGGCTCATACTTCTCCACGGTGGCCAGGTGTGATGAGCTGTCATAACCACCTACGGCGTACAGGCTCCCATCTGTGGGAAGGCAATATACCCACGAAGCTCCTGCAGGATGTAGGGGTTTGGGGGGATAGGTGGGAAGGGGATAGGCAGGAAAGCAGGTACCACGGGAAGCAGGTCTTGTCACCCACCAAGTGTGGCCACACGCACATATCGCCTCCGGGTGCTCATGGCAGCAATGGATGTCCATGTTCCTGTCAGTGGGTCATACCGTTCAGCACTGTGGGCACCAGAATGATGCTGATGTTCAACTACAACAGTCACGTGACCCTTTCCCAGGACCTGTGCCCTCATCCCCACAATGCTATGGCTGAAATCCTTGTCACTAGGCTCTATGCAAGATAGCAAGGTGGGTTGGGTGGGCACAGGCTACTGACTATTTGAACTGGATGGAGGGCCCTAGAGAGAAAAAGGGACAGAATAGTGCCAAGGCCCTGCTGATGTTGTGCCCTAAGGTGAAGAGGCCTTGGGGACCTGGTAGCCTGGATTAGGCAGTACATCATTCTCTTACTGCTGAGCCAACCCTGCAAGGCCACTGGGGCCCTAACCCAAACTACTACCTGTTGAGGCAGGAAGCCCCATCATAGCCACCAGCTGCATACAGAAGCCCATGCAAGGCAGCTACACCCAGGCAGCTTCGTCTTGTGCCCATAGACACCTCCGGCTGCCATGTATTTGTCACAGGATCATAGGACTCCACTGTAGCCAGGTCTGAGGTTCCATCATAGCTAGGAGAAGAGTCCACAACTGATCACAGATGGCCTGGCAAGCATGTGACAAACCCTTGAGCCATTCCCAGCTTCTATCTTACCCGCCCACGGCATACAGTCGGTTCCCAACAGCAGCGACCCCTACTCGGGCTCGACGTGTAGACATAGAGGCTACCACATGCCAGCGATCAGTTCGAGTGTCATATGCTTCACAGTCTCCATGGATGGCAAACAGGCTCCCACCACCTGGAAGATGAGAACAACGTAAGTGAAGAGGCTGAAGAAGGCAAGGCAGGGGACTCTAGTGCAACCTAAATACAAAGATATGAAGGCTCCAGGAGTGGGAACAGATGGGAACTGGGTCACAATGGTGGGCCCCATCCCACAGGGTCTTTGAGATATACAGGTCCTAGTGTAATAGATTAGGTCTGTATTCTGAATTGGGGTAGGTTGTCTAGTATAAGAATGGGAAGGAGAAGGGGTTCAGCATACCAACAGCAAAGAGCACAGGACCAGCACCCTCACAGCGACGGGGTCTTGTGCGGCTAGTACCCAGAACACCTCTCTGCTCAGGCAGCAAGTGGAACTTAAGGGCCTCAATGAGCAGATCCTTGCAGTCAGGATGATGCCTCACAAGGCTTTCAGCATCCACGTGTCCCAATAGGAAGTCTCTGCTCAGTAGAGGCAGCCGTACACATTTCATCAGCTAGGGCAGGAGATGCCAGGTAAGGCAAGACCCTAGGGCACATTTGTCCCAGGGATAAGACCCACTCAGGTGCCTATAGCATTTGTACAATTGGTTCTTGAGACAAGTGCCTGTATCACCCCAAAGGAGTTCCTGAATGGAAGATACTAAGTACTCCAAGAAGTATGCTTACAGCGTAGCCATCTGCCTTCCCTCCTAGACACCCTGGGAGCTTCAGGACTTGGCCTCACCCTTGGTACATGCTGCCTCCGAGTGTCTACATCATGTTTGACCCAGCTCAGGACTGCACGATAGACATCTTCCTCTGAGGGCACATTCAGGCTATCACTAGAGACCAATTCCAGCACCTGGGGTGGGGGAAGGGGGGAGAGGTCCTCAGACCTGACATCTGGGTAGGGGGGCGCCCAGAATATCCTGAAGGTGTCTGAGTATATCAGACAGAGGGCATGTGTACATGTGCACACACAAATACACACACTTAGTATTTTAGAATGAAGGGCCAAGCAGAGTGAATATTCACAGATTTTGGTTCTAGTAGTGCTGGTGATGGGCAGAGGGGTGAGGGATGTCCTAGGCCCTGAGCAGTCTTAGGTACATAGAATCAGAGACTGGGGAATCATGGTCCTAGAATGTGGTAAAGACAGGAATCTAAAGCACATGATTGGGTGGAATGAGAAGATGGAGACAGGACTGGGGGGAGATGGCCAAGGAATGGATCATAGGGTGAAACTTGCACCAGAAACTTGAGAATGAGGGTTGCAGAGCACTGGCTACTAGGGTCCGGGCTGGGGAAATGTGTGGTGTGGGCTGGGCCCAAACTGGCATGTTACCTGCTTCAGTGGTTACCTGCTTCAGTGGCAACAGCATGAACTCCTCAGTCTTGGCCACATCCACGAAGTGCTGCAGCACGTACCTGTGTGCCGCCTTGAGCAGGTCACTGCATGAGTGTGTGTCTGCAAATCCTCGAATGCCCAGGCAGTTGGAAGGGTCGAGCTGGCTCAGGAGGAACTTGCAGCAGGCATCTCGGACACCATTCAACTGCAGAAGGCTGGCAGCTGGGAGTAGAGTCTGGGGCATGAAGATGGGTGAGGCAGGAGGGGGCTAGAGGAGCACAGAGCAACTGGATATTGAGGAGAGGCATGGGGAGGCCAGGCTACACATATCTGGGACTGGAGACCCTAAAGAGGTATGGGTGTGGGAACGGCATGCCTCACCTGAACATTGCCCTCGCCAACCACGATCTCAGCTGTGTAGGCAAACTGCACCAGCTGGTCTAAGGCCTGCGGGTCAATGTCATGCAGTGTCACGTGTGTCTGGCGGCTCTCACTCATCTCATCTGTGAGGACAGTGGGTCAGGCAGTCTACTCTGGGAGATCTGCAGAGAGCCCCCTAAGGCTGCCCAGACTGTAGTATGTGGTACTTGCTTGTGAACATGGCGTGGAAGTAGGGGCTGCAGGAGGCCAACACCACCTTATGAGCACGGATCTCCTTGGCTGCCACATGCAGGACGATGTCACACAGGAGGCCACGCTGCCGCATGCGGCTCATAGCCACGAAGGCATCATGGTAGTGCCGTTTGGAGTTGTGTGCCACACTGTGACCCTCTCGGCTCAACAGCTGCATCGCACCTTCCATGGGGGCTGCAGGCCGGGCCTGCCTGGGCCGAGCTCGCTCTGCCTCCGGGCTGCAGGCAGCAGGGCTAGGTCAGTGTTTATACACCATAGGGAGACACTCATCCACCCTTAAGAACTCTGGACACAGGAAAGGCAGCTGCAGTCTATCCCCAGTAGTCCATCTTGTCATCACCCACTGCTCCTTTCCAGGGCTCAAGTTCTCTCTCCTGTCAAGGAGCCTCCCTGGATGCAGAGCAGATTCTTTCCTAAACCTCAGCCTGCTCTCACCTGGCACCTGTCCCTTTTTCTCTCCTTAATACCTCTCGTCTCCTAAGGCTCCAAGCTCCCCTTCTAGTGCTTCATAGAGAAGCAGGCATTTCCCAGGGAGCAGTGTTCTCAGCACTCACTGTGAGAACAGTAGGCGCTGGAGAGAAGTTGGCCAACGCTGTCCCTCTGAAGTGAATTCCTGGATCCCACTCAGCAGATTGATCTCACCCAGCCCTGGGAGCAGCCCCTTCTGCCCCATTCTGCAGATCTGTTGTGGCCGAAGAACCAAAGGGCGGAGACCCTGTACCACCTTTTGCAGGGAGCCATCCCTCCCTCAAACCCTCCACTCCACTCACGCCGGCGGCTGGGGCGGCGGTGGCGCCTCAGGCCCGGGCCCCGGGCTACCGTGCTCTGGACTCTGCGTCCTACCAGCAGGCCGCTCGCCACGGGGCTGCATAACTTCGGCCGCCAAATCTGCGGCGAACCGCGAAATGCAGTATGACTGATTCGGACAGCAGGAAGACTGCCTGTGCTGCGTCCACACAGCGCTCGCCGGTCTCCGCAGCCCCTGTTTGTCGGCGCCGCCCGCCCAGCCTCACACAATATTGCAGGACCTGCCCCCCCC